>JAHWFO010015471.1:195031-254815 GCA_023313115.1 Rhysida immarginata | reverse complement strand
TTCAACTGAAAAGATTATTTTTTCAACTGAAAAGATTATTTTTTCAATTGTAAACTACATTTTACCAATTGCAAAAAGCTGTAATAAGCAACATCACCCTATTTCATTACCATTAATATTTAAATGTCATTAAATTTATAATCACTGCAAAAGATATTCTATGTTTTCATTAATTAAGAATCATTTGAAAATCATTAAACTTAATCATTGATTCAATGAGCGTCCAAACTGCTTTTATTTTATTTATAAAAACACATTAAGCAAAAAAATGTTGTTTCCTATAAACACATTAAAAACATTGTTTCCATACATTTTAGTATATTTATTTACTATATTTTTAAAGTGCATTCATATGGCTCATTTATTATTTAAAATTTATAAATTTTAACTGATTTATACTTTCGTTTAACTTTTTTTTTTGGTCAGCTTATGTTTCAACATGCTTATTATGTGTGAATACAACATGGATAGGAAAAGCTGTCGTATACAACAGTGAATACAACTGTCGTAGATAAGCTAAAATATTAGTGTTAACGATAGGAAAACGGAAAAACTGCAAGCACCTGCATTGTTTTCAATGTTGTTTTGTAGCATTCTGTCAGTGCTCCTGGCAACAATGTGCAGAATTAGGGCGGAAAATTCTGTAGGCGAATTTCCTTTTTGAAGCAAGAATAAGCAATATACCTCAAAAGCAACCAATAGAATGGCGATTTACCACGTGACGTCACCACAAAGCATGTGCTGCCCATTCGTTTGCTTTGCTGCCTCGCTCGCTTCCTACGACTGTGATTGGAAAAAGTCAAGAGTTGTTGAATGGGGTTAAACCGCAAAACTACATTCACTACATTCGCTCTTCAAAGCGAGGCTCCATAATAAATACCTATGAAAGATAGACCCTTTTAATGAGCTTGCAAAGTGAAATGCAATGAATAAAAGTCAAAAGAATGACTTAATACAAAGGTAAGATGATATACAATTTCTGGAAAATTTTATACTGTTTAAGCGAAATTAGATAGATGAAATTTTATTTCATATTTTGAAAGTCCCCAGGCTCTAAGCTCGGATAGATGGATGGATTTTCAGCCTGCATCTCCCCTTTTATTCAGGAGACTAGCTGGTTGGGATGAAAGGATGATGGTGAAATAGACAAACACAAACATCCATGCCCTCGGCGGGATACGAACCCGCAACTCGCTGGTTTACGAGAGCAGCAAGACCTGCGCCTCAACGCTCTCGGCCACTGAGCTGGCCAAGGATCCAAGCATATGAACGAAATCACTATCGGCCCTGAAATCATTATTCCTGAGCCTGTAATGGTAGACTGGCCTTGTAATGGTTTTAGACAGTTAATCGAAGCAATGAAAAATGAATAAATAATAGGGGTGTCAAGCAAAACGATTTCGTAAAATTCCCTGCCTTTTTCCTGATTTTTCCCGGTTGATCAAGTAGTTTTCCCTGACCATCAGCAGCAAAAAAATCTGTCTCTATCATTATGCCAATAAATTTAATTATCTCCCTTTAGAATCATCTAAGAAGGAAATGAAAGAAGTTTTTTTTCTTTTTTTTCAAATAAAATTATTTACTTGCTTAACAAAGTTTCGTTATTACTATAAACGCTCGGAAGAAAATGTAGTTTGCACACAATAGTTTAGGTTCCCATAATTATTTATTTTTGTCTATAGCAAATTTTTGCAGTATAAGATCCTTAGGGAACCCATGTCCTGCCATTTTACTTCTGCATAAAGGTATGAAGCAATGTGGTGGCATTTTACTGTTTAAATTACTTTGCTATCCTATGAGAAATTTGTTTAAGCAATGTTTTAGCGATGAACTAGAAGATCTCTTAGAGCAGTGGTGCCCTCTCGCAAATTAGTTCAACTAACCCCATTGCCACTGGAAAAACGAAAGTTGTTTAATCAAAATACTCACATGAATGGGAACCATGTATTCCACTGCAGGGGCAGTCGAAATGCACATGCGGATTATTAGAATTTAATGTAGACAAGAGGTTGTTTTCTTCTGTCTCTTTATATTTATCAACAGTTACTCAGTTTCTCCAAAAATACTCACGTATTAAACTGCTTTAAAAACATTTTGAAAGTCAGAATTTAGAGAATCATAAGAAAATAAGATACTTCATATAAATAAAATTCAACAGAACACACATTTTCATCAGCTTGAGGTGGAAATTCTGTATGAACTACAGGGGTTGGACAAAATAATAGAAACACCTTTCGAACACCTAGAAAAGTACTTGAGGAAATATCTTGAAACTTCAGGGATGTGAAGAGCACGTTATACCTCATATAAATAAGTAAATGTTTGGTTCTGAAGGCAAATAGGGGACCAACAACAAATCGAACCAAAAAATATTTGGGATCACCCTGTAAAAATAATGTTTGAATTGCATTGTAGCTGTAGCATCTGATTTGTAGGCTTCTTTTACTTACGTGTTCATTTGTATATTCATGGAGATATAAAGGTTTCTTTAAAAAATAGATTTTTTTCAAAGTTTTTGTTTACAAAATGCAGAATTTTCAACCCCGTGCAATGCCATTTTCAGGAAACATGACAGCAGAAGACCCCCGTATCCATCGAATAATGGAATGTGGAGGGGGTGTCCCAGCCAATTTACACCTGGCCACATCCAGACGGTCAAATCTCTCTGTCCCTACCCCTCCAGAGGTGTGTATGGGTTTCAGCGTGATTTGAAGGGGGTGTCCCAACCATTTACACACTGGCCACAACGGGTCCATCGAGTAATGGAATATGGAGGGAGTGTCCCAACCATTTACACCTGGGTACAATGGGATTGTTAATGTCTTACTTACCTTTAATTAATGTGGGCTAATTAATTAATTTTCTATTTTCCTTTGATTTTCCTCGATTTGGGGTGGTGGTCCTGTTTGATTACTTTTTGATCGAGCTTCCTTTCCTAGGTGTGGTCACTGATATGACTGATGACAGCTTCTTGATTAATCACGTGATTGCGTCCAAGTTTCGATGTCCTGAGGCTGAAAATAATATTAATTTCATTGGTTCTGCCATGCAGTGAAGCACCAGTAACTGTTTAACAGACAAGGGTTTCTGTTCCACTCAGCAAAACGTGCTAATGTGATTTTGTCTCACAATATCTAGAGCTCACAATATCCAGAGCTCACAATATCCGGTATATATACCCATTGTGATAGGAGATGCTAAGATGACTGTCACTCTCAATTTGACTGCCTAATTACTAATTAACAATTGTTTCTTGGGCAACCAAATTTTTCCAAGCCCTTTTACACTTTCTTCTAAATAAAACTACTGCTGTTTCAAGGTGTATTGTTTGTTTTTAATTTTTCCGATAATGGGTGCAATGTTTCAATTGATTACTGACAACTCTTACCTGAAGTTTTAGAGGGTTGACAATTGACATCAACTTTTATAAATACAGTTTCTTGCTAAGAATGTTAAATTTTCTTCTACTTTCTGTGATTTTTTGCGTTCTGCCTGTTCAGTTTGATGTTTGTTTAAAATAGTTTTGTCTCTCAAGGTTTACTATTTTTAAGTGCAAAGTGTTGTTCTCGCAATGTTGGCAGCATTCTTTGTGGAAATAGTGGAATCCATCGTCTCCTTTCCATCAAAGTATCCACAGATTGGGCAGGTCAGTCTTGTTCTTATGTATATTGTTTATGTTATATGTACTCTGTTAACGAGATTTAAGTTTAATTTAGGTTAAAGATTCACTACGACTTTTCACTGTTACTTGACTATATGCCCTACACAGGCCAGTGAGTTGAGCATCAGGCTTTCATTCACTGCATGAGAGGAGGTCTGAGCTCGTTTCTCTGTGACTCTAGTGCCCTCATTTTTCGTCCAATCCCCATTTTTAACCCTCTGAACACACAGTGTTAAGTTCAATCCTCGTTTTTCTTTTTCTTTTACCTGCGTTTATTTTTACTGTTTTTGATGTCATTAAATGTTGCTTGCAAGTTTTGTTTCAATAAAGTTCGGTGAATGATGACATATTGAGAGTGAATTGCTCGCTTACTTGAAGCAGCAGTTACTATCATTCAAAGTAATCCCCGTCGATGGTAATGCACTTCTGGGAACGCCTGTACAAATCCTGGAAACTCCTGGCGTAGTCGTTTTTAGGGATAGCCTTTAGTTGTGTCGTAACATTACGTTGGATGTCTGGCCACTTCGGGGACATCTTCTACGGTGTTCTGGCTTCCTTGGAAACGTAATAGCACTGTCTTTGTAAACTGTTGTCATCATTTCATGAGTCTCTTTCGTTCGCTGATCCATTTTGGGTTTCGACCTTGCGTACTACGCCTTCTCTCTTCAATGTCCTGTTTAAACACAATAAACACACTCGCAGCGCTGATTTTCTCAAATTTGTTTAAAAATGTCTCGACCTGTCTGGGGCAGGATACGACGATGGTGCACTCTTACAACCATTAGCAATTTGACGTCATTCACCGAACTTTATTGTCACAGGTTGTAGTATTTGTATAAATAATAATAATAATAAAAATAACAGTGCTGAATAACAGACGTGAGTGGTTGTCAGTTTCCGTGTTTCAATTGCTGGGTTTGCCATTCTATTGCATTATTTGTAAAATTTTGAATTTACCTTCTTAAATACAATGAACTCTTTCAAGTTCATTTCACTTAGCTTGATTTAATAAGTGTTTACCAATAACATTGTTTAAAGTCTGTTGCTAACGTTTTCGTGCTCAACAGCCTTGATTGGTATTTTTTTTCTCAATCATTTGAGGTTGAATTCAGTTGACTGTGTTCTATCACAGTTTTTCATTCTTTTACACCTGACTTGCTGAGGTCTTTAAACCAAATTTAATGTGCCTCAAAGTTGTTAATATGTACGTGTTGAGAATGTTGCTGTGCAATGGTTGCATGAACAAATTGAACACCTAAACGTCACAATCCCAACGAATACAAGGGTAATTTTAAGGATTTCATTTTCCGCATATTGTGAGGTTTTATCTTTGCCAAAAGTACATCAACAACTTACTAAGCCCATCTTGTTTATTGATCGTACTGATTTTTGTTAATGTCAGTAAACAGTGAACAGAGGCTGATTGGCGTGCTTTATTCCTGTTCGGTTTATCAGGTGATCGTCTTCGTCATGCCCAATGAGAGATAGGACTGACTGCTAAGGGTTATCACATAAGCTCTCATTGATGCCATTGAATTAACCTTTTTCAAGGCATTTGTGGCTGAATTTGCCTGATTATACTCTTGTAATACAAGTTTATTTTTCATTCACCAGTTTTTTAGGCAATTAAATGTGACTTTTAAATGTTGTACTGAGCTGCTATGACAGCCGAGGTGTCTATTGTCACAGCACTCAAACGCAGACTTGCAAGGCTCCTAGCAAGAGAGTGGGTTGATGCCAGGGGTGTTTTCACATATGTTCTCATTGACACAGTCTAATAAGGATTTTCATGGTAATTGTTACTGAATTTTCTGTATTCATCTAAACATTATTTTTAAATTTTAACATTAAATGTTTTTCTGGGAATGACATTGTCCTCAATTTTCACGTCCTCACACTTACAATTGCTATTGTATACCATGGCAGTGAACAGTGTAAAGCTTTTTATTCGGTCTCAAAACGGCTAATTGCTCACATACGTTGAAGGTGGTTCACTGTTTTCCCAGCGAATGTGAGTGCCTTTGTACTAACATTTTGTTTATGTACTTTCTATACATTTCCATTCAACTTTACTTTTCACACCAAGGTTATAATTTTTTATCTCTTTGTTATTATTGTTATTTCAACAAAATACGTGAAGGTGTATGCAGTGGGTTCCTACTAAAAATTTTGTATGTAACTGTTATCACACTACTTGGGTGAGGTCTAGCCCGTAAGGTATGAACATTGTAGCAGACCTCTACTAGCAACGTTTGCGGTAAATCAAATAAAGAATCCTCATGTCTTCCAGTTAGGGTACATGAAATTCGTTTTCTCATTAGTTTCACTGGTTTTTCACTTCATTAAAATGTTTCCTTTTCGGTAAAGGCGTACACAATGGTTACCACGTTGGTCAAGTATAACATTGACAGCGTGTAACGATCTCCACACCAAAAGGTAGTGAGGATAAAACCGTACACGTCAAAAACTACTTTGATATTAACGTCCCACGGGAAAACTCTTTGGGACCCATAGAGGAAACAAATATGGCAAATCTAGCCAAATAATATCTTAAACCCCCCAAAAGCACTTATGAAGAGAAGCTGGCCAAAAACTTATCTTAAAATCAGGTTTCTACAGACCTGAATAAAGCATTAATCTCAAATGAAAACTAACTAGATAATTGTAACTTTATAAAAAAAAGTAAATATCAGGCTGAATATACGTTTTTGCCCACTGACTGGATTCAACTTTTATTATTATTGAGAAATCTTTTCTATACTCATTCCAGTCATCATACAGATTATGTTTTACAAAAAGATATCAAAAGTGAATACATGAGTTTCTTGTTGAACACAAACAAATCAGGCTAGTTTTATACATATAAAATTGCATAATCCGAAATTAAACATTACAATCAAACAGACAGCGCTTCTTATAAAAAAATACGTGTTTTTTCCCAGAAAAGGTTCCAAAGATTTTAAGAATATATCGGACAATACGTCTTTTATACTTTTCTGAAGTACTCTTGATCCGTTTTTCTTCTTTCAGTGGCTAGTACTTCCCTGCCAAGGGTAATGTAAAAAAAAATTATAAAGCTTTTCGAGAATATGATCAAGATAAAATATCTTTAGGAATAGTTAATGAAGATTTTAATTTTTGGAGGCAAATGGAACATTATCCGAAAAGAAAAGAACACATTTACAAATACAAACAAGGGGTACAAGTGTCGATCGGAGTACCAAATGGAGTAAACTCGCATTCTTTTCATTGGGCTATATTTTGTGGCGATTTCTGTTTTACGCAACAACGTTCTCATCATTTTACAACAACTTTTGTACCCGTTGACCAATTTACAACTGCAAGCTATAAAGGCAGAAAAATTAGAACAAAAGGGCATAAAACAAAGAATACAATAAAATAAGAAAACGACAACCTGAACAAATGTTATAACTCATCACGGCTTAATATGTAAAATCTACTATTCACTGAAAATTATTCATCAGAATTTAAACAATAATTAAATAGGAATACCCAGATTATTCAACCTTTTAGTTTCTCTTTAAGGCCTTACAGTACATTTCGATGCACGTAGCGTGTTTCTTCTAGGTTTTGGCATATTTTTCATGGTTAGTTTTCCACTGAAGATTGGACGTTTTATACACTTCTACATAGTTCCTCCGGCTTGTTTATCTTTTCCTTGAGTTGACGCCAAAAACCAGGACGCGTCGTGTAGACCTTTTCTGATAGGGAGGCCTACAGTAACCCTAAAACCTTCCCTACGATCCTATGTCTCCATACACACGAATATAATAAGCAGCCAAGGGTTTAACTACTAGGGATGTAGTCCGTTTCTAAATCGATGATTACATCGCAATCTATTTCAATGTTGATATCGGTTCTTTGGTAGAAAACCCCAGGCCCATGCTCTGAGGAGGGTAACGAGGTAGGTCTTTCCGTGGTCGGGTCTACGCTCTAACTCACTGGTCCAATGCACACCAGCTTGCGACCAAAACTTACAATAATTGGCCGCGGACAGCCTCGTCTTCGCAACATGCTTCGTGCTTTAACAAAAGATCTCAGACATCGATACATCAGGTAAAATGTTTGCCATTGTTGGGCAACTCATAGATCACGATCAACAATACAACAGCTTGCCACTCGAGGGAAAAACTATATGTGTAATTGCAAAAATGATTACAAAAGGCTTAAGGAATAAATAATTTAAATAAGGCTTAGAAATATAACATTTCGTCAACACATACAAAAATTGAAGTAATTCAAGATACATTACCATAGCAAAACAAATTTTTCCTCCAAAAGGCAATTAAACTATCATTACTAAACTTAAATCGTTACTTTCTTCATTCTCTCGTCTTTTAGTAAAAACGTCCAAAATCTATGAAATAAATTTTTTCTTTACCCAAAACTATTAAATATAAGTAACTTTGCATTATAAATGACTACTAAGTAAGAATTAACGAAACTTCTGAACAAGAATCTAGTTTTTTGAGCAGCAACCAAAAAAAAGCAGCCCATCTTTCTTTATTAAAAATATTTCTTTGTAATAATATATTACGATAAAAAGTGGAACGTTACAGTCCCCCCTCACCTTACAATTTTTTTTTAAATAAAAAATTTTTTCTTTTAACCATCCCCCAAAATTCTTAAAAATATACTCATTGGTCATAAACCAATATTATTTGTTCTAAGTAAATCCGTACATTAAATTAATCCCAACACTTAGAGTTTGGTTACTCTTCCAACCCTTAAAATTAAACAACAGCAACATTGTACCAAAACAAAATCGTGCATAACCGTGATTTTTCCCAATTTGTAGTCTCGCCCCCAACCGGCTTTTCTCTAAACCTTAACATGGGTCAAGAGACAAGAAAGGGACTTCTCCACGTTTACCAAGTTCCCGTATACTGATGGTCACAAAAAATAGTAACCCCCCCCCCAAAAAAAAACCAGAAGAGACTCAAAAAATCAAAGAAAAAAGGAGGGACAGTTAGCTAAGCCATAGCAAAAGTAAATATCATAATTCGCGATTTTTGTTGCAAACACAATTATGGAAAAGAGTGTTAGGTCTTTGACAACTGTAACACCTAAAAAGCACATCACCTTCCGTCGCGTAGTTCTTCTCGTTATTCTTATTTACATTTTTATCTTAATGGAATCTCTTTTGACTTGATTCTCTAAAGATGCCAGTCTTTCACACTCAGCACATAGATTCAATAATTGTTGCTCTGTAGTCACACTCGAGAGAGGGATATGACTCTTCAGATAGGTGGTCATGTTTCCCACAAGTTGAGTAAGGTCATTATCAGGTAATGACAACTCAAACAAACGATTTAAAGCCTTTATATCAGTATAGATATTGAGAAATGACTCACTTTTTCCTTGAGTTCCCCCGTATAATTGTTTTCTGCGGAAAATATCTGTCTTTTTCTTTCCAAATTTTTGGACTAATAAAATTCGTGCTGCTTCCCAATCCTTAGCTGGTGTAAGGAATTCCCACACCCATTTAGCCAAATGGTTTTCTACCAAATTGGGAAAAATACGTTTAAGCAGATACTTGGGTACTTCACTTTTGTGTGCTTGATTCTCTAAATCAATCAGAAACTCTTCAATGTCGATATAGCCATCAAATTTTGGTAGGATGAAGCACCACACAAACCTCTCCATGCCATCAGTCTTTTCTCTCAGGAGTTCTTGTGCAATGTGATGCTGTACGATCAAATTATGGTTTACCTACTCCCATAATAGTTGGTCCGAGGATAGTGTAAACCGAACAAAACTATTTAGAAAAAATTCGTCAAGTTGGTGTCCATCCACAGGATCATATCGGGAGTGGGTTCTACATCCCTTAGCTGACCAAAAACTTATCTTAGAATCAGGTTTCTACAGACCAGAATTAAGCATTAATCTCAAATGAAACTAAATAGATAATTGTAACTTAATAAAAAAGTAAATATCAGGCTTAATATACGTTTTAGCCCACCGACTGGATTCAACTTTTATCATTATTGAGAAATCTTTTCTATACTCATTCCAGACATACAAATAATGTTTTACAAAAAGATATCAAAAGTGGATACATGAGTTTCTTTTTGAAAACAAACAAATCAGACTAGTTTTATACATATAAAATAAAATTGGAGAATCCAAAAATTAAACATTACAATCAAACAGATAGCACTTCTTATAAAAAAAATGCGTTTTTCTTCCCAGAAAAGGTTCCAAAGATTTTACGAATATATCGGACAATACGTCTTTTATACTTTTCGTGAAGTACTCTTGATCCGTTTTTCTTCTTTCAGTGGCTAGTACTTCCCTGCCGAGGGTAATGTAAAAAAAAAATTATAACGCTTTTCAAGAATATGATCAAGACGAAATATCTTTAGGAAAAGTTAATGAAGATTTTAATTTTTGGAGGCAAATGGAACATTATCCGAAAAGAAAAGAACACATTTAGATTTTTCAAGGTGAATGGAACGTTATCAGAAATGAAAAGAATATGCTTACAAACACGAACAAGGGTACAAGTGTCGACCGCTTCCTTTTTTGGTACCAAATGGATTTAAGCTCGCATGCTATTCATCGGTCTATATTTTATGGCGAATTCTGTTTCATGTGTGACGTTCAGGTTAGGCAGAAGTCACGTTTGTTATTTTAAGTGGGAGTGGGTGCGCTCATAATTTGTTTGTTTGTCGTTCTATTTATTGTATTTACTGTTGTATTTATATTAGGGCTGTGTCGTTGTTTGAGTGTGATTGTTTAGGGGTTTAATTAATTTGTCTGTATTGTCGAGTTGAGGGGTTAAGGCCGTGAGCGATCGACAGCGGTCCTCTGTTGGGACTGAATTGTTGGGATACATTCCCGGAATATAGCTCAGTTTCCAGCAGGGGATTGTTGAGATCGTTCTCAGAGAAACGATGAGCGTGTCAACGCCTTTGTTAAAAAAAAAAATAAAAAAATTCACTTTTATATTTTTTTTTTCTCTTCCTTCTCTAATACTCAGTGAGTAAGGGAGCTTTGGGAATATAATTAAAAAAAAATATATTCCATAGCATAATGACTTGATGAGAAACCGTTCTTTTGATCTGTAAAACTGAACGTTCAAATATACCACCTCAAGAAGCCACCCTGATATTGTGAAGAAATTTAATGAGCGTTCCGAAAGAAGTAATACGACAGCATTTTCGTGGCAGCTGGATGACATTGCCTAACTATTTTCTTTCAAATGCTCTCTTGACATTATTTTCTTTCACATAATTAACCATGTTCAATGTATCTTTTCATTTTGATGCACGACATATGGCTATGTCGGAGTGAAGTAGACTGAGAAACGAGAACGCCCGTGGAACCACGAATGATGAGCTGTGTGAACCAGTTAAGGAAAGTTTACCACGCTAAGCGGAGTAGCAACCATGGAGCAGATTTTAGGGAGAATAACTAGCGTGGCTACTTGCGAAAATTTGGTGAGTTCGTCCCAATTTATTTGCTAAACTTAAATTGCGAAACTGAATCACAAGGAGCTTAACATGTGTGCCAATGTCGCAAGAATCTCGATTTCGAAATGAATATCAATGGAGATCACACCTATACTGATCTGAATGTGTTCGCAGTTACGGAACTCTGAGCGCACGGCAAGCCGATGAAATAGATAATTCGCCAAATGATAGAAAAATTTTTTTAAGCACTTTGTTAACTAGACATTGATTAAATTTATGATTGGGGGCGTATGGCATATTTAGTTTTAGCTGACTGGCGAACCTGGCACATGTGCTCACTATGCTCAATATGGATCGCCTAATGATCGATACTGCCAGTAGGTAACCATCTCTCATTCATGATTGCCCAAGAGGGGGCACCGTCTCTCCCCCCTATGTTTGCGATAATAAAAGAGTGACGTAGCGCTATCGAGTGCTAAATTTTTGGAATATTTGTTTCGGGTCATGAATGTGCAGAGTAATCCCAAATCGCTAGTAGTGTAAATATCATTACACCCAAACAGACAGTAGTTAATTGTTAATAAATCTAATGAGCCAAGGTGCCGGTTTTGCTGAGTTAAGTCGCTGGGTTTGATTAAAAATATATTGACCTATTTTGTTTAGTAGCATGGAAATTTCATGGGCCCATTAATAATAGCGATTTTTAGCATATATAAGAGGAATGTGGGATGTGTTTGATGTATGATTATTAACGTAAATAAATTATAGGTACCGAATCACAGTGGTAGTAGGTTTTATTCCAATTATCGGTCCTGAACCCATAGTGCTCACCCACTTCAAACGTGGGACAATAAGTCCGACGACTATATGATTAACATAGTGGGGGTGGGGAGGGTACACTGGCGCCCGAACAGGGACCGATAATCCGTAATTTCCGGATTTTGGATGCCGCCTACTATTTCTGTTTCGAGTTGGATTTTTTTTTTTTTTGTTTTGCACTTAGTTGTTTGAACGGATGAGCAAGGTGTAATTATATATGTTTAATGGGTAAATGCGAATTGCCGCAGCCTATTAAGCTGATGGTCATGAAACTGTATGGATAGGTAGGAGGAGCGGCTAGTTATCAGAGGATATGGAGGGTATAAGGGGTCGGGTATTGAGAATGATATATTCGCGAATGAAGTGTCCGGAGTAAAGGGAGTGCGGGATTATGTGGCCGAGTATACGGTCGACAAGTCGCGACCAGTATTTATGCGGCAATATCGGAACCCTCATGGATATAGAGAGGCGTACAGGCGGAAACTGGCAGAGTTTGAGCAGGCTTGAATCATCGAACCCAGCGTCAGCCCCTTGAACTCGCCAGTCCACGTAGTCCAAAAGAAAAACGGGGATGTAAGGATCACCCTGGATTTATGTAGGGTTAACTTGCATACAACCCCGGTGGACTACCCGGCTCCTATAATTAAAGATATCCTGAAAGAGCTAAGCGGACATAAGTACTTCTCAGTGCTCGACCTTAATAATGGTTACTATCAGATACCATTGGCCGAGTCGCTGAGGGAGTGCTATGCTTTCCAGTCACCATGGGGTAAATACCAACTTACAATTTGCCCCAGGATGGGAGGAACTCTCCCCACCTGTTTCAACAATATGTGGTGACGGCTCTGAGGGGGGGGGTCGGGGAGAACAACCACATGTTCCTGGATGATATTCTGATTAGTACAGTAACTTTTCGGGAGCATGTGGATGTTCTTCGTTGGGTACTGGAGCGTTTCTGGGAGCGAGGGTTGGTGGTAAAACCAGCGAAGTGCCAGTTCTGCACCCCTCGCGTGCATTACTTGGGACATATTATATCAGCGGAAGGGTCATACCCTGATCCAGGAAACGTGGAAGCGATCATGAAGTTGGAAGAACCGAAGATTGTACGGGAAGTTCGTAGCTTTGTGGGGTCGGTCAATTTTTACCGACCATTCATACCCGAGCTTTCAGGTATTTTGGCCCCTATCACAGAGGTGACTAAAAAAGGGGTGCCATTTCAATGGAACGCTGCCTGTAAGACAGCGTTTAATACTATCAAACGGGCTTTGAGCAGCAAACCTCTGCTGATTCCCCCAAACTATGAACAAGGGTTCCTCCTGTCGACCAATGCGTCAGCCAATGCCATTGGAGCCGTGCTCCAGCAGGAGAGTGAAAGGGGCCTACAGCCCATTGCTTACTTTAGTAAGAAATTGACAGGGGGGGAAATCAAATATTCGGTAATTGAATAGGAGGCTTTGGCAATCGTCCCTGCGGCCGGCCACTTTCGTCATATCATTCTCGGTCACCCGACCACGGTGTTAACGGATCACCAGCCTCTGGCGTTCATCCAGCGCATGCGTAACACTAATCAGCATGTGTTGAGATGGGCGCTGGAGCTGGAGGAATATGGATTCGTGTATAAATACGTGTTGGGTAAAAACAATGTAGTGGCTGACCTGCTTTCACGGCAGTGCTGCTCATTAGCAACTGAGCTGTCTGCCCCATTTACACATGAGGAACTCGTAGAAGCCCAGCGGGAGGACATGTGGCTCCAGAAAATCGCCAAGGAACTTGATGGCCAGATTTATATACGCCACGCAGGAGGACAGTTCTCAATGCAAAAGGGGTTAATAGTGCGTCAGAGGTTAACAACCTTGAAAAAGGGACGAGGATGTGTGTTCCGCAGGCACTACGGAAACGGGTGATCGAATGGCACCATTATGGGCTGTTAGGGGGGCACAGGGGTGTCAATGCGACTGTTCGCAAACTACAAAAGTGATACTTTTGGCCAGGCATGCGTAACGAGGTAGCACAAAAAAATCGCTACTGTGAACCATGTCAACGCACAAAAATAAATATGGCCCGGGCACCCTGGCAGGAAGGGGTGGTGGCTGACTACCCGTTCCAGAAGGTAGCCGTTGATGTGGTGGGTCCGGTACGACGTACTAGTGGGGGAAATCGGTTTTATCCTCGTTATGACTGACATCTTTTCACGGTTCGCTGAAGTGGAGGCACCCCGACCAGACGACTGAGACCATGGCACGGTCATTTGCACGTAATATAGTGTGTCAGAATGGGGTGCCGCGGCAGGTTATCAGTGACCGTGGTACTAACTTCACCTTGGCGGTGAGGATGTGTGAGGATTTACACATCTCGATTTCGAAATGAATATCAATGGAGATCACACCTGTACTGAACTGAATGTGTTCGCAGTAACGGAACTCTGAGCGCACAGCAAGCCGATGAAATAGATTATTCGCCAAATGATAGAAAATTTTTTTAAGCACTTTGTTAACTAGACATTGATTAAATTTATGATTGGGGGCGTATGATATATTTAGTTTTAGCTGACTAGCGAACCTGGCACATGTGCTCACTATGCTCAATATGGATCGCCTAATGATCGATACTGCCAGTGGGTAACCATCTCTCATTCATGATTGCCCAAGAGGGGGCACCGTCTCTCCCCCCTATGTTTGCGATAATAAAGGAGTGACGTAGCGCTATCGAGTGCTAAATTTTTGGAATATTTGTTTCGGGTCATGAATGTGCAGAGTAATCCCAAATCGCTAGTAGTGTAATTATCATTACATCCAAACAGACAGTAGTTAATTGTTAATAAATCTAATGAGCCAAGGTGCCGGTTTTGCTGAGTTAAGTCGCTGGGTTTGATTAAAAATATATTGACCTATTTTGTTCAGTAGCATGGAAATTTCATGGGCCCATTAGTAATAGCGATTTTTAGCATATATAAGAGGAATGTGGGATGTGTTTGATGTGTGATTATTAACGTAAATAAATTATAGGTACCTAATCACAGTGGTAGTAGGTTTTATTCCAATTATCGGTCCCGAACCCATAGCGCTCACCCACTTCGAACGTGGGACAATAAGTCCGACGACTATATGATTAACATAGTGGGGGTGGGGAGGCTACATATGCAAGAATGTTTTCTCATCGAGCAAATTACAATGGCAAGCTACAAAGGTAGAAAAACTAAAACAAAACGGCATAAAATAAAGGATTCAATAAAATACATAAAACTACAACTTGAACAAGTGTTATAACTCATCACGGCTTAATATCTAAAATCTAGTAGTCACTCAAATTATTCATCAGAATTTAAACAATACATAAACAGGAATATGTGGAATATTCAACCTTTTAGTTTCTCTTGTAAGGCCTTACGGTACATTTCAATGCACGTGGCGTTTTTCTTCTAGGTGTCTGCATACTTTTCATGGTTACTTTTCCACTGAAGTTTGGACGTTTTATACACTTCTATAAGGTCCCATGGCGTTCATTCTTAGGGTCCATTGATTTTTGCCTTGAGTTGATGCTAAAAACAAGGATGTGTCGTATAGACCTTTTCTGATAGGTAGGCCTACAGTAACCCTAAAACGTTCGCTACGATCCTATGTCTCCATAGACATGAATATTATAAGCAGCCAAGGGTTTAACTACTAGGGATGTAGTCCGTTTCTGAATCGATGATTACATCGCAATATATTTGAATGTCGATATGGATTCTTTGGTAGAATACCCCAGGCCCATGCTCTGAGGAGGGTAACGAGGTCTTTCCGTGGTCTAGGCTATAACACACCGTGCTTCGTGCTTTAACAAAAGATCTCACACATCGATACATCAGGTAAAATGTTTGCCATTGTTGGGCAACTCATAGATCACGATCAACAATACAACTGCTTGCTGCTCGAGGGAAAAACTATGCAAAAATGATTACAAAAGGCTTAAGGAATAAATAATTTAAATAAGGCTTAGAAATATAACATTTCTTCAACACATACAAAAATTGGAATAATTCAAGAAACATTACCATAGTAAAACAAATTTTTCCTCCAAACGGCAATTAAACTATCGTTATCAAACTTAAATTATACTTTCTTCATTCACTCATCCTTTAGTAAAAACATCCAAACTCTATAAAATAAATTTAACTTTACCCAAACTAATAATTATATGTAACTTTGCATTATAAATGACTACTAAGTAAGAATTAACGAAACTCCTGAACAAGAATCTAGTTTTTTGAGCAGCAACCATAAAAAAAGAGCCCATCTTTCTTAATTAAAAAATATTTCCGCGTAATTATATATTACTATAAAAAGTGGAACATTACACGCGTTGGATGTCATCAAGTCGGGTGCTGTTACCATAAATGTGCAAACTAAACCAAACTAAAAAAATCTTTGTGATTTCCATTCAGAGTACACAAAATACATTACCCCATTATTTTCACTAGTAGTTTACCTCGTTAAAGTTTTTTCTTTCTGCAAATTTACGAGTGCAAGGGTTATCACGTAATCCAAATATAACATGTGCCGAGGTGACCAATACCTAAGTCAGCAACTGATGAGATAAATGTTCCTTCTAAAACCACGCTAAAAAGTGTTTGTGTCTTTCACCCTGGGTAAGTGAAATATGTTTGCTCTGAGTGGCAGAGAGTTTTTACATAAGCTCAGATTGACACAGTCAAATAAGGCATTTCACGTTCGTACTTTCTTTTTCCAGGTTTTTTCACAAATGTTTTCGTTGTCTTTAAAAGTTGTTTGCGAGTTTTGTTTTTAGCCTGACCTGTCATGTACAGGAATTTTTCCTCTCATTTGGCAGCAATGCAGTTTTCGAACCGCGTTTTTTTCTGTACTTGCAGAAAAATCCCGTCAACGTTTTCGACTCTATGGCATTCTCCAGCTTAAAACTTAGTGCTGGGTGCAGTTTTTTTCACTGCATGATAAAGAGATTGCAAGAATTTTTTACAATTTTTTCGGTAATGTAAGTTTTGTTTTACGATTTTTACATCGCGTTTGACTTTTTAAACTGAAATTTTTGGGTTTCAATGAAAATTCAAGGATAATGACAGAAGTCAATGATCGTTTTTAGCATCGTTTGATTGGGTGTTCAGTAAGATTATCTGTTATGGTTTTTCTTTCTTCTGATCTATGTAATATTTTTGCAGCATCAGTGTTATCACTTTGCTTTCCTAGCTATACAGTGTCTAATCGAATTTGTATTCATTTGGATGTTTTTGACGAATTGTTATAATTACCTTCTCTGATTCTTCAGACAGATGACACACAGGACCCAGTTCTTGGTCTCTTGACAGAGGACTAGGAAAATTTCAACAAAGTCGAATTCTCTGATTTGTTTGGGTCTCTGTTGTGTAGAGACAAAGTAAAGCAAAGAGTCTTCTCTGAGCACAAAATGACAGCTGGTGTCCCTAAAGAATACCTGACGTCTAAGGTTTGATACCCACTGACGTGTAATCAAGGACCAGTTGATTTCATGAGTACCAAGGCTCGGCGTCTCTTTTAGGATGAATACTTTACCCTGAGATTTCTACACTTTTTACTCGTTTACAACAAAAAAATTGCCGTTCATTTTTCATGAAAAATTCGTTCACTTAGGAAAAAAAATTGATCTTTGCGTAAACGCTTTTCTCCACAAGGGTTCTTTTTGAGGGATTGTTCAAATTTTCATGTCTCTGAGATGTTTCAATTTGAATTTTGGTACACATTTATTTAAAAAAAATACTCCAAGTACCCATACATAGCCATCAACCTGTGTGAAATTTCCGGTCGCACCGTGCATCCCATGGTCTCCAGCACCGATTATCCGTCACCCCGATGACGTGCCCTAAACCCTGACCAACGGGTGATCCAGGCTGAACACCAGACTGATTCGACGACTAGGTTTTTCAACCATCAAATGGTTGGTAACACAGCGGCCAGTGAGGGAGTTTTTCTAAAACCCCCTCACTGAAAGCCACCATTTCTAAAATCAACACCCAGGAATGAAAGCTCGATAAAAAAGTAATCAATCAGGATCACCACCCCAATGGAGACATCCAAATCAAGGAAAATCAAAGGTAAATAAAAAATTATTTAATTAGCCCACATTAATTAAAGGTCTATCTATCTGGTACAGAGGGTAGATAATCGCGGAGCAATAATCTGTGGCACTTACTCCTTCAAGGGAGTTTTGCGCCATCCCTAAATTTTAACGACTGCTGTATGATGGTCGCACCAGCCAGGACCGACAGCTTTACGTGCCCTCTGAAGCACGAGGGGAGATGGAAATTTCCAGGCGGTCACCCAACTTGTGATTAGCTGCGCCCAAGGTTAACCCTTTGAAGACGCCAGACTGCTTTTTGGCAATTTTACTCGTTTTTTTAATATAGTCAGAAATAAAATTTTTTATCTTTTTATTCATTCAGTCTAAGAAAACGAAAATTACTTTATTCTATACAGGAAACCTTTCTCTATAATAATACACTATAATTAGCTTAGAAAATGAGATGTTGTATTTATTATAATTAATTTAAAATGAACAGGCGTGGATGTTACAAACTAAACGTCGATCTTATATACACATTCATTTTAAAATATATTTATTCTCTACTTAATAAAAACCTGCTTTTTATGAAATTTCGTAGCTTCCTTAATTTTTCCATACAAGTTTTTCTGCATAAATATATATAAAAAATTTTTTATCGTACCTTTACTTTATCCTTGTAATTTGAGTGCCTTCTTTGTTTTCGATTTCCGAAGTTGAAATTTGGCGCCAAATTGCGAGATTGTTATTGCAGTTGGGTATAGGACCTTTTTTTATTTTAATCCACAGAGTCTCTTCTTTATTTTAAGTATAATAATAATTCATAAAATGAATTTAGAAAATAGAAATAAAGTAAAATGTTGGCGGATTCACAACAATAAGGTTTGACTGCCGCCATGATGACGTCATTTCAGAATGCATTCCGAAATCCCCACCCCCCCACCCCAGGGCCGCTTCAACGCTTAGTGGAAACATAGATGTTTCCAAAATCATTCGATGTTAAATCGATTTTGGAATCGATATAAGATATGTTAAAAAAAACTTTGCTGCTTAAAAGAACTTACAAAGTCGCTGCTATGAGCGCTGAAACTAGAAAAACGGTGCTACCATCTGAGAAGCGTACAAGACGTATAACAACTAACAACATCGATAATGCAGTAGCAGGAAAAACATCGATGCCAACATCGATACTATAAAATCATCGATGTGTCGATGTTTAACATCGACATCGCGCAGCACTAATGCTTAGAAAGGTTGGAATGTAATTTTGTTTTTATCCGTTTATTGTTTACTTTATAAACAATTGTTATAAAGATTTATAATGGATGTGGACTAGTATATATGCATTCGGAATGTTTATATTATAGTTAAAAATTTTTGGTTAACGTTTCATTATTATGTAAACAGTATTCATTTGTTTATATATGAATTTTCACGTTTATAAACACATGCCATTGAATTTTATAAAAAAATAAGACAAATTTTATAATAATAAATGAATATTTAATTTTATTTTAGCATTTATGCAATTTACAAGCGCTATTTTTTGTATAAAATGCACATAAAATCACATTCTCAAGAGCTCTCTGGTGGATCGAGGCGGGGCCTGGATTTTGAT
The DNA here is from genome assembly GCA_023313115.1 of Rhysida immarginata. Classification (NCBI taxonomy): domain Eukaryota; kingdom Metazoa; phylum Arthropoda; class Chilopoda; order Scolopendromorpha; family Scolopendridae; genus Rhysida; species Rhysida immarginata. The sequence goes on along the minus strand of JAHWFO010015471.1, from coordinate 235,233 downwards.
TGGTTGTAGTTGGATCTACGCGATTACGTCAACTAGCATTAAATTACGTCATGGCGCCAACTTCAAACCCCTGAAACCTCCACATAGTTATGAAAAAAAATTCATAACATTGATAATAAATAAAATTTCTTAATTATTTTTTAATTCTCATACAGACAATGAAATACTTCACATTTTCAGCCTAACTTACTAATTGGAAATAATTTTCGTTTTTTTTCTAAAAATTCATTAAAACAAGATTAATTTTTCTTTACTCATATTTGTATTTTTCAGAGTTATTTTTAAAAATAAATTATGCACATAATATAAAATACACTGTTTCATATAGTGGCCTAAACATCAATAAAAGCTATGCAAAAAAAAATTCGCCATAAATAGATATACTTTGACTAGAAAAAATTTTTGAATATATTAGCGCAATTTTCCCGTTTTTGATCAAAATTTTCCCATCCTAAAAGGGTTAACTCCACCATTGCATTGAGCCAGGCGAGACAACTGGGCTACAGCTGCCCCCTTAATTATAGGTAATTAAGACATTAACAACCCCATTGTACCCAGGTGTAAATGGTTGGGACACTCCGTCCACATTCCATTACTCGATGGATCCGTTGTGACCATGTGTAAATGGTTGGGACACCCCTTCCAAATCCCTCTGAAACCCGTACACACCTGTGGAGGTATAGGGCCAGGGAGATTTGACCGTTTGGATGTGGCCAGGTGTAAATTGGCTGGGACACCCCCTCCACATACCATTACTCAATGGATACAGGGGTCTTCTGCTCATGACAAACTAAAGTAGAGACAATATCCTACAATCAGAATTTAAAAATATAAAATATTTGGTAATAAATGAGCCTTTTTACTAAATAATGTTTAACTGCGAATGCGCAAGTGTTGCCAAAATGTCTTGTGCATAAATTATTAGCCAAATGTATAGAGCTACTTTTATAAAAGCCCAAGCAAATATCATGAAAATCAAAAAGATATCGTCAACAGAAAGAGTTGAATTTCAGTTGCTCTCAAAAATAAACAAAAATTTTTATTTTACCGGTATCAACTTCTCCTTAAGCTGATATGAACTCAATGTTAGGTCAATATGCCTTAATATCAGCGTAAGGAGAAGAATTTAATACTGGTGTCTAGTCCAAAATTAAAAATTTGGAGTTTATTTTTCAGAGCAACTGAAATTCAACTCATTCTATCAGGGATATCTTTCTGGATTTTCCCGATATTTGCTTGGGCTTTTTATATGAGTAGTTATACATTTAGCTGATAAATTATGCAACCATTGACATTTTGGTAACCCTTGTGCATGCGCAGTTAAACATTATTTAGTAAAAATACTCATATTTCATCAAATATTTAGTATTTTAATGTTCTAATTTCAGGGTGTAGTCTCTACTGTAGTTTCTCAAGTTTCTTGAAAGTAGCATTGAATTGGGTTGAAAACCCTGCATGTTATAAACAAAAAACTTTATTTTAATAAACAGCTAATGCGTGCTCTATTGTGAGTACTCACAAACACGTCTTACGGAGTTGATTGCGGAACTCCGAAACTACTTGTTAGAATTCGATCAAATCTAAACGGTATACACAGTTGATTGTACCCTATTATTTCCCAAATTTCTCTATCCCAGTTATTATAAAGCCTGAGTTATTAACTTGTTGATCTTGGTGGTGGCATTTTTATGTTTGTTCATATCTCAGTTATCATTAAAATTCGGACCCATGTTCATAGGAACGTTTTTGCTCAGAATCATCCATACTATCTTCCCTAAACTTTTTTACGTTGAGTTTTGAACCACCCTGTATGCTGATTTTCCAAAAAATTTTAAATTATTTAATATTTAATATATTTCAATTAAAAATTCTAATGTACTTTGAAATGTTCCCAGCAGTCTGAATCCAAGAGAATGGATAAAGCAAGATCATTAAGAACTAAATCTTTGCGGTATGTAACAATTTTTTGTCATAAATTTTACAATTCATACCTGTAGTTATTTTGTAGTTTGCAATTGTTTCTCACTTTTGTTTGCAACTTGCTATCACATTTCCATAAATAAGCATCATTTCAAATAGCTGTATTTGTAGATCTTTACAGAGAGAATATTAAGACAATCAAAATTTAAGAAATTCTCACACTTTGTACTTATTTAATTTCAGTATAAAATAGTCTGTAGTTAAAAACTTTTTCAATATTCGGTTATGGTCTATCAATATAACTGTAATAGTCTGTATCAAGCTGATAGCACTATGTGTTCAAATGATTTTTTTTTATGAAGTATTTTTTTTTAATGCTTAATAAGATTCTCTAAAATCTGAGTTTCAAAATGTTTTGTAAAGTAGTGAATATTTTGTACGTATAACAAAATTTGTTCTTCGAGTGGATGGCGTTAGTCCTTAGAGAGCGGGCGAGGCAGCGAAATGAATGAACCGGCAGCACATGCTTTCTGGTGACGTCATGCGGAGAAGCGTCGTTCTATTGGTTGCTTTTGAGGTATATTGCTTATTCTTGCTGCAAAAACGAAATTTGCTTCCCATAAGCAGCGAGCTAATGGGCAGGCGAGTAGTTAGAGGAGACCATGGCTCAGTGCATGTCGTCACATAGGCCTAGCATGTCAAGTACCATGAACGAGAACATGAACGGGGCCAGCGATTCTGCCAACACATGTAATGTTTGTGATGGGGTTTTTAAAGCAAGTAAACACTTTCACAAACACATGAGAAGACTGCAACAACTGTAGGCACAACAGTAAAACTTCCAGAGGAAATGTGCGAATTCACGTTTAGGTACACATATATGTTGTGGAAGCATGTGGAAGACGTCCATGAAACGAAGATAGAAACCATGGAATTAAACTTTTCATCATGAAAAGGTAATTTTTTTTTTCATTGAAATTTACAATCTGACATGCAAACTACTTATAGGGTCCTTAAAATTAAAATATAGGATAATGAGTAAGTTTCTTATCTCCCTCCCCCTAAAAAGACCAAAAAACTCGCATACTAAGCAGGATTAAAAATTGTTAGAAAAGAGAAAGAAAAGCAAAAACAAGAAAAACAAAGCGAGAGCTGAGTCACAAATAGATATAAACTACGGAAAACATAATTAAAAGAATAGATTGAAAAAGTAATGTCCTAAAGAGGTGATGCTAAGAAAGATGCGAACACAGATGGGAGAGAGAAAAATGAAATTAATGTCTTTGGCGCCAGCTAAATTTACGTTATTATAATGCTCCAGGTAGTTATTGACTAATTTAAAAATAGGGTTAATTTGAGATAAGTTGAACCTCCACTTTAGAATAGATCTGATCTTGAAACCGCCTCTGGCTTTTCTTAGACTATGCAAGTTAAAATCATTAGTAAGCAAGGGGGCAATTAATCTGCCATGGTAAATATTAAGAATGATATTGAAGAAATGTCTGCGTATAAGATCCTTAATATTAAAAATTTTATTTTTATAATGAATAAAATTGTGATGTCTGACATGATCACAAAGAAAAGCAAATACTAAATATTTTGCCCTGGAGAAAAATGATAGATTGCATATTACCCCTGTACCAAATCCACACACAGTAGAGAATTTTTGGGATGACAAAAGCTTTATAAAGCTGTAGAAATGTGTTAATATCAGAGAAAAAGGATGACAACCTCTTAATTAATCCTAGACGACGTGAAATATCCAAGTTGATTTGGTCAATATGGTGTATAAATGAGCAGTTATCAGCGAAAACAACTGCTAAGTCTCTGATTTGGTTCTTCCGAGCGAGAAGCTTGCTTTCAATATGATAATCAAAAAAGAAAGGCGCGGTTTTTCTGTTAAAAGGGGTCACGTAGGATTTTGTCGCGTTGAGTTCAAGCTCGTTGCTTACAGACCACTGATAAACCAAATCCAGGCCATTTTGCAGGGCCTCGCAGCTGTTCCAATTCGTTATTGAATAAAATAGCTTAATAACATCAGCATAGATGAGAATGCGGATCCGTAATTGCGCCAACAAGTGAGAAAAATCCGTTATGAAAATGTTAAATAACAAGGGACCCACTGGAGAGCCCTGTGGTACACCGCTTTTAATCGGAAAAGCCGGTAACTTAACATCCTGAGAACAGATTTTAAAACTTCTACCAATCAACATAGAAGAAAACCATTGTAAAACGTTATTCTCGAAACCAATAATGCGCAATTTACAAAGTAGAAGATTGATATTGACTCGGTCGAAAGCCTTGGAGAAATCTAAGAAAAGGGTATTGACCTGTTGCCTTTTGTCGACTTGCAAGGTAATATAGTGAACAAAAGATGCCAAATTAGATTGAGTTGAACGCACAGGGCGAAAACCGTGTTGCGAGTCAGATAGGTAGGGGTCAATAAATTCAGCAAGCTGGTAAAATATAAGAGTTTCTAATAGTTTTGCCGGAAAAGAAATCAAGGTTATTGGACGATAAGCTATAAGCCCCTTTTTGTCTGTCTTCTTTGGTATTGGCTGGATGATAACCTGCTTCCATATATCTGGGTATCGATCAAGCTAAACAGATGTGTTGAACAGCTGGAGCATAGGGATAGCTAATGCAGTAATACATCCTTTAAAAATATAATACAAGCTTTCGACGCTGAAATGCTCTTCGCGCGTTCAATCAATTGTTGAGTAGCGATTTGTTGTAGAGTGAAGCTGCTATCAATATTTTTCCAACAATCCTTCAGAAGCATTTCGTCACCAAGCATTCTTTTGTCGTATTCATATTACAGGCGAAAGCAGATGCAATTTCAGCTTGTTTGTCCATATCAAGGTAGTTCTTGTTAATTTTCTTCGAGTTTAAAAGCTGTTTGGAAATATCCCAGAATAGTTCAGGACTGGCTTTTAAACTCGTCTCGATATGATGAAAATAGGTATCACGATCTAACTTCCAATTACCTTTAAAATTTCTTCTGGCTACAGTAAATTTAAAGTAGGCTTCAGGTAGTTTAGAAGATTTAAACAGCTGGGAAACGAAAAACTGCCAGACTTCTTATATTTCTTGAGAGTATTCTTAATATTTCGAGAGGGTATAAATTTCATAATTGCGTCCTTGACGACAGAAACGATGCAATCCCAAATATCATTTATGTTAGATAAACGCAAAACTTCATGCCAGTCGACGTTATTCACGAAATGGTATAAGCCTTGGTAATTGCCGCGGTGGAAGTTAAATTCCGATTCAAATGATTTATGATTCTCAGTGAGAAGCCGTCTATGTTGAATAAACAGAGGGGGATGAAAGTCATCAGCCTTCACAAGGGTAGTATCTTCGAGGCGAACAATTAAGTCAAAGTTGGCATAAACCTTTTCAAGCCGCTTTTATTTTTGACTTGGTTGAAATTCGTGAAATTTAATTCATTTGCCCAGCAATTAGTGACAAGTTTTCTGTGTTTAGAATAAAAAGCATTTTCTGTGTAGTCTTTAAAGTCAGAGAATTAAAATCCCCAAGTACATTCTATGGGTTGCTGTGCGCTAAAGTCGGAGAGTTCATCAATGAAGACTTCAAAGTCATGACTAATTAGTGATGGAGGAATATAAATATTTAATATAATAATAATAATAATAATAATAATAATAATAATAATAATAATAATGTATCACAAGGACATTAGAATGGTCCAAGACATCACACGATCATGTTCCAATGAGAGGGGATTTACAATAAATTAAACAAGATTAAACAGAGTATAAAAAAACCGATTTTGATGAGCCTAGAACTTTTCCCTAATTTGAAAGATACTTAATCCAATAACAGCCAAAACTACTGCAATTCCATTTCTAGTTTCTGAGAAATACGTGGACAAACTGTAGCGTGCCATTTCAGTGACACGCACAGCTACAGAAACCCACAACCCTTTACTAGTCTTCTAAACCCCAAAATTACATGTCTAATGAAACAAAGAACATATAGTTGATTAGTCAGACGAGTTGATTGGACTTTTTCTGACGAGTTCCCTTTTTTCCGAAGATAAAATTGCAAAGATCCCAACGATGATCGAATTTGTAGTGCTAAAGGAGTGGAACAACGCCGATAAGTCTTGATCAGCCGAAGAAAGTCCAGAACAAAGGATTTCTCTCAGCTGGATAGGCGAATAAATAGTTCAAAAAAAAAACACATCGAACAAACGCTTGGCACTAAAAAAAATACAATAGATAAATATTAAAGAGAAAAGGACACTTGAATGATGGATAATTAACATAAAAAAAAAGAACTAAAGTCGAATAAACCACGTGACTGAGGAAAAGGAACAACTCCACTCAGTCCAAAGAAGGTCGATGGGAATCAGGCTGAAGTCAGTTGGTGAAAAGTTCGCTGATGAACTAAGGCCGCTGAATGCGAGAGAGAGAGAGATTAGGAATAACCAGCAAATCCAAAAAAAAATTGATATATAAAAATTAAAGGTTTAGTTGATAAGAGAAAAAAAAATTAAATAAATACCAAATAAACAAAAGCTGAAGTTGCCAAATTTTCCACAAATTACAGATTACTTACCTCGTCACGCAAAAATAAGACTGAAGTCAACAGGGGCACAGCCACAATTTACTACACCAAAGGAGAGAAGAAAAAAAAGAAACAAAGGGAGGGAAAACAACACTAAAGGGCACACAGGTAACATTTTTCTGCTGCAACGAGGAAGAATTCATTTAAGTTCCTAAAAGTAAGGATTAAAGAAATAAAATAATGGAAAAAAAAGTCAGAATAAAAGTAACATAGGTAATTTCCAAGTTCCATCAATAAAATCATGAAAATAAAGAAAACAACACAAAATTAAAGGTAAATACGTCAAACTTAAAGTCGCTCAGTTGAGTGAAAGTCCAAATAGCACGAAATGCTGTACTAAACATCAATAGTTATTTTTTGTTAAAAAAAAAAGTTTAAGTTCAAAGGCCATTCCAATTATTTCTTAAAGTACCTAAAGTGAAGAAGGTTTAACTCACGCAGACAGTCAAAGGAGAACCAGAGGGTAAAAGAAAAATGGCAATGGATTCCGCAGATGGTCGTTCCATTAGGCATCAAAATCACGTCGGACAAATTTTGAGTTCCATAAACCAATAGAAAGAAATCTTACTTTTTCACAAATTCTTCATCGAATGCGAAACAAGTTTCTCTGTAGGGGCGACATCGTCAAGTCAAATGTCTCGTTGTGTCTTCGGATGAGTTACATAACGAGACATCGTCAAGTCAAATGTCTCGTACATAACGTTGGCGAACACCATCATAGTCGGTTAATGGCTAAAATCTCTAACTAAAAATGGATATCGCTTGGCTTTTCATTCCATATCAAGTCCGCGTGGCAGCAATTTGAAACATCAGATGATCACTAAATCCTTGAGGTCGCAATAGACCTCAACAAAACTTAAAGAAAAAAGTCATACCCTGACTATGACTCACGTACTATATTGAGAATACGGCCGATACATGTTTCGGTCCAATTCTAACTGCAACCAAAAAAAGAAGACCAATAAATGCGGACGAGCTTGTCCGCTGTTGTTGTCTCCACCGAACAAAACTAAAAACTGCCAACTCAAAAAAAAAAACTGAAAAACCAAAAATGTTATTATTTTTCTTTTACGCATGCGTATAAAACGCTCGAGGTAGCACGACATTGCGAACGCCACGCGATAAATTACAAACACAATCTTCAAAAAAAAATTTTTAAATGCCTGAGACCACGAGAAAAGAAAAATTTGAAGAAAATTATTGTCAACCAAGAATGAGTTAATTTAAACTACCCATTCTTGGTAATTGTTTGTGTCTAGAAAATCTTAGCAAATAAATGATACTTTTCTTTCTAGGAAAATTCATTTATGTATTGTTTTAACCACATTTCGAGTAAACAAAATAAGACAAAAAAATATATTTTTTCGGAATTATATCTAAATAAACCCATAATAGTTTCTCTCCTGGTACCCAAATTCAATCCTGTAACCTTTTATCTAGGCCATTAAAAAAAAACACGAATCAGTCTGTGTGCTCAGGAATAATTCCTTGTCAAACGGAAGTAAATTTCCAAATTATTTAGCTTTGGGAAAAAGAAAAAACGTATAAAGGACTTCAAGGGGAATTTATTTTCACACCTTCAATATAAGTCTTATCGACATGGGTAACTGCTTCTAAGCAAATATTCCTGTTTAGGTAGTGTCTGGCCAAACTTAAATATTTTAGTGTTTAAACTCACTTCTATAGAAAGTTTAGGCAGTACCGACTTTTTACTAAACGCCTCAGAGGGCGTCGAGTGAACCCTGTCATTCGTGTTACACAGGAGGGGGACACACTAACCTCCAAAAAAAAATATGAAGCCAAATTGGAGCCTTCTATTAATTAGGAAAGAAAAAAAAATGAGTACACAAAAGCACAGACCGTCGGTTGATTTGCCAAAGATAAAACCATACCTCGAATACGAGCATTGGTTAGAGCCGAAAGTGATTAATATACGCGTAAATAGACTTACCAGTGGGCCGCTTTACTAGACTGTTTAACGAAACTTTAAGACTCGCAAGAAGAGCTGAAAAAAAAAAATAGGCAAAAAAAACGGTCTTCGTTTTTCAAGCTGTGAAAAGGCACGTTACAAAACATACATACTGTAATGCTGGTTTTCCAGTAACAGCGGAAAAAACAGTCCGTGTCCAGCGTATTTTCTTTATAGACATTACCTATCTACTCCCAGCAATAGCCACTAGCTGAACCGTAATTGAAGTCATAGCGTAATTAAAGTCTTACTTGCTTAAATAAAATACCACATACTCCAAACTCTGACAAATATTACTGGGGCTTTATTCTCAGGAATAATATCTTATTTTTTTAGAATTCACTACCATTACTTTCAATTATTTTCATATCAAAGCTAGAGTCCTTTATTTTCAATTAAAGGTTCCAGTATCTTTAATAATCCAGTATCTTTTACAGGTTTCAAATATTTTTTATACTTCTGTCTGTGATCACGCTGTCGGGTTTATTTTCTTCGCTTATTTCACTGAATTCAAATAGAGTCTCTGGGTTGAGAATTTTAAGACCTGCCCTCAGTCGTCAGAAAAATAATAAAAACTTTGGCAAAAAATTAAAATATAAAATATAATTTTTCTATCTTTTACTTTTTAAATTACATCTTTGACAAAAATCATTCGGCTTTGCTTTAACTTTCCCTGAAATCTAAGTATTAAGTTCTTTTGATTCTAAAAAGGGGTCTAGGTAGCACACCCTTCGGAAGGAGGATAAATTGGCTCTCGTCTATGTGGACTTAGACAAGGTCAGTTTTCAAGATTTTATTGCCACTTTATTTGAACCGTTGATTCCTAAAGGATTGAATCTCTGATTTCGTTTCTAATTTTCAAGTGATTAAATTCTTTTTTCTTTTCAGGTCTATTTTGCAGGTATCAGTCAGGAGAAGCACCGCCTGACTGACGGGGAAGGTAAGTGGGGGGGGGAGGGGTTTTGAGCATAGGACTATCTACGGATTAGTTAGTCGAATTAGTAGGGGACGTCGATCAATACACTAAGAGATACCTCTAGATTTCTTCACGTGAATCGCCGAAAATCAAACAGCACATCTTTTAACCTTGATCTTGTACTTTTCCTGGATAGGAAAGAAAACTTCATATGTTCCTCCATTCATTGTTATTGCCTGGCAAAGCCTTTACGTGGTCGACAGGGTGACGTTCACCATTTCTCCTTTTCTTAACTCTCTCTAAAAGAATAAAAAAACAACAGTAGCTTTCGGCAGAGCTTAACAATCATGCTCTTAACATTCGGGTAGAAATTATCTAGCTTTTACCAGAAAAATGCGTGGACCTCGCAGCGCGTATATAGAGTAAGATTTCCTCCTCGAACGTCTGTCCCCCATTTTATGGGTCGCTTTTGAGCCGAATTCTTTGCGTTTTCCCACTTTAGCCTATACGGGCATTACATGGCAGGTAAAAATCATCTTCAATCGAAGTCCCATGGTGGAACTTTTTGCGTCCTTCTCGTCCACACTTCATTCTTCCAAATAAAAAAAAAACTTAACTGCCTCTTCTAAACCTTAAGAGCAGAAGAAGACCTCATTGTTGTCGTCCTCGCACACTCAACAAACAATTTCCAAGTGTAAGTATTTTCCTTCTCAACAATGTCTCTGTTAAAATTCACATAAATATTATTTTAATCCATTTCGTTACCACAATCATGTTTCATTTAATCAGAGTTATTTTAATTTCAGAGTTCACATTCATTCTCTTTTATTTTTTTTTGTTTTATTTCCAGGTCCTGTTATAAATTATCTCGAAGCCTCGGAGTTATCTTTTGCAGACAGTGGGGGTAAATCATCAATAAAAACGTAATTTTCATTTCAAAATATTTATGGAAAGGCAAAGTCAGTTTTTGGCATTACAATACATACCCACATACACACATTTATTAAATTTGTCACACCTGTTTAGAAGCCCACATAGACTACCATATACGAATATTGTGCAATTTCAACAATATTACATACATACCAGTCGAATTGATAATCTCCTTTTTTGAAGTCAGTTAAAAAGAGTCAAAGTATTACAAGTAAAAGAGTCAAAGAATTACAAGTAAAAGAGTCAAAGAATTACAAGTCAAAGTGTCAATACAATTAGTAATATTAAAAGAATCATAAGCTTTTATAACTTTAAAAGATGGATTGAGAGAACATAGATTTGTTCTCCACTTTTAAAAAAAAACTCACCATATCTGGGAGTTTCTATAGGATTGAGTGGCCCTAATTCCAATATTTTCAAGAATCCGGGGAGTTAAATCCGTCCATTTAAAATGTTACTGAGGATGTTAATTTAAAAAATCAAAACTACTGTTTTCAAATAAAAAATGTTAATATAATCCAAATGATGATTAATTATTTTTGTAAAAAAGGAACAAAAATTATCACTCTTGATTGCAAAAGTTTTAAACTTTGAGTTTGAGTACATATCCATATAAATAATAATAATAATTTATAAATTATGATAATAACAACTGTAACAACAACAGGGAGAGAAACACACCAGATAAACCAGAGTGCAAGGCCCCGTGTTGTCCCCCAACAGGCCTAAACCCAAAACGGGGTTAATGAACCTCATGTAAAAAACTTTAATAATAAAAATAAAACAATAAATAATAACATTAACACAGCGAGAATATTAAAAAATAATAAAATAATATACGAATAATAAAAATTAGAAAGAAAATGAATAGGAAAAAAAATAAAAATAATAAAAAAATAGAAAAAAGAAAGGAAGAAAGAGACAGGCATTATGAGAAAAGAGAAAAATAGAGTTCATAAGAAGCTGTAAAGCAAACATCGTTGAAATTATCTAAGTAATTAGTAATCACTTTATACACCGGATCGATCTGTGAAATAAATGTCTTCCATTTGTACAAGGGAGTAAAAACGAAGCCCCTATGCATCAATCTAATACTCTGAAAGTTAAAATCATTCACTAAGGAACCTATGCTCAACTTAGCGTGAAAAATATCAACAAGAATGTTAAAAAGTGAAATACTAATAATAAGCGCAATGTTAAAAATGTTATGAAAATGGGCGGACGTCAAATGTAGCTGATTGCCAAAGTTCTTTCTCATGAAAGCTTTAAAATTAAGGTATTTACGTTGTTTTTTTATGTAAAACTTGTTGATTGCCCCCAAACCAGATCCACGCACAATAGATAATTTTAGGAATCACAAAAGTCCCAAACAGAAGCAAAAAAGTTTTTGCCTCTGTAAAGAACTGAATGGACCTCTTCAACATGCCGATGCGAAGTGAAATATCCAGATATACTTGATTTAAATGCTCAGAAAAGGAACAATTATGTGACATAACCACTCCTAAATCCTTCAAAGTATTAGTTCTAACCAAGGGAGTACCATTAATAACATAGTTAAACACAAACAGCGCAGTGGAACGATTGAAGGACATCACAAATGACTTGGACGCATTCAGTTCAAGCCCATTACAACAGGACCAATGATACATCGTTTTAGCATGACCTGCAACTCGTGGCATGAGGACCAGTCGCTAATGGTCCAAAAAAGTTTAACATCATCAGCATAAATATGATTTTAGTATGGGAATCAGTTAAAACATATGCAAGATCAGCAAGAAAAATGTTAAACAATAAAAGTCCCTGAGGAGACCCCTACGGCACACCACTTTTGATATAAAAGGGAGGACAAGAATAATCCTCATTTCTTAGTCTGAAAGCCCGACCTGTGAGCATATCATTGAACCAGTCATTGGCTACTAAGTCCAATCCTACAAATCGCAGTTTAAACACCAACTTTGTCGAACAAATATAGTGAATAGACCTGGGACCGTGTATCAAGACAATGGGTAAAATGGTGCAAAAATATGGCTAGATTAGTCTGTGTGCTTCTCTGTGATCGAAAACCATGCTGTGCATCTGGAAGATGAGCGTCAACGTGTTGAGAAAGTTGGTCAGCAACTAAAATCTCCAACAGCTTAGCCGGAAACAAAATAAAAGTGGTGGGATGAAAAGCTGGTTTAGCCGAATGCTTGGTTTTTTTAGGGATCAGCTGGATCACCACTTGCTTCCATGCAGCCGGGTAACGTCCAGATCCCAGTGATACGTTGAAGAGGTGGGTTAATGGAGAGATAACCGCTGATAAGCAGCCTTTAAAAATAAAATCCGGGATATCTGGAGAAATGCAGACTTTTGACGCAGATAATCTCCGAGCACAATCTAACATTTGCTGTGCAACCAAAGGTTGAAAAATGATTTTCTTATCTAAAGTGCTCCAACACGCTGTCAAAATATCTTCATTCACACACATTTACAAATTATTGCTCATAGTTGACGCAAACAAATGAGCAAGTTCCAACAAAGCACTAGGATCCACAGGCTCCTTATGATTTTTGTTGTGGTTTAGACACAATTTGGCAGTTTCCCAAAAGGCAACAGGATTATTATTAACTTGCTCTTCCAAACATTTAAAGTAATTCATAAGATCGTTGATCTAGCTATTCTTGAACACTCTTCTGGCCTCGGCAAATAACAAATAATCATCTTGGGCCAAATTTTTTTTATACATTTTATGTATTTTCCGTTTACATTCCCAAGCATCTGTAGTTTGTGCAGCAATCCAACTAGGGAACCTTGGCATTGATCTATTCTTCCTCATTGAAATGCATCCATTAACTTTTCGCTTATGCATAGGAATGGCTTCAGAGACAGCATAACTGATAACAGTCACAATATCATTCCAAATCTCATCAACATGCAATGACTTTAACGTTTTAGACCAATCGTTATTAGCAACTTTCCGATAAAGACTCTGGAAGTCTGCACATCGAAAATTGTAACACGAATCTTTGGGAAGCGAAAAACTTTCCAACTCGTCCTTAAAATGCGCAATACAAGGAAGATGGTAATCATCTGGGTCAACAAGAGGCGAATCTGTGGCAGTTACATGCAGATTTAAATTAGAAAAACTTTTATCCAGATTATCACCGTATCTATTCCGTAAATGGTTAACATTATTAAGGTCTAACTCTTTTATCCAACTGCTGGTAATTAATTTTCTAAACCTGGAATAGTAAGCATGATGATCATAAACTTTAAAATCATAGTAATTAAAATCGCCCACAATAATACAGTCCACGGGTGAATAAGCAAAAAATTCCGTAACCTCCTCCAAAAAACATTCCAGTTCATTATTTCGCAAAAGCGAGGACATATAAAGATTCATTATGATTACCTGTTTAGATCTATTCACCGAAGTACGACGAACAATTTCTACAGCGACGACGTCGATACATTTGACGGTAGTAATGAATCGACAATCTTTGGCTCTAACAGATACCGGAACGGCGATAAGTACGCCTCCTCCTCGTTCCTTAATAGTTCTGTCACTCCTATACACATTGAATTCACAACCAAACAATAAAAAGTTGGACATAGACTCATTAAGCCAGGTTTCAGATAAATAATATAACAACTGAGGATTCTGTGCTGAAAAATCAAAAATTCGAGCCATCTTGTTTCGCAAACCGCGAACGTTCTGGTAATAAAGAGCATTAACCATCAGAGTTGATCACACCTTCCTCCTGGCGCACAGTGTCTACTTCATCTAATTTAAGAGATAAACCACCCAAAGCTGAGTCATTCTTACAATAGGACGAGTCTATCGGACTGTCGTAAAGTTTACCAATAAACATGGAAATCAACACTCCTTCCTGCCAAATAGATGAACTAAATAAATAATCAAAGTCTTTTTCCTTTAGCGATAATACAAAAGAAGAGAATAGTTATAGGCCCCACTCTGGGGTACACAATAGATCTAATTTGCATAATTTCCTAATTAATTTTTTCTATTGTTTTTTAATGAATGGGTTAATTACACTAATTAAGTGGTTAATTACTCTAATGAATTGATTGATTGATTGATGACCTGTCAATAATGTCATTGAAGGGTTATTTAACCTTTTTAAACTTATTTTAACCCTTTCCCTTAAATTTCTGTACTCAAAGAGTTTATTTGACAGATCCGGTTACATTTCTTGTCACTAGGTGGCGCCACAAACTAATGTTAAAAAATACCAGAGTGGGATGGGGAGGAATTACTTTTCTATTTTTACAAAGTTCTAATAAAATTAATAGTTAATTAGGATTTTAATGCTTTTTTCCCCCCGCAAAGTTTTAAATAATATTTAATTAAGTTTATAATACTTTATTTTTTTATTTCCACAAACGATTTAATGAAATTAATATTAAAAAATTAGGTTTTAATGGTTTTTTTCCACTAGGTTATAATTACTTAATTAAGATTCTAATATTTTTTATATTATGATTACAATGAGTTAATGAAATATTGACAATTCACAAGGTTTCAGAGCTAGTTTATTCACTTTTTCTTCAGTTCTTTTTTTTTTCATTAATTTTTATTGACAATTAAACACCAATCTTCTGCCAATTCTTCTCCTTCATACATTCTCGCGAGCCTTGTTACAGTTCGAAGGGTGCTATAAACATCACGTGCAGATGTATTCTTGAAGTGTGGGTTTATGATTGAATCTTCATCCAGTGGTGGTAGATGTTCTTCCATATTGTGTACGTCATTACCCAATAATTTAGACAAAATTAAACACTGGTCAATTCTGTAGGCATAAAAACGTGAGAATACCATTTTTAGATGCCTTATTATCGAATCTAAGTTAGAATAAGGTATATTGCCTTCCAAGATCGCGATCTGGCCTGGAAGTGTGAAATTTATTTGCTGCAGTTGCTCAAGATCTTTGTTACTTAAACTTATTTCAGACGGCAATAGGAATTCGAATTTTCCCTGGAGTCGACCACTGTTTTTAATGTCATTTTTTTCCGTTTTGGTTAAATGATTAATCGCGTAAACTACACTGTACGAAAAGTCTTTAAATATTTTAAATCCAGCTTCTGTCTCAAAGTAAGTGGCATCAAGGATGCAGCCTTGAAGTAAAAATTCAAAAACAAAAAAAAAATACAAGACAGATTACTTTCCTAATGCATGCATTTATGTTTAAAACTCTCCTCTTAGTTTAACAAATTCCACATTATTCTGTTAAATATTTCCTATGCTTTTTACAAAAAAATTTAAAAGTTACTTACTTCATTTGTTTCCAGTTGAAGTCTCCATTGCTAGCTAACTAGTTGATTTGCTGTTTGTGTAAGATCCAACTACGTTTTGAAATGTTCTTCACTTTATCTGGTTCACTTCTCAGCTCAGGTGGAGTTTCTGCTTGGTCAGCCCCTTCCACAAGTTAACCAATGTTTTTAAGTCTATTTAGATACCAACCAATCACATACAATAAATATATTAAAGCTCAGAGTTTTATTGGAGACTGCCTGTCTATTTATATGCCAACCAATCACATACATGGTTGATATAAAGATCAGAGTTTTTATTGGAGACTCTCTGTCTATTTATATGCCAACCAATCACTTACAGGGTGGATACAAAGCTCAGAATTTCATTGGATTTTTCTCCCTACTTTTTGTCTGATTCTGAATATATTGGTGTGCTATTTTCCCCTACCAATGGAATGTTGTTTTTAGATATGGAGTCTAGCCTTTTCAAGGTGTAAATAAAGCCCCTTTCCTCTTCCTCTTCTCTTTGAACTTATTGTCCCACCTGCCCTCCTATTCACCCTCTCCCCTACCTGTTCTCTGGTCAAATGAAGTGAAACTTTTGCAGGTTGTAAATAAAGCCCCTTTCCCTTCCTTCTTCTTCTCCAAACTATTCATTCCACCCTCCTATTGTTCACCTTCTCTATCTTATTCCCCCATCTATTCATTCCACCCTTCCTATTGTTAAACTCCCTACTTGTTGTTTTTCCCCTCTCTGCCTTGTCAGTGAAATGTTCTCTTTTGGGATGAATATGAATTTGTTCTATCTTATCAGAAATGCGTTTTAAAATATTATCTACTGTCTGGGACACTCATGGGAAAGTCTGTTCAAAATGGTTCTTTTGCTTCAAATTTCTCAGGAATGTAGTTCTTAAGGACGGACTTCAATAGAGTCGGACTTAAGATTTCAGATTTCTGGTTATCTAAGGAATTCCCGTATTTCTTTTGTGTGATTCCCCTCCTTTGTTGATTCCTAATTCCAGACAAGTTTCTGAATCTTGGAATTTTCCGACGGAAAGCCCCACTTTTGCCTTTGGATTTCAAAAATCTGGAAATTTTATTTTCAGTTTTAATAAAAGTTTTTACAACTACTATATATCTTCTTACTTCATGATGGAGTTTTATTCTATAAATTATAAGTTTTATCAGAATGAACAAGTTTTACACTTTTTGTCGATTTTATTTTTACCCTAGTGCATTTGACCTTCATTAAAAAAAAAAAACATTGTAAATTATTCTCCATCTTACTAAATTGTTTCTAAATTGGCTTTAAGTTGTTTTTCAAAAAATTGACTCAAGTATTATTCAGATATTGTTTAACTTCTTGAGTTTGTTCTGTTTACTTATAACAGAAATTATACCAGGCAATGCTGGGTGACTTTGTTAGTTTTATATATCCATGACTCTGGGTAACTCTGGATGGCAATATATATATATATTTTAATTTATACTAAGATTTCTAACTAGTGTATAAACATTACAAACTGTCTAGTTTGGAACAACTTTCTCTTTCACTCTCTCTTAATAAAATGAAAACTTAGAAAGTTTTACCAAGTGATTTTTCCATATTTAAAGAGTATATATCCATATTTTTTTTACTAATAATTCTAATAATTCTCTAAATTCTGTTTTTCTAAATTCTTGTTTCAAAAAATATTCACTTAGACGTTTGTAGATAATACATAACTGGTTTCTAGCGTGAGGCCATTAGTTGTTAAGATTCAGTCATCGTGATGACTCATACCCAAGTATGATGGTGATTGGTCCAGCGAAGAAGGTCATTGGGCGGTAGCCGCATGAGAACCCGCCTTCTCAACCTTTCCAACATATCATTGGTTAATCATTGTTGAGAAATGTTAGTCGATTCTTGCGGTTTTCCTTTAAATACTGAGTGTTTATGCTAGCAAAAAGCACAGGTCTTCCAAACCTACTGAACTTGTAGTTCCAAGTCAGCAGTTTTGATCACTTCGACTAAACAACCAGCTTCTTCTTCTTCGACAAATAGTGAGTATGATTTTCAATGTCTTTACTGTTTTCCCTTCCAGTTTTTAACTTCCAACCCCATTCTAAAAAATACAAGGTTTTTGGTTTGCAACTGTTGTATAACTTGACATTGAATTTTGTTTTTGCATTTCTAGTGTCTGCTACTCAGAGCAAACCTCAAACTAAAAAGGACTGCGAATCAACCCATTCCCATTGATCATCACTACCAACGCTCTGTGGATGTTGTTTTGCCCCAAGCCTTCTTTACAATTTGACTGTTTTAAACAATTATCTTGATTTTTCTATTAGGCTTCTTCTTCTTCTCAAACCGAGGAATGTGAGTTCATACCACATACAAATTCTCAGCGTGTTGAAGCTGGGGAGTTCATACGTTTACAACATGTGAGTTTTTACTGTGTTTTTTACTTATTTTCCCCTAACTTCTACTTCTTTTTCTTCTTCACTTGTTTTATATTAACATTTTTCTTAAAAAAATGTCTAGCGCTCCCATCCAGAAAATCACCTGGATTCTTCGGATGACCGCCAAAGGGAAGGAGCCGATCTAGGTCTCCTTTACCGTCTACTTCGGAGTAAGAGACTCGTCGGTTTCACGAGTCACCAACATTTGATGACCTCTTTCCAGCCACCATTGAAAATCACGAAGTAGGGGGTTACAACAACCTGGAGGAGGAGGATTTTTCAGATCCAGAAATGCCTTCGTCGGAGGAGCGAAACCCTGTCCTTAGACGATCATCTTCTGTAAGTATATTTTGTTTCTTTGTAATTGTTGTCCCCCCAATACATCTTAGCATTCCTAGTGACATCCTTTTTGCAACTCCTCTTCTCTCTCTCTCCCTCTCTCTACAGAAAGATGCACAAATGCAGTCGAGATACAGTTTCACAATTAAAGTGTTTTTACTCAAAAAATCCGTTCTAGCAATGGTCCTTCTCACTGTGGCCTAAAAACCCTTGCAGAGACTATTTTTTAAAACAAAGTCCAAATTTTAAAAGCAAAGAGACTTGTATACAGATTGCTCGAACAAAGATCAATTCAATTGTAAGAGAAATGAGTAAATTCAAAACAAGACAAGTGTATGCGGCTAAAAAAACTCTTTGTCAAAGACACTGTTTTTTAGTCGATGTATTCGTACTAAATTTGTGAAGTTCATTGCACCCACTGATTATGATGATGACATTTATCATCAGTATTTTAAATACCAAAAGAGCATTTCTACTTTTAAACGTAATGGAGTTCTCAGCCATACGCTTTCTAATATCTATGAAATAGACCAATTGGATGTCTTTTCTTATGATGTGTCATGTTGTTTTCAAAATGGTGATATACCAGATTCAGCATTTGTGAACTGTAGGGTTTTTCATTTGTTTAAACCAATTGATAATGTCTCTATTGTACTTGGCTCATTGGATGTGAACGTAAGAGATTTGATAGTTGAGCCGTAACTTGTTGAATCACAATACAAACTCAATAAATTTTTGGCTTTGTTATGCATCTATTTTACTCAACTTTATCGGCATTCGACTGATTAAGTTTGTTTTTCCCTCCCTCCTATATTTGTTACATTTTAGTTTAACGAAATCGCTTCTCATATTACGTCGAAGAAGCTGAACATTTCGTTACTTTCAAAGAGACCAGAAGGTGTTGGTACATAAGTGTTTCCAGAAACAGAAGAAAAACAGCAACGATCTGTTTTCGAATTAGGGAATTTCTCCCTATTTATAAAACATTAGTGGAGTTTTTAAATATATGTAAAACAGAGGTTGTCAATATTCCAAAAACCACAGTTTGCTCAATTCGGACGAAGGAGCTAAAAGTCAATGACTTTTCGACAGTATTGATAAACTGTTTTTTTATCGGGGAAATCTAAGGTTCTTTTTGTACAAGAACAAAGGACTTGAAAGTGAACGATCACTATCACTAAATTTGCACGAGACATACGTGATCATAAGAGTTGTACCTATATTATTTGAAAACAATTATAGAATATAAATTTTTTGTTATTTTTTTTTTAAAAATAATTACATTTTCTAAAATTTTAAACATTTGCATTTAGCACACAATTTTTTTTTAAAATTTATGTACTCGGGGGAATGTGGCTCGAGAAATTCAACTTTTTGATCCAGTTCAATACGAACCTTTAAATTTATGTGTTCGTGATAGCTCACCTTGCATTAATCACAAAACCCACTTCACCTCCCCGTCCACGAACCCCGTCTTTTATATAGCACAACCTCTCCAGTTCTTCTTTTTCATCTACCATGCCCAATACAACACAAGATGGTCATGCACTATCAATCAGCCACACGAGCTCTGGTTCCCCTAACCGTTTTTTTTTCATTAAATTAAATTGGCACTAGTCATTCGAGAAAATATAAGGTTCAAACAACTAATTACCATTTAAATTTTAAAAAATTGAATGAAGTTGAGTTGTCGGATTTACCCGACGTTCTCCGATCGATTTTCGATCGTGTTTTTGACCAAACCCTGCGAGGAAGACGTTCTGAGTATGACCATGCACGTGTCGTAACCCAAGCACCTTCTTTGCATGATGCCGTGAATTTACGGTTTGGTTTGATCGATGAATTCACAAGGGAGAAAGTTCTGGAAGCTTTGCAGAACTTGGAGCAATCAAAGGCTGGTCTTTTAATGGATGATCAACTTGAGTTGAACGTGGTTCTCCTTCACCGCCCCCGTCCTGCAACGGGTAATGTAGATCGTAACGCCGTTCGAGTCGAAGACCATTTGTCTTTAAAGTCTTCGGTCATTCAGATAAATAATTCTGATGCCTTGTGTTTACCTCGGGCACTGGTTGTGGCATTTGGCACACGAGGAGTGGAAATGGGCAGAGGAAAATAAAGTACCACCACATGTTAATAAAGCAAAAGTAAATGAATATTCATCTTTACATCGCAGTCGTAACAGTTGTCAGGAGCGTAGGGCACTTCATTTATGTACAGAGGCAGGCGTTGACCCCGAGAATCCCGGTAGTCTCGAGAGTCTTGAAAAATTTCAAACATTTTTAGCAGATAAAAAGAATGCCGAAATTGTTGTGCATACTTGCGCTCCTGATTACGAGATATTTTATCCACATCAATTTCTCGAACCACGTCAACCTATTACACTTCATTTAGTATTTCAAGATAATCATTTTGGGGTTTTTACAAACCTGTCAGATTATTTACGTAAGAGGGGGTTCTGCAAGTGTTGTGGAGCAATGTTTCACAACTCTCAACAGAAAAAATTCCATCTTTATGGTGGAAGGTGTTGTACATGTGGGGGTCAACACATGCGATCTTTAAACTTCGATTATAAATATTGTAATATTTTTAATCTATTCTTTAAAGGCTCTGTATGTTTTGACACCCATTTAAGACCACACGAGTGCACTAAATCTTGTGTTACACAGAAAAGGTGTGCTACATGCAAATGCATTTATGAAACTCAGAAAGGTCACATTTGTAGCGAGAAACCTTGTATTCGCTGCTATGGACAGCATGAGCCTGCCCTCTGTTTTGTTCTGGCCAGGAATGAATACCAGTCTCGAAAGAATCATTCCAACAAAAAAAAAACAATGTTCAGCGATATGTTTTTTTTTTATGTTGAAACAAAGACAGATGTTGAAACAGGAGAGATACAACCTGTTCTCGTGGTGATGAGTTACCGGGATGAGTCCGTGGGTGGAGACTGTCTTTAAAGTTTTCCAAGGCGAAGGTGCTATGGATAAATTCCTGGATTTTTTATTTACAAAACCTTTCCATCAAAAAGGCACACGTTTTATATTTACAAATGCAACTGTGTTTGCACATAATTTATGATCGTTCGAGGGCATGTTCGTCATGCGATACTTATTTAAACACGGCGTCACACCAGACATATTTTACAGAGTTTCAAAATTTTTTTACATCGGGGTAAAAGAAATGAAAATTATATTTATAGACTCCCTCTCATTCATTACACTTCCTCTACGTGAATTTCAACGAGCATTTGGAATTTGTGAAACAAAGACAGGTTTTTTTCCCGTTCGCACTCTTGAACAAAACCACCAGTAATTACAAAGGTGCATTACCTGCCATTGAATTGTTTAAACCAGAAGAAATGAAACCTTCTGTCTTTGAGGAATTCAAACCCTGGTATGTAGTTGAAAAGTTACACAAACGTGAAAAGCAATTGGATAGACAGATCAACGAAATTTTAAAAACTCAAAATTTGAACATTCATCAGAAATTAGAGCACTATTTAGATACATTGCAGAAATATCTTAATGTAAAGAGACGTGAAGAAAGTGAACCTAAACAACATAGTCTACCTCCGCCTCAACCATTAACCCCTCAAACTTACCTGTCATCAATACAGTCGCCATTACCACCACCTCCTGAAATGTCTCCAAATATTATACCACTTATCGTCTCTACCCCTGAATTTCATGCATATTCAAGTAGACAAGAAAACCTTGAAGATGATGATGATGGTGATGATGACGATGATAGCCAATAAGTCTCCTCTTTGCACAGAGTGCGAGATAAAAACGTTTATTCAAATATTTGCAGAAGTATCCTGAAATTATCAAATGGAATGAGCGGGGGACTGTCTCCATTAAAGACAAATCGGTATGGGGTTCACAGATCACTAGCCTGATCAATGACGTATTATCCCCCCTCTATCAATCAGAGAAACCCTCCTATAGGGCAGAAAAGATTCATAAAAGCACTTCAAGAACTGGAAATACCTAAAGAATTGATCGTAAATCCCTTGTATCAGTCAGAAGAGAAGGGAAATTACAACTCTCTGTCTAAACAAAGAAGTAACGGCACACCAGGCATCCGATGGTTAACTTACAAACGAGTGTAAAGCTCTTTTTATGAAAATTAAATTTGTAATATTTTCATTTTTTAAAAATGAATAAAATGTTTTTAAATGAAAGAATTCTTTGTCTCTAAAATTCATTTATTTCATAAGTAAATCTTTTTTTCTTATTAAAACAAAATTTATATAAAATGTTTTTAAATAAAATAAGTGACAAACACACTTTGACTCATTTTACTAAACATTTTATTCAGTTATAATGAATACAGAAAATTGATTAAACGTCGATTACAAAAAAAGAATGATTAAATATTACAATTTAATTTAAGGGAGGGCGACAGCACTGGATCCATTTGGATTTTTGACAAGTTTTATTTTCGGTCCTATGAGCCAATTCATCTTAAATAAATTCATATTTCACAATGAGGTCATTTAGAAACAGTTCATTTGTATAAGTTCCGTAAATGATATCCTCCATCGAATGACCTGTAGCTGCAAACTTTAGAAAATGTAGGCAATGGTGTCCACATGTATCCTGTGTAGGGTGCTGTACTTTTCTTATGTTGTATATCCATTTTTCAGAATGTCAATACATGAACATATGAAATTGTTTTAACGGTGCTAGACCAAATGAATCAAAGTAAAATGCTTGGGAGGGGGCGGATATGTAAAAAGCAATCCAATGTGTTCCAGGTTTACTTGAATCATCTGTATTCACTACGAGCAAAAATGGGTAGGTTGGTTTGAGATGGGTGACCACATCTGCAGGGTGAACGCCTCTTGATAGCGGACAAGTGTAGGAATCTTGCTCTAGAGCTTGCCAGATTTGTTGTGTATCCATCGAACTTAATTTGTGTAATCAAATGTGACAACACAATCTTTATTGATTTCTAATAAGTTCTGATACTAGCAATATGCAATCAGGTTAACAGATTCGGGTGGAGGATCTAGAAATTGTACTTCCACACTAAGCATACCGTTACGAATCAGATTAAAATGGTCTGAATAATAATTTCTATCGCCAGAAAGATCAAAAGCTATAATCGTATATCCACCTGCAAAATCTGCTTGAGTTAGTCCGTCGTCTCTATCTTCACACCAGATTCCAAGTGCCTTCAGGGTATGAACAAACTCACGTAGGTAAGAACCATTTGCAAAATTCGGGGTCAAAGGGTGTAGCGGTATTGCTTGCGTATTCAAAGACAGTGAGAAAAATGAGAGATTGAAATGTTGGAAGTTGAATAGGTTTGATTTAAACGCTCCATTCTGTGCTTCACTTGCGACTAATGCAAAGATCAATCGTGTAGAAATCTGACCTGTAAATAAATTTTGTATGACATGATTTCTGGTACCTGCAGAGATACTTGACAAGCGCATTTCAACACGTCCAATTGGGTAAAACGCATTCATGGTTTGCAAAGTTTTAGCATGGGCCAATAAAGTAGCAACATTAACTTTAACTCGTTCTCTATTTAGTGTGGCTTTTCGAATTCTAATCTGATAATTAGGATTGACAGCCGTATCTGACATCAGAGCAAATGTGGGTTTACTTCTGTATAGTCTCAGACGAAGATCAAGAGAGTTTAGCATCAATCGATTTTGACGGAAAATGTCTAAATGGAAAGGGCCCTCTAGATAGTAAACACCGCATCGAGCGAGACTTTTTCGTAACTTTAAACCATTGTTCAGATCATCGACATTATTCATTTTTCCACTTTACAATACCCAGCCGTTTTGAGCTGAGTGCTTTTAGAGGGCTGCCCATAGTTCAAAAGAGTTTCGAAATAAGCCCTGTAAGGGTATAAGTTGTTGCTATTGCTGACGAGTGTGTCACCTAGATAGCAATCAATCTGTGAAAAAAGGGAGTTTAAGAATAAGTTCACAGGATCAGTTTTATCACCAGGTAGTAAAGGTACATCTCCTTTATTAATGAAGACTTCTAAACTTAATGTAGATTGATCGAGGTCAATGTAAAAATCAACCAAACCTGGTACAAAGAATTCAATTGGGCTATCTTGCTTAATGATGGAAGTTGGTTGGTAACCGATGACATGACGTTTTTCCTGCTGGCCACTTGTATGGGGTATAGAGAAAATATCTAAGGCACTGTTCAGGCATTCTGTACTCAACTGATGTATCATTGAAGCCATGGTTGTGTTAGGCAAACACAGAGGATAAAGTACGACTGTTTAAAAATGGCTTAGAATGGTTATTCACTCTCTTCGTATTCTGCTTCTTCTTCTTCCTCTTCTTCTTAGTCTTCTTCTGAGACTTTGTAACACGATACACCCTGCCTCTTCTTTTCTTATTCAACAGGAGTGCTTCTAGGCTGTTTATTCTCGGTCTTTTAGCTGAGGAATGAGTTGATGTTAAGGAAATTCGTCTTTTAACCCGGGCTTTGCCTCTTTGGATTCTGGAACTCATTTCCTGTAAAGCACTACCTCCTGCCTCTCTCAAACGAGATGCTAAAGATTGTTTAAGATCCTGACCATGCATCATATCATTAAAAACCGAAACACCACCTTTTAGAGCATGCCGACCAAGAATTTTACCCACTGACTTGAGTAGTAAAGTTGCAAAACGAAAGAGATTTGTAAAAACAGAACCTAAACCACTACCTCTTTGAAAAGGAGTGTCTTTGAAAACTGGGAGTCCTTGACCTCGCTGAATTAAATAATAACGTAAGATCACCTCTTGACTCGGATGATATGGAACATGCATTTTGAAGGTAGGTAGTATTCATCATCAAACAATAACAGTGGAGATAAATACTTTGGCGTCCGTACCCTATAACTGTGTTACACAATCCGTAGATTTCCCAATGCCCCCAATTAAAGGTATTCCTGAAAGCTTAGTTGGTCATAAATATCTTTCCGTTATTGACCTTAACAACTGTTACTTTCAAGTACCTATTCAGGCTGATTTAAAGGAATGCTTAGCACTTCAATCAATTTGGGGTAAATTTCAAATGGCACGTCTCCCACCTGATACAAGTAGAATTGAGTGTCTGCTAAATTTATCTCCACCCAAAAATGTAAAAGGGATTAGGTCACTAGTTGTTGCGAAAAATTTCTATTGTCCATTTATAAAGGACCTTTCTCAGACATTGGTGCCAACTACCAATTTAACAATAAAAGGCGCACTTTTTAAATGGAATGATCACTGCCAAAAAGCCTTCAATATTAAAAAAAAATTTAGTAGTACCTGTTTTGATCACTCCAGTGGAATATACAAAACTTTCCAATTATATATGGACACGTCTGCTCAAGCTATGGGTTCTGTACATCAACAAATAAAAGAAACTGACCCTAAATCAATAGCGTTTTTATTGCTAAGTTCAAAGCAGTACAAGCATATTATTCCATAATTGAAAAGGAAGCTGTGGCCATTATGTTATCTTTACATCATTTTAGACATCTTGTATTGGGCTATCCTCTTGAGATTTTATCAGATCATACACCACTTTCGTTTATGAAAAACATTAGGAAGTCTAATTAAAGTTAGACTTTTACATTGGTCAAAAGAGTTAGCTGAATACAACATTATTTTCAAATGCATCCCAGGGCGAAAAAATAAACCTGATTAACTAACTGTGGGAGCTTTATCTGACCTCCATTGATTTTAAAACCACACTTTTTCTTGATGATTTGAAATCCTTACAAGATGATGATCCTTGGACCAAGAACATTAAGATCATCTTATCTTACAAAAAGGGTTGACATTCAAGGCACAAAGAGATTGAAAGCCAGGGGCACCTATTCCTACAAGGGAATATTGTGCCAAACCCAAAAAGAAAGAACAAAAAACCTACAGAAAGACAGATAAGCATAAAAAACGAGTCCAGCCACCTACAGGATCTTGCTGAATGTCCTCATGAAAGGTCAAGCCTGACGTGAAGTAAAGATGATGTGCCAATGTGACACAGTCAAAGAGAATATGATAGGTTGTTTCTTCCGCCATACCACACTTTGAGCATGGTGGATCTTCTCGAAGAATTCCCATTCTATGTAGATTTTTGCGAAGTAAATGATGTCCGGTGAGAAAACCTATGATAATCTGCAATTTGTATCTATTAAGTCATAAAGTCCCAGACATTAGACTAGGAGAGGATTTTCTAGTCCTAATCCTGGCATGTTTTTGATTGGTGGTATGTTCGCACCTTGATTGGTGGTTTGATTGGTGGTATGTTAATCTCCTGAACTGTGGTCTACCTAAATATGCTACAGAAAGTTCAAGGACCAGTTGGAGCTGATTTTGTACCCTGAGTTTAGCTAAGGTGTCAGCAACCTCATTACCAAAAATACCTTTGTGTCCTGGGACCCATAGCAATGTAACATTGTTATGTAGAGCCAGGACATGCAAAAGTTCATCACATTCCAGGGTCATTTTGGAAGTTACCCAAGTAGATTTAATGGCTTAAGGGCTGCTTGACTCTCACTAAGTATGAAGATTCGTTTACGAACGTAAAGTTTATCTAAACATAATTGTAGATAGTAGATAATGACCAATATCTCCGCCTGGAAAACTGTGTCCCAACAACCCAACAATCGTAACAGAAGAATCTTGGGACTGGCACAATAAACACCTAGACCCAAGAGGCCATGATGTCGAGAACCGTCAGCATAGCAAATGATGGTCCCCTTAGGAAGATGCTGACTCATCCCTCTCTGCTCTCCCACAGGATCAATATTGGCCTCGATGGAGGATCTTGGAGGAACTGAGTACCCATAATTTCGGAAGGAATCTGTAAAATATGACTGGTTAAAACCTGGCTAATGAAAGAGTGAGACTTCACGCTGGGGAAGTCCATCCCTAGCCGTTGATTGCACAGTCGATATGAACTTTTCCTGGCAACACCCTTGATATAAACATCCAGTAGAGTCAAAGAAAGGATAACTCCTAAAGCCTTGATTGGGGTGGTGGAATCAGCGCCCATAATGCTCAGACATGCCAGCCTCTGAAGAGAAGCCAACTTAGTTCGTACAGTCAGCTGTTCACACTTCTGCCACCAGACCAAAGCACAGTAACTTAAAATGGGCCTAATAGCCATAATGTATAGCCAGTAGACCATTTTAGGAGAGAGGCCCCAGGAATTCCCAAGGGTGCTGCGACAACAAAATAGTCCAGCTTTAACTTGATTAATTTTATATTTAAGGCGTTGGTTCTAAGTCATCCAACTATCGAGGGTGAATCCCAAGTATTTGACTTCCTTCTTCATAATGGTCTTATCACCAAAGAGAGTTGGTGAAGGAATAGATTCTCTCCGAACAGTAAAGGGTACAAGAGTAGTCTTCAAGGGATTAACCCTGAAATTACGATCATTATACCATTGTTGAACTTTATCCATTGTTGATTGCATCAGATCCAACAATATCATCTTTGTAACCTTGGGCATAAACCTTGACCATTGAGAAAAGAAATGAGGTCATCCACCACCAGGTTCCATAGCAGGGAGGAAAGAATACCATCATGCAGACAGTCCCTGGAGGGAGGAGCAACAATTTCCTCACCCAATAGATTGGAAATGATAATTCTCTGCGCCAAGAGGACATGAATTTAAGAATG
This sequence comes from Rhysida immarginata, assembly GCA_023313115.1. NCBI lineage: Eukaryota > Metazoa > Arthropoda > Chilopoda > Scolopendromorpha > Scolopendridae > Rhysida > Rhysida immarginata. The sequence goes on along the minus strand of JAHWFO010015471.1, from coordinate 207,240 downwards.
AATCAGAGGAGAAATTGCTTTAGCACATAAAGCTGTAGCAATAGAGTTGTAGGAAGTGTTATCAAACGCTCCCTTAATATCGAGAAAAACAGCAAGAGCAAACTCTTTGTACTCCAGAGTTTTTTCAATTATAACTACCAAATGATGCAAAGCTACCTCAGTGGATCTGCTGGATTGATATGCAAATTGATTAGCATGAATGAGACTTTTAGTCCCAATATCATTTCTAATCTGCCCATCAATAATCTTCTCAAAGCACTGAAGCATAAAAGAAGATAAACTGAAGGGTTGAAAGCTCTGGCATGGTCGTAGCAACTCTTACCAGGTTTTGGTTATAAAGACTACATTTGACCAACCGCCAAATATTAGGAATATAACTTAGTGCTAAGTTAGCCCTAAAATTTAAACACAGGATTGGTGAGATAACGTCTGAAGCTTGTTGATGTGCTGGGATGATCGCATCTGGTCCGGGTGATTTGTATGGTTCAAAGGACTTAATTGCCCATATGAACTTACTACGAGTAATCAATTCACCGGCAATGGGCCAGCTGGCCCGTGAGGTCCTGACCAGAGAGTCAACATAATAAGGATCCAGCAGCCTGAAATACATTAGCCATTCTGACAGCCTTGTTGTATTCAGTGAGGGCAGATTTATAAAGATGCCACTCGTTGGTAATTTTTTTGCCTTCCTAAAAACCTTCCTTATTTCCTGCCTCCATTAAGAGAGATCATAGTTCAACCAAACACAGTTGGATCTTCCCCTCTTCCTCATAAGAGGACAGTTTTTATGATATGATTGAATTAGAGCCTGCTGCAGACCATTAACCAAGTCCTGGAAAATACATCCACTTTATTCTGGTGGGAAGACTGGAAATCTCGGAAACTACATCCTCGCGATAATGAACCCAATTGGTCTGCTTGGGATCCCTAAAAATTTTGTCCCTCTCTTCATCAGTACGAAAAGAGAAGTAGATGTTCTGATGATCAGCCGAAGATGGTTTCTCATCAACATGCCATCTGTTAATCTATTTACTTAATTTGGAAGAACCAAATGTAACATCCATAACCTCGTTTCTTGCCGCAGTAATGAAGGTTGGTTTATAACCTGAAATAAAGATATCTAGGTTATTCTCAAGGATAAAATCAAAAAGAAGTTTACCTCTAAGATTTGTGCCTGTACTGCCTCCACATTGTGGGTTGTCATTGTTTCCCGTGCTTTCCATATGTCATCATCGATGGGTGAGGTTTCCTCAAAAGGAAAATAGCCTGAGACAAAAATAACGTCATGAGCTTTTCCATTTATACAAAGGTATATTTTCGCTACAGCCAATTCCCTAGAACACAGATGGTACATGGGTAGTGCGTGGATAATGGGTAGTGCGTTAAGTTTATTTTTCATTAATGAACAGGCACAGGGAGATAAACAAATATAATCATATATTAGCTTGCCTCCACAGTTGCACAAACCTCTAATTTCGCCCTTGAAGATCCAAGGTTCCTGAATCAAAGTGACGTGGATGTCCAGAAAGATATTGCCGAGGTTGGCAACAGCCAGTTTTTTATGCTGAAGCTTTGCTTGGAGGCACCTCAGCATTAGGCAATGACTTGTCAGAAAGTTTCCCTAAAACCTTGGCTTGGATCCGAGACAGACCAATATATAGAAACCATTGCCTGTTTCTCAGAGTCCTTGCGTCCAGTTCAGAGAGGGTTAACACAACAGTTACTCCATTTTCCTCTGGTTTGAGGTTCACGATGCCCCATTGTGCAAGTTTTATATCCTTGTTCTGGATATCTATCCTATGCAAGATTTCTTTCCAGAAAAAATTTTGAACAATTCTGGGAGTTTCAAGATAATCTTGGCAGTTTTGACGATCGTCTTCACCTCACCAACCACGAGAGTCTCTCCTTCCCCGGGACTAATTTTATTCACTATAGTAATCATCCAATTACTAGTGTCATCATGAGAAATTACCTCCGGACTACAAACTTTGAATTGCAGTCCTGTGCCAGATGGCATATCCCCAATATAGTCAGTAGTTCTTGGAAGGCCACAAACTGCTGCTGATTGAGCTGCTTGTCTGGATAGCCATCCAGAACTACTGCCATCTATTTATTGGTTGTAGCTTCATAATGATTCCTAGTTTTGGGTTTTTGCGAAGCTTCTTACCCTCTGATAAAGGAATGTTTCCCACTGACCTAGGTCTTTTGCAACCTGGGTGCCCTCCAACCTTTTCTTCCTGAATTTATGCCTTTTGGCTGATCCAGAAAGTGGTTTTGATATAGGTTTGATGCCATCGTCGCCCAAGGTGTCCCGCTCTAAAGCAGGTGGCTCCACAGATTTGAAAACAGCAATTTTATCAAAGTCAGTTGACTCAACAGAGGTCATTTCAATCTCGATGATGTCAGCTGCTGTTATCGGCTTCCCCGAAGGGTTACCAGTTGAGGGAGAAGAAGTTCAAAAGGTATCAAAAATTTCTTCTAGCCTCATATGTACTAGGACATAAAAATATGTGACAGAAAGTCTAAGTTGTCAAAAATCAAAATTAATAAGTTAGAAGGCCCCATACCAACAAGGAGTTAAGGCTACTTTTTCATTCTAGAAATTAGTTATGGTCGTGGCTGGACCAGTACAGTCTTCTTCTTCACAAAATATTTATATTATTGTATTTATTGATGTTCTATCTAGATATGTTGAGGGTTTTTTGTATCAAAAACCAACAGGCAGAAACCATAGCAAAAATATTTATCAATAAAATCATTTGCCATTATGAGATACCTTCTGAAATTGTCAGTGATAGACGTACCAACTTTCTATCACGGATTTTTGAATTGATATGCAAGGAGCTGGAAATTACTAATAAATTCACTACTTTCTATTGCCCAAATTTTAATGGAATCATTAAAAGGCATATTAAAATTTTAGTCAAAATTATTAGAACCCTTTGTGCTGACCATCCCTAGGATTGGGATAAGCATTGGATGCTACCTTGTTCACTTTCAGAACTACTATTAATCAGAATACTGGGAAATCTCCTTTCTATATGTTATATTGCTTTCACCCAAAATTGCCCTTGAAGGTTTGTGAGGAGCAAGCAAAATGTCTCAATCGGGAAAAATTCTTGGAGGATCTAGATATCGTCAGACTTAAAACTATGTCTCATGACAAAGATAAATGCAACAAGCATTTTATTAAATAAAAAAAGGGAAAACATGCTCCAAAATTTAATATTGGAGATAAAGTTTGGCTTCTCTGAAAAAGTGGACCGAAAAAGAAATTTTCTGCTAAATATTTGGGTCCTTTTGAAATTGGGAATAAAGTTTCTGAAGTTTGTTTTAAATTAAAGGAGTTAAAGTTTAAAGATTTAAGTACTGTTCATGTTGACAGACTTAAAATTGCAAGCGTTAAAAAAATTTCGTAAGAAACCAATAGAATAGATTAAAATATTCGAAAAGGAACCCGAGTCTGTTGATTGTCTGGAAGTTGATGATGAAGTACTCCTTCCTACTGTGCCAATTGTGCAATAAGATTATCTATTCTTCTTACTGTATCCATTGTGTAAAAGGATTCAACTCCTACAGCGACCCCTCCTGCATCTCCAAAAAGATATCACCTTCGTAAATTACCTAAAACAGATTATGCTACTTTGCATGAGGGTTCTATCTACAAATAGGTTATGGCAAAATGTTTCACATAGTACTTTTTGAAAACGGGGTTTAAAATAACTGACAAGTTTCCCTGTTAAATGCTCCGTATTTACTGCTAGTGACTCTTATGGCGAGTGTCCCCCCAGGCAACACTCTCAGGAAGCCCTGCCCTGACAACCCCTGCCTGTGACTTTTTGGAACCATCGATCACATGGTTCTCACAATCACAAACGGCTACTACTGCGTCTGCGAGTTTATGAAGGCAGTATATGCCAAGACTCCCTCCTCTCGTCCGCTTGGCGTTCGACCAGCCATTGTCCACCAGTAGAACAGAGCTCGAAGGAGAACAAAGCTGCAGCGACCAACCAACCAACGCGAAATTTTGACAAAGTGCGAAGGGCCGCAAACTCGGGGAAACGACGCGGCCTTAACGGGTGCGTGTCCCCGCCGAATATGAACGCGATCCGTGGAGTTCAAACTTTGGAAGGAACAAACCTCAAGAGCGAACAGAGCTCGAGAGAAGAACAGAGCTCAAACGACGCACAACGCACCCGAAATTTTCGCTAAGTGCGAAGGGCCGCAAACTCTGGGAAACGACGCGGCCCTGTCAGGCGCATGTCCCCGCCGAATATCAACGCGATCCGTGAAGTTCGAAAATTCGGCATGCCCAGCCCAGCTAGCACTCATGTTATATTTCCGTTGGAAACTGGTATTTAGGTTGGTAAACCGTAAGAGCTGAGAATGTAAATGTTCAGATCTTGTTATTAAAGTGTTCGGTTAGATAACGGTTAGATGTTAAGTAATTCCTACGTTTGGTACTCCTTGGGAAATCGTAATATAATTTCACTCATGGCTCGTATAAAATGGCGAGCCATTATTGGATATTCACTAATTGACGTATGTGCGCAGTAAAAATGCGCAGAAGAGCAATGCAGCATCTAATTCAGAGACCATTAAAGTAAGCGCCTCTGAACTAATTTGACTGAAAGTGCGCCTTTTACAAACGTCTCTGATCGACTATCGAAGATTGACATCTAGGCCCGCTTCCTGCTTTTTTGTTTCTCCAAGAAAAAAAGTAAGTTATAACTTATTATTATATATGTTTCAATATAATTATTTGTATTTTGGTGTAACTTTTTAACACTTATTTTGTGTGATTCTATTTTCACATCATATTAACAATATTTATTTCTCTTTAAGAAATTGCTGTTTTCTTATTCCTACGGAATAATCATATAACGTATGCAATCTGTTTTGATCTGAAATTCATATTACCTTGTGTTTGCTTGAGTACAAATAGAAATAATAATTTTACTTGTATTTTAACAAGTAGGATAAACTGTACATACGTATAAGACTATTATTACTTGTCCAGAGTCATTAATAATGATCGTATTATTTACTTAATAATAATGGAAGCTGTTCGTTTAATATGAGATTATTTTTTATAGCTTATTTAATTCATCGTCACCATGATCAATACTTTTGGGACACTATGAATTTTGGCCATTCTGAATTATTATTATTATTTTGCATGCTTTTGTAATTTTTAGTGTATAGTTTCAAATTATTATATGTATATTTTTTTCCCTACAGATGCTGCTAAAAAGGACCCCGACCTGAGACGTTGGAGATAGGGTTTTTCCAAACTAATCGATTTATTCGACTAATCGAATAAATTCTGAAAAAAAAATCGACTAAATAACCGATATTTTTTTTTTCGAATAAAAAATCGAGTAATCAAATTTTTAAATTACTTTGAGGGGGATGAAAATATGACAACCATCCAGGTACGGTTAGGCATAGGCTTTGGAATTCATCTATCCCAATGTTTATAATATTGAAAAAAAATATATTAGCTTAATTTCAACCTCTGTTCCGTCAGAATGTTTATTTTTTCAAGCAGGAAGAATTATTTCACCGTCAAGGAATCGAATTTCTGGCATTTTTTACAGAGCTTAGATGTTAAATACTGGAATATGTAAACAATAGTTTTTAAAATTTAGATTTTGTAGTTTGTTCTCTTTAAAATTCGTGTAATTGATGATTTTGTTCAATAAAATAAAAAACTATTAGCGAATTTGTATTTTTATTCGATTAATCATTATTTATTCGATATTTACTTAAAAAATATCAAATAAAAAGTATCGACAGATAAAAAATCGAGTATTCATTTGTTCGAATAATTTTTCCTAGAAAAACACTAGTTGGAGATTTCCAAGAAGGACCCCGACCTGTTACTAAACGGAGACGCAGGCCCGATAGGAGATTCGACACTTATCAAATTGCTTAAAGAGTGCTTTATCTTTTACTTTCTTTGATTTTATTCATTGTAATTTTAATAATCGGCATTCGGTATCGATTGTAACGATTGTTCGCGACCAGGAGGAAGTATCTCTACTAGGTCCGCGCTTCTGATGTTAAGAGACTGTTTTTCCCCTGTTCATCTTTTTAATTATTTTGTAATTTACATTTGTACCTTTTTATTGGATAACGGCCACTCTGGCCCTTATATATATTCTCTGTAATTCAACCAAATTTTGTATCGGCATTGAATAATGAACTCAATGAGTTCAAAATACGTATATGCCTAATAAAATTCTTTTGTGGACAAGAGGTTGTTGTTGGGGTTATGTTAGAAAATTGTTGGAAATACGTTATATTAATGTTGGGATTATCTTAGAAAATTGTTGGAAATACGTTATATTAATGTTGGGATTATGTTAAAAATAACCCAGATCTAACGGTTAACCAACCATCAAACAGCGAACCATTTCTGCGTTAGTCTAACGTATGGACCTAACGTTGGAATTACGTATTGGAATTTACATTGGAATTACGTAAGCATGCTAGCTGGGAGGGGCCCCGGTACGCACATGGGAACGACCAGCCGAGCTGCTCGGGGTGGAAGTCGACCGACCCGGGCTTTAGTTGTTGAGTACGCAACTCTTAGAGGATCTCCCTATGAAAAAATTTCGAACATCAACAGTCCAAAAATAAACATGCTACTTCTGAGAGGGATTTACCGGAGGTTCGAATTTCATGCTGCGTTTGGTCACTCTTGTGCGGCCGAGGCTGAACCCCTTTCCCGGACTTGTAAATGCCTACTTTTGAGTTTGGCAAAAGTGTAGACGGTCCGGTGCTATATATATAGGGTCGGTCTTGAAAGACGAGTGAAAGCCAAGGAGCCAAAATTAAAGCGTCTGAACGTTATTAAACCCAGAGGCAAAATAAATAAATATCTCCTTAAAGCTTCACTCTGTACTTTCCGAACTAGCTCCCTAAATAGAAGGACGATGCGAACCACGACCGGCGCTTGCTCGTACCTTCACGGTTTCATGTCTAAATTACACGGGCGAATGTTAGGATTTACCCGGCTATATTCTTTGAGGCAGCCACGTTGCTGAAAACGTACGGAACATTGGAGGGTTTCCTGCCGTCCGAAGGGGCATCCGTTTAAGCTCAATCCGCTGGGGTTTTACGGTTCCTGAACAAGGGCCGCAAATCGCGACCGGCAAAAAGACAGTGGGCTGTGCGGTTGTTTTTCTTGGGCGGGGGGGGGGGGAACCTTTCTGCTCTGGCGTTGGTCCAGTGACAAGCTTCAAGGCTCCCATAAACGTTCGATAAGGGAGGGATTTCCGCCGTCGGCAAGGGCATCCGTTTCAGCTCAATCCACTGGGGTTTACGGTTACCTGAACAAGGGCCGTATTCGCTACCGGTGAATTGTCAGTGGGCTGTGCGGTTGTTTTTCTCCGGCAGGTGGGGAACCTTTTCTCCTCGAGGTGATGGGTGTGACAGGTAACCCGGCCTCAGAAAGTCTGGTTTCGACCCATGGCTTTGTTGACGGCCTGATCCCGACAGCATGAAGGCTGGTTTTCTCGTAGCAATCGTATCGACCGGCGGTTGCCACAGAATCGTTCCCGGGATCACCTGAAAACGGACTGTGGGACGTTAAGGTTACGCTTCCTTTTATAATAATAAAAACAGGCATGTCAATTGAGCTACTTAAAGCCCGATGACGGGATTTGAGGTTCGTGCTTCAGCTTTGACGGTAGAACGTCGTTGCGCCCCGCTGCGAACGTCGATTCTGACTAGTGGAGAATGGATGGATGGATGCTCTTGATTTGGTGATGGATTCGAGTGAGCCTTCCGATACGAGGGAGCTGCCCGACATCGTACCAGAGAGAAAGAGCAAACGGCTGCCGTAAAACAAACTCGGTTAGCCGAAACAGAGATTTGAAAGGCGCCGACGGATATATTGCCCGTCCGTGGTGCTACTGTGACCTCTGTGGAGATTCACGTTGTTTTAAAAAATAAATCGGCCAAGGGTGTCTGCGTCACGTACGCGGCGTTGGATACTGCTTGGCTGGTTGAAGAGTGTTTTGTTGAAGAGATACCTGGTTGATCCTGCCAGTAGTCATATGCTTGTCTCAAAGATTAAGCCATTCATGTCTAAGTGCATACCGCATTAAGGTGAAACCGCGAATGGCTCATTAAATCAGTTATGGTTCCTTAGATAGTACCACCCTACTTAGATAACTGTGGCAATTCTAGAGCTAATACATGCCGAAAAGCTCCGACCTTCGGGGACGAGCGCTTTTATTAGAACAAGACCAATACGGATCGGAGACGATCTGTTGCCGTTTGTTGACTCTGGATAACTTGGAGCCGATCCTTGCACCGGCGACGCATCTTTCAAATGTCTGCCTTATCAACTGTCGATGGTAGGTTATGCGCCTACCATGCTAGTAACGGGTAACGGGGAATCAGGGTTCGATTCCGGAGAGGGAGCCTGAGAAACGGCTACCACATCTAAGGAAGGCAGCACAGATTACCCACTCCCGGCACGGGGAGGTAGTGATGAAAAATAACGATACGGGACTCTCGTCCGAGGCCCCGTAATTGGAATGAGTAAACTTTAAATCCTTTAACGAGGATCTATTGGAGGGCAAGTCTGGTGCCAGCAGCCGCGGTAATTCCAGCTCCAATGGCGTTAAAAAGCTCGGTTAAAAAGCTCGTAGTTGGATCTCGGTGCCGGTCTGGCGGTCCGCGCCCTTGTGCGGTTTCACTGCCAGCCCCGGAACCATCCTACCGGCCGTCCCTCAGTGCTCTTCGTTGAGTGTCTTGGGTGACCGGAACGTTTACTTTGAACAAATTAAAGTGCTCCAAGCAGGCGTGTCCCGCCCGCATTGCCCAGCATGGAATAATGGAATAGGACCTCGGTTCTATTTTGTTGGTTTTTCGGAACCCGAAGTAATGATTAACAGGGACAGACGGGGGCATTCGTATTGCGAGGCTAGAGGTGAAATTCTTGGACCGTCGCAAGACGAACTACTGCGAAAGCATTTGCCAAGAATGGTTTCATTAATCAAGAACGAAAGTTAGAGGTTCGAAGGCTATCAGATACCGCCCTAGTTCTAACCATAAACGATGCCGACCGACGATCCGCCGGAGTTCCACCGAGGACTCGGCGGGCAGCTTCCGGGAAACCAAAGTGTTTGGGTTCCGGGGGAAGTATGGTTGTAAAGCTGAAACTTAAAGGAATTGACGGAAGGGCACCACCAGGAGTGGAGCCTGCGGCTTAATTTGACTCAACACGGGAAAACTCACCCGGCCCGGACACCATAAGGATTGTTAGATTGAGAGCTCTTTCTTGATTCGGTGGGTGGTGGTGCATGGCCGTTCTTAGTTGGTGGAGCGATTTGTCTGGTTAAATCCGATAACGAACGAGACTCTAGCCTGCTAAATAGACGTCCAATCTCGGGATGCCAGCGCCTCTAAAACCTTTTCTCCTTCTCAGATGGAGTTGGGGGAGGGAGGCGGGGAAACGGGGCTTTGCCTGGATCGGACGATCGCTTCTTAGAGGGACGAGCGGCGCTCAGCCGCACGAGATTGAGCAATAACAGGTCTGTGATGCCCTTAGATGTCCGGGGCTGCACGCGCGCTACACTGAAGGAATCAGCGTGTTCTTTCCCCACTCCGGAAGGAGCGGGTAACCCATTGAACCTCCTTCGTGATAGGGATCGGGGTTTGTAACTATCCCCCGTGAACGAGGAATTCCCAGTAAGCGCGAGTCCTAAGATCGCGTTGATTACGTCCCTGCCCTTTGTACACACCGCCCGTTGCTACTACCGATCGAATGATTTAGTGAGGTCTTCGGACTGGCGCTCGCTGCGACCCTCGGGTCGCAGTGGCATGCCGGGAAGATGACCGAACCTGACCATTCAGAGGAAGTAAAAGTCGTAACAAGGTTTCCGTAGGTGAACCTGCGGAAGGATCATTATCGTAAGATTACTTTTAAAACTCGCAACGTGTCGCACGTCCGTACTCGAACCCGTAGACCGACCGCTTCTGAAAGTCGCGGTAAAGCGGGCTAACAGTAAAGTGCCAGATGGGTCTTTGCAATTTCCCAAGGGTGCCATTATTTGGTATACTGATGGCTCTTGTCATCACGGCCTATCGGGCCTGGGCGTTTATTGTGGCAGTCCCAAAACCCTCCGTTTTCGTCGATTGGGTTCTTGGGTAACCGTCTTTCAGGCTGAATTACTGGCCATTATTTACTGTCTGCAGATGTGCATGAATAAACTCTATGTACATCGCCGTATTTTTATACTTAGTGACAGTCAAACGGCCCTTAAGGCTATCAAGTCCTACAGGGTTAATTCCAAACTTATATTGGAATGTCGACAGCTCCTACAGGACCTTTCTATACACAATAGTGTTACCTTGAGATGGGTTCCTGGACGCAAAGGTGTTGTTGGTAATGAAGTGGCTGATACCTTAGCCAAACAGGGTGCCAAGTTTACTTTTACTGGCCCTGAACCTTTCTGCGGTATTTCTAAACAAACTGCAGCTAGGGAGATAAATATCATCTCTCATCAAGTAATGTTGGATAGGTGGGATCATACCACTGATCAAACACATGCCAGACTCATGATTAAGAGATCCTCTCTTAGTTTAACATCAGGCATTCTACAACTCAAAAGAAATAAAATACGGATTATCATTGGCTTTCTCACAGGTCATGAACTACTCCGTAAACATCTACATAGAATAGGAATCCTTTGGGAAGAACCACTATGTTTGAAATGCGGTTTGGCAGAAGAAACAGCCTACCACATTCTATTTGATTGTGTCGCTTTGACACATCTTCGTCACTTCACAGTTGGTTTAACCCTTCTTGAAGATATCCACTTGGACCCCGTGGGCAGCTTGACTCGCTTTTTAAGTCTGTCCGGCTACTTTTAGGTGATCGTAGTTCTACTTTGGGTTTGGCGCAATATTCCTTAGAGGAATAAGTGCCTCTGCGGTCAACTACCTGGCTGTTGACTGACAGCCCACTTATAAGATAAGATAAGATAAGAAAGTGCGTACTGCGTAGCATGTTTTTCCCCCCACTGAAGACCAGGCAACGAATCCCGACGTTCTGTTGGGAGTCTGGCGGCAATCATGAGACAAATAGACCGTGTCTGTAGGCTGCGACAGGTAGAGGAAACAGCCAGTTCCTCCAGAGGCTCTGATTGCTTGTGATTCGATGCTTTCGTCTGACCGAACAGCTTGCACGGCTGTGTGGGAGAAACCTCGGATGTGCAAGAAGGCCGAGCGTCTGTTCTTGGGGCAATGGTTGGGCCCTGCCACAAGCTCTCTGGCACCAGAGAGATGGAACGGAAAGCAGCCACCGGAACCCCTAAAGGGTACTGGTAAGACTTGGCTGCCGACAGCTGCGTTGGCCGTTGTTTCTGGGTTGGCACGGGTTTGCGTGACGGCTCTCGAGCCGGCTGCTTTCCTCCCTAGATTTCTTTTTTTTATCTTTAAGCACGGTGCCAGCTAGTAGGGAGAGAGGTTTAAAGAGCTTCTAGTCACAAGGCTATTCCTCTACTCGTCCCGCAATCAAAGCAGCTCGCTAGAGAGGGTAACTCTAGCGAGGTAGAGAAGGGAGAGGTTTGCTATCACATCCACTTTTGACAAGCGCCCAGCGTCTACGAACGCTGCAGAAAAGCGTCTATAGTGGAGGTCCGTGGGTTGCAGTCGTTAAACTTCCTGGGTTAGTTTCGAACTGCACGGTGACAGAGCCGCCCGGCACATTTTCTCAAACCTCGGTTAAAAATCTTTAAGTCTGCCAACCGAGAGGATTCCCGTGGCCGGTTGGAATCCAGCTAGACCAGAATCTAGGTCGTTTGAGGGTCCATGTTGCTTTGTAGATGCGTCTATAGCAATGGACTGCTCTTGTACGAACGAGACTAAAATCTGTTTAACACAACTCCGAGCGGTGGATCACTCGGCTCGTGGGTCAATGAAGAACGCAGCCAACTGCGTGAAGTAATGTGAATTGCAGGACACATTGAACATCGACGTTTCGAACGCACATTGTGGCACCGGGCTTGTCCCGGGGCCACGACTATCTGAGGGTCGATAAAATCTTACTCGCGGGTCTGACATGCTTTGCCAGAAAGCCCCATGCTGCTCACTGGAGGACGCTCCCGGTCCTCACGGAGGAGGGAAAACGCTTCTAGTTAGAAATGTACTAAAAAGTCGGCTTAAAGCCAAATTGTAAACGAGGGCCT
>JAHWFO010015471.1:157531-190031 GCA_023313115.1 Rhysida immarginata | reverse complement strand
GTAAATGTTTTACCAAATGTCTTCCCCTTTTTTAAAAGCTATAAAGGAGTAATATTCAAAGAGGCTCTAAATACCTGGCAAAAAGAATGGACAAACAGTTCAAAAGGCAGGATGGTATATGAATATATTGACACAGTCTCAACTAATATGTTAAATATAAGTCATTATACAACACAATTTATATCTGGGCATGGTAAATTCTTAACGTATCTTCAACGGTTTAAAATAAGACAGACTGGATCTGCATGCCCTTGTGGCAGAGGTGAGCATGGACCAGACCATCTTCTTATGATATGTGAACATTCACAAATTTCAGAGGCCAGGAAGATGCTCCATGCTACTTTACAAAAGAAACGATATGCTATCCCCTTTCAAAAAAGGGTTCTTCTAAAAAATGATATACTTGAGGCATTTAACATCTTCACAAAAAAGGCCCTACTAGCTTATGACTTTTAGTTTTAATTTTTCAAAATCTATGGGAATACAGTAATATTTGATGTACTAAAATTTCGGTGTAGATTGTGTAGTTCTGTGTAGTACATGCGCTCTTTGAAATTTTTTTTTTTTTTTATATTTTTTATTCTTGGTCATTTTGCTTGATCTGAAATTATGAAAAAAATTTTTTCCTTTACCCTTGGGTGTCCTTTCAACAAACTTTCACTTTCAGGGCCTCATCCCTTTCTCTGCTGGTTCTGCCTGTGGGATGTGGTGGGGACACCCTCGGCTGTGGTTTCGGTTTTTTTTTTCTTCTGCCTTATGGTCCTCTGGATGGGGTGGGCAGGGGTTATTAACCCATTCAAGGAAAATGTCTCTATCTACTATCTAGCGAAACCACAGCCAAGGGAACGGGCTTGGCAGAATCAGCGGGGAAAGAAGACCCTGTTGAGCTTGACTCTTGTCTGGCTCTGTGAAGAGACATGAGAGGTGTAGCATAAGTGGGAGGCTTCGTACTCCCTCACGGGGGGCGTTTGCCGGCGTTGTAATACCACTACTTTCATCATTTCTTTACTTACTTGGTGAGGCGGGAAGCGAGCGTTTCCAGGCACTCACGCTTCTAGCGCCAAGCCCGGGGGGAGGAGCGCCGCGTCGCCCTCGAAGGGGCGTTGGGTTTTTCCCTCACCAGGCCACCCGCTCCAAAGACACTGTCAGGTGGCGAGTTTGACTGGGGCGGTACATCTGTCAAATGGTAACGCAGGTGTCCTAAGGCAAGCTCAGCGAGGACGGAAACCTCGCGTAGAGCAAAAGGGTAAATGCTGGCTTGATCTCGATTTTCAGTACAAATACGGACCGCGAAAGCGTGGCCTATCAATCCTTTTGATTTTAAGAGTTTTAAGCAAGAGGTGTCAGAAAAGTTACCACAGGGATAACTGGCTTGTGGCGGCCAAGCATTCATAGCGACATCGCTTTTTGATCCCTCGATGTTGGCTCTTCCTATCATTGCAAAGCAGAATTCGCCAAGCGTTGGATTGTTCACCCACTAACAGGGAACATGAGCTGGGTTTAGACCGTCGTGAGACAGGTTAGTTTTTACCCTACTGATAACCGCTCGTTGCGATAGTAATCCTGCTCAGTACGAGAGGAACCGCAGGTTCGGATACGTGGCACGTGGTGCGAAGCTACCGTCCGCGGGATTATGGCTGAACGCCTCTAAGTCAGAATCCCATCTAGCCAAGGCAACGATACCGTCAGCGCCTCGAGCCGAGGGAGGTAGCGCTAGGCGTGCGGGGCAAGATAGGGGAGCGAATCCCCGACCCGCCGCCCGACGTTCACCCCTGCAAACGACCGAATCCGATTTCCCGGGTGGTCGAGACGTTTATCCACCCGGGGTCGCGCCGTGGTCGCGCCGTGATCCTAAGTACCGGTCGGGGTGTCGTACTTAGTAGAGCAGCGACCACACTGCGATCTATTGAGACTCTGCCTTCGACTGGGGGATTTGTCCGCAACAGACAAATGATGTGCGCCATACAGCCCCCGGGGCAAGCGTAAGTAAGTGCGCGCCTCCCTTAGCACGCATGTGTGCTCTACAGCACTCGGCTGCTGGGCTCTCTGGGGCGCACGGGGGTCGGACGTCGTTAGAATACAGGGGAACAAAGCTAGAATGGGCTTCCTGGGACACGGGGCTGACGGTAGCCCCGCGATGTGCGCCGTACAGCCCCCGGGGCAAGCGTAAGTAAGTGCGTGCCTCCCTTAGCACGCATGTGCGCTGTACAGTACTCGGCTCCTAACCCGGGGCTCTCTGGGGCACACATGGGAGAATTAGCGTGCTCTCCTCAGCCTGCTTGCGCGCCCGGTGGCCCTGTGGGGCCGTACGGCGCCCCGGGGCTGTCTCGGGCGCGGGCCGGACGGCGCACGCGGGTCCGAAACAGCCGAGTTGGGGCGTGTGCCTGGAACCGCCCATCGTGGGACGTTTATTGACTCCGAGTCTGGCATATCTCTAATTTTAGCTTCTGTGGACCTGCCTGTCCTCGTTCTTCAGAAACTCTCCTCATCTGAGTTCAGGATGCTATGTCGGTCTTTGGCCATAGCAGACCGTATCGTAAGTGCGGATTTTGTGAAAGTGGGCAACATCACTATCCACTTTTTCAATGCTGACCCGGCGCACCTATCAGTGCACATCAGGGGCATCTCACCGCTTGTCTCCAGTGCATATACCAGGAAATTCTTCTCTGCCTATGGAGAAGTGTTAGGTCTACTCAGGCTCGACCATTTGCAGATCACTCATCTCCAGAACCAGGATATCATCCTTTGTTATGCGACTCGAGATGGACATCCCAGATTCCCTTATTAGACAGGGAATGACTCTTTGTGACATATAAGGGAATGAGAAAATGCTGCTGGTATTGTGGTAAGAATACCCATGTCGGGAGAGATTGCCCTCTCTTGAAGAAATGCGAGTAGTGCTCGCATTATGGGCAGAAACAGTCATTGCCCAGAGGATACTCATGGTATGGCATGGACTACTCCACTCCCACCAGTGCCATTAAAGCCTTCTGCATCCCTGAGGCAGCAGAATGCCACCCCTGCACCCATGGATGCCATCAAGCCACTACCACTCATGACGTCAGAAGACACCAGGATGGCAGAGCCAGTTAATCTTATTGAAGAGGGAGTGATCTCCTTCGATTAGGACCAAAAAGACCATGAGGATGAATTCTTGTTTTTGCCTCTACCAATACACTCATCCAAACAACAAACTGTGGCTCTTCCATTGTCTCTGGTTTCACCGAAGGCCTCAACAGTGCCAGCATCTATCGAGAAGAAGGCCCTTACGTCTGCCAATCAGCGGGATGGCAGATCAAAGACCAAGAGTCCTCATAGGAAGCACCACGATTGCCATCACAGCAACGTGAAGCAGATAACGTCTTCCGGGCGTGAAAGCAGTAGAGAAACTAGCCGCTCTTTTCAATGTTTTCGCTCGCCTATGCACAGGACTCATGTGCCTTCAATGCCTCCTCCTTATGAGCCAGCCTGCCACATAGTCAGCACAATTATCTCTTTGAACGCTAGATCCTTTGGTAGCCGTTTTAAGCAGATGGTGCTGGCCACATTCATAGCCCTATATGCGCTGGACATTCTTCTCCTGCAGAAAGTGCCACAACCTCCACGACCTTCGTAGTTGCTACCCCAATGGCCAGTTTTTCATCAACTTTTCCTCTCCTCATGGCCAAGAGGTAGTCACCATTGTCCTGAACCTATCTATCCAGGCAATGAACTATGTGTGTGAGTACGATTGCAGGGTGATATCGCCGGATATCACAGTATCTGGTGTCAGCTTCCATCTGCTCAACATGTATGCCCCATGCCACAGCCTAGAGAAACGAACATTTTTCAATGACTTGGACTGTTGCTATCAAGATCTTTCTATGCTGCAAGAGATCCTCAGTTTCCTCCAAAATTCCCCATGTGAGGTGTTTGTTGACAACATCCATCAGGCAAAAAATGAGATCAACCTGATGATCTGCAAATTGACAGGTGCAGCCCTCCAAGCCAAACTCACATGGGTCACCGATGTCTGCCACATGTCATCAGCATCTTTTGCAGAGGAATGGCGTTGAACCACCACCAAGCAATGCCATCACCTAGTGACAGACATAGGGACCGTGGAATCACATTCCAACAACATCGTATCAGCATTCCACACACATTTTTCCAACTACTTTGATCACCCAGTCTTCCCATCGGATGCTACAAAGGAATGGGTGAAAGCACCCTACCCTTTTGCTGATGATGTAAACGCCTTCATGACAAGAGCAGTCTCCAAAGACAAAGCCAAGAAGTTCTTGTCAGCAGGCGGTCATCTTCAATCCAGCTCAGGTGTGGACGGCCTTCCGAACGCCTTCTACATCCAAACATGGAATCTTTTTGGGACATTACTTGTGCGAGTGTTTGACTCATCTTGGCAGACCCCTCCTGCATCACATCATCCTCCTCCCAAAAACTGCTGTTCCAGACCGTGTAACCGAGTGGAGGCCGATAACCCTTCTCAACACGGATTATAAGGTCTTCACTGGCATTCTCCAAAACTGACTGAAACTTTACGCCGATGAGTTCTTCAACCACGTACAATCCTGTTCTGTTCCATCTAGCAGGATGGCTGACAACCTCATCATGATCGGTGTGTTATGGAGGAAGCCAGAATTCGCCAACAATCTCTGGGCCTGCTAAGCCTCAACCAAGAAAAGGCATTCGACAAGGTGAACCATATTCACCTATTCGAGATATTTCACCATCTTCATCTTTGGACATTTGCTAATATATTAGCCACACTGAACACCTCAGCCACTTAGTTTGTGTCAATTAATGGTACCTCTTCACCTACATTCGAACCCTTAAAGGGTGTCAGCAGGGGTACCCCATCCCCCCTCCTGTATATCTTTTACCTTGAACCATTATTGCATCACCTCAATCGCTGTCCTGACATCCGTAGATATCACCTACCTGCAGTGTCATCTACATCATGTTAAGAGAAATCAGCCAAGAAACAATGATCAAATTAACGATGACAGGAAACTACAAATCCACAATAATCATTTTAATAATGCCTCAGATGCACATTCTTAAAGCTATGCTTTCTTCAGTGAGTCCGAAGAAAGCATAGCTTTCGACATATTAAAATGATTATTGTTGATTTGTGGTTTCCTGTCGCCGTTAGTTTGAGCTCCATCATGTTCTTGGCATATTTGGACAATGTTGTGCTCTTCACATCAGACGCATACTCACTGGATGTCTTCAGGACGACTTTTGAACAGTTCAGTGCCTCGATGGGAAGTACGATCAATCCTATCAAATTGAAGGGGATCACCTTGCGTCACTGGACTGAGGAGGATCGAAACCTATTCCTGATCTCCTGGAGCAGCCAGGTGACAGTGCTGGGATACAATTTTTCCTTTTCAAGAACTATGGACTCTGATCACTGGGAACAAGTTTTAGCAAAGTGTGTCTCCTGCCATGACAAAAACCTTCGTTTTTCCACTTTGATGTTTGTCAAGGTGCATTTCATCAAGACCCACATTATTCCTGTGCTAGCATTGAGATGCCTATTTACCTTGCTTTTGCAACGAGTTCTGCATCGTGAGTTTTGTGTGGGGTTCCAGCATTACTCGTCATCCATTCCGTGCTCAACTGCTATTCATCCCTTTCGAGAGGGTTGGTGTTTACCCAAAATCCAACACTGCTTCGATGCTTCTAGACTGGCAGCAATGATCCGGGTATTTCTGCATCCTCCTTCCATGTGGGCATACTTTATGTTTATACACCTACGTATCTTTTTCAAGGTTAATCTTTTCTCTCATATTCACTGAGTTGCTTTTTTACAAAAAACATTCATCTAAAAATACACATTGTCATTAAAGATGTGTAGAATTATGGTAAATGAATGTTTGAATTATAATATCTGTTTACTAGAGCAATGAATGTTTCCCTTTCACTGTGGTAATAAATATGCTTTTGGACAGAATTTCAACTCTAAACAATTCACGAAGATATAAAGGTACATCTTGATAGACTCCATTCATGAACTGTGATCAGTCTCTCGTTCTCTTGGTCTCTCTCTACAGTTAATGTTTTTGATAAAAAATCCTTTCCTTTACTGTTTTCTACTGCCTCCATCCACTTTTCATTTACTGAAATCTGTTCCTACAAAAAAGGATGCAGAGGAGTTTATTAGATGTTCATTCCTTTTTGATGTGTGGAAATGTATTCATTCATTTAAACTTAACAGGATTTAAAAATCAAAAAGCCTTGTATAATTTATGTGCGAATAGGTTGATCATCTACGGTATTTAATAAAACAAGAAATTTTTTTTTCATTTGTATCATGTAAGTTTTTTAAAACGCAAACACGCTTGATTTAGAATGAAATAAAATTGTGTAGATGCATGGGGAGTTAAAAAATTCTCTTGGTATTTTAGATGTTAAAGAAATAATTCCTACCATTCAAAAAAAAAATTATATACAGGGTGATTTACATCGAATGTAAAATACTTAAAGGGGGTATTATAGAGGTTAAGATAAACACAAAACGTCCTATGAACATGGGTTCAAATATGAACGATAACTGAGATATGAACAGAAATAAAAATGCCGCCACCAAGATCAACAAGTTAATAACTCAGGTTCTGTAAAGCCTAGATTAATGCAATTAGGGGGAATAACAAGGTACATAAGATTGTGTATACCGTTAAAATTTGATTGAATTCCAACGAGAAGTTTCCGAGTTACACAGTCAAAATTGTGACAAGTGCTACTTAGTACTCACAAGTGAACACGTACGTATTATGATGTTGAATGAATAACATGTTATCGTTCATATTTGAACCCATGTTCATAGGACGTTTTGTGTTTATCTTAACCTCTATAATTCCCCCTTTAAGTATTTTACATTCGATGTAAATCACCCTGTATGGTAGAGCCAGCCCTGCAACCGAAATTCTTATGAATGAGTATTTAAACATGACATTTGTAAGGTAACTACAGATAATGAGCAATTGTAGAAAGGTTTTTTTCTAAAATAGAAACAAGCACTTTTATCTTGTTTATTTATTCAGATGGAGAATGACAAAGTTGTATTTCCTTTCTTTCAGGGGAACACTCTTCAAAGTTTATCACAGGAAATTTCATGTTGTGATCACTTAAACTGGTGGTTTTCTGTGGAAAATAGGAGAATTTGTCAAAAAGTGTGAATGAAACTGGACATTTACACATTTTGGTGGTTTACTAGCAATAAGCAATATTGAAGCAAGATCATATACCTGCAAAGTCCTGATTAAAACATATAGACTGCCTGGATAATTTCTCTATATTTATAAGGTTATGAACATGCATAGTGAATTCACAGTAAGCACATGTGTAGCCAGTTGTCAACTTTATAATGAACAGACTTTAAAATTGTTGAAATTAAAAGCAAATTAATTCATTTAAAGCCAATCATGGTTTATTGAACAGTGATAGGTAGGAAATTTCATTTAATGTTGAAAACTTTACTTAAAACAATAACTTGTGCAAATCTACTTGAATTTATTTTTATTAAAAGATCTTAAAAGCAAAGAATATTTTATTTCTCAAATCTTTGGAGTTTAAATAGTTCAAAATGACTCTTTATAATATTTGTAAAGTTACCACAGAACATAGACAAAACTTTGATACTGTACAAGGAATGCTGTCAAAACAGGAGCAAGAGTATAGACACTTTATTTCACTATTTCAATTTTTTATTTATTTGAATGGAGAAACAACAAAGCTACTATTCCATTGTTTCAGGAAAACATTCTTCCGGTTTATGAAAGAAAAATAAATGCAGTGATCATTTTAAAATAAGGTTTTAAAACATACATCAATGTATCAATAAGAAATATTAAACAAGTCCACATAATCATAAACTCCTGATTATAGCTTGGATAATGTATGGAAAATATCTCCATTTTTTTTTTTTTAAATGTCATGAAAATGCTTAGTGAATCCTTAGTAAGCACTTGTTTAGTATACCTGTATACAGCAGACAATGTTGAACACACTTTAAAATTGTTCAATTTAACTGAATTTTATCTAATTAAAAAATATACCCTTAAATGTTTCACAAAATCTTTGAGAGTTGAAATTCTTCTGAATGACCCCTAAAACATAATCATATACTTGTAAGTTGACACAAACCCTGACAATGTAAAAGGAAGGTTGTCAAACTAGAAGTCAGAGTGTAGACATTCTTTATTTCAATTTCTTTTATCTTTATTTATGTGGTATGTGGAAACAGCAGAGCTGTATTTCCCTTCTTTCAGGCAAAACATTCTTCCAACGCATAACTGAAAGTTACATGAAGTGGTCATTTAATATAAGAAATTTTAAACATATAAGAAATGCATTCTCAGAAAATGAATGAAAAAGATAGAGGAACTTCACAAAAGCTCAGGCTGGTTGCAATCTTACAATGTTAATACAATTCATTTCAATGTATCAAAAGCACATTTACCACATACTGTCACAAATATTCAATAGAATTAAATTAGAATCAACCTAACAACACAAAAAACAGTCTAGGCACTTAGTGCATTCAATGAGGATTCAGCTTGTGCCTCTAAAAAAAACAACAACACCCATTAACATGAGTGAAAATTCATTATTATTATTTTGGTTGAATGAATATTACGTTCATAACTGTACAAGATAATAAACATACAGTTGTATGTGAAAAGTGTTAATTATTTTTATTTTTTAAAAAAAAATAAAAATAAAAATGATAAAGAGAGAGAGGGTGGAGAGATGGAACTTAAAACTCTTAGAGTAGGTGATGAAAACCCAATTAGTTCAGCACATTGATCAGTTACCCTGTCACAAATATTCAATAGAATCTAATTAGAAACGCACATAACAACAGAAGCTGCCTGGGTAGTGCTTGCATTTCATGAGAATTCAGTTGGCCACCTTACATTTCGCAAAATTTCACAGTTTCGCGAAGAAGCAACGAATGAAGCGCCCACAGAACGTAGTGGACAGCAAGGGAACTTAAACATATATACGAAATAAACGTCGAGTTTGCTAGTTGAAAAACACTAGAATGCGAACGTTTTCTCATATTGATCACTGAATATAAGAGTAATAAACGTGCACCCTTGTAAAAATTGACAAAATTTTAATGAATACATAAGAAATATTTGTATTTGGTCCGAGAGAAACGTATGCAGCGTTATAGAAGGGTCCCATTGCATTGAACAGCCTCGCGAATGTTAATGTTCTTGTGCTGGTAAAAATTACATAGAAACTGGAAACATCTGTGTATACTGTATTTAAAGTTAATGAGAACAGATGGATGGCAAATATTTGCCAGTAAATTCAAGTAAACTCAAATATTCGCGCATTGTGTAAGAGAAACGAACATGTAGGTCATTACAAAACTCTACTTCGATACCGAACGCAATTGCGAATGTATCATTTCATGTAAAGCATAGAGAACATCAACACGCACCCAGAGCATCATAAACATCATCTAGAATGTTTTGGGGGGTGTGCAAACGACCCAAAAGAGCCAACAAAACTTAATTTTAATGCTTTTTTCAAGCCGTTTTCGAGGGGAGCGCCGTTGTCGAAGTTAGTGTGAAAAGACATTTAATGACAGCGCGCTTTTTAAGATTAACCTCTTTCCGACTTTATAAACCAGTCAGCCATCCCGTATTCAGTAAGGTGAAGAATGTGAGAGCCCAGAAACACGCACAAACGCGTTTTTAACCAACGATTTTTGACTGTTTAGCGAGGTGGAGGAGGAGTAGGGCGAATAGCACGCCCTCATCATCACACTGCGGAAGCCAAGGGTACTAATAAAACACCCAGCATCCTAGGGAGCGCCGTTGTCGAAGGAGACGTGAAAAGACATTGAACGACGGCGCGCTATTTAACATTAACCTCTTCCCGTCTTTATAAACCAGTCAGCCACCCCGTAATCAGTAAGGTGACGGGTGTGAGAACCCAGACATTCGGCCAATGGGCCTGGAAACAAGCAAAGGGACGGTGAACGCAGCGCCATACAACGGTGCGGCCACCAAGGGAACTACACACCCACACTGTAAATAAGGGTTGCCAAGCAAAGGGAAATAAGTATGTTTTTTTTTAATAACTTTGCCAAATTCGACCCCAGGACCAAACGACTTTACAGTAAACATTCTAATATACATTGCCACTCGAATTTAAAACGTGTGGGTTTCTCTCACCCATAGGCAATTAACAAATGCGAATTTTGTTTTTGTTAGGCACCGATCAGAATAAGGCACGGCCGTGGAAAGGGCTCCCCAGGCTCGGGTACGGTCAAGCATCTGTTCCCAGTGGTTGAACTAGTCAGGGGAAGGTTAGCACCAGGGAAGAGGGAGGAGGGGAAGCGACACTGAGCGCGTTTGATGTAATTAAAACGCAGTTAGCGATGCCGCACATTTGGGGTGTAAACTGAGCAATGTTATTGTTTCGATTTATATCGAAACTAAAACTTTTATTTGATTCCCACATGACCACTTCGCAAACGGTTAACAGACGTTTACACGAACTCGTCGCATTTTTAAGGCTTTGCTATTTTTTAGTGAGATGTCATCAATAGGAAAATATTGCATAGCAAAAAAGTGCAAAAACACATCAAACACACAAGGAGTTTCATTTCTTCGGATTCCTAATGATGAAAATAGGTGAGTGTTTACTACTTTGTATTGTATTATACTACACCCGTCTTATCTCCGAGCATTATGTTGTGTTATGTTTTATAAGTAGTTTTGAAGATTCCAACACTTTTTCTGTCAAATTGTTTCATATTAAGCCGTAAAATGTAATTTATTTTATCCGCATCAACAGGATTAATTTCCATTATAGCGAAGAGCGTATACAACGCAAAAAATATACAGCAATATCGCTAATATTTTTTAGAAAATTGGGAAATAAGACGGGTCCTACATTTTCTATTAAATACCATTAATTATAGTTAATTAACCATTAACATAAAAGCAAACTCTTAGCATTAATTTATCATTAATTTTTTTGTGCGCATTTTTTGTTAACCTACGCAAATCTCACTTTATATTTCTTGAAGTTGCTTGTTTTTGCTGTTAGTTCAGTAAAGAAATTAATATTCTATGCTTTAGCTTTATTTTATTTTTTTAATTGATAGTTTTAAGTTTTGTTATTGGCCTAAGACTTAAGAAATGCAGCAACTTATCTCTAAGAAGTGCTGATACTAAAATTAAAATAAATAAATTATTAATTGACTAAGCTTTTTAAAATATAGGAGATAGCCTAGAAAATAACAGATAAGTAGAGAGAAAGATACAGATTTATTCGATAGAGATTTTACACAATATATCCAGTAAAACCTAATCGTTTGTAAAGATTGCTTATGATTTGAGAATTTTTTTTTAGTTTCCATTTATCATGACGTTTCATATTTTAATATTTCAGAAGCAAGGAATGGCTTCGAAATGCCAACAGACATGATCTGTTGGATAAACCAACAAATCAACTGCATAATAGTTATCGCTTATGCAGTGTTCATTTCAGGCCAACTGACTACATGGGACCTAGCAGCAAAAAATTACTCCCAAATGCAGTCCCGTCAATATTTCCTTCAATTTCACATATCGGTTAGTTAAATTTTCATAATTTCATTACATCATGAACAGCTTTCTGGCTAAAAACCAGTGACTCATTTGTAAAACTTTTTGCCCATTAGAAAAATCAAGCGAGGAGGAAGCAGTGGCAGTATCTTCAACAGTGATATCAGAATTGCCATCACAACGACCACCACAATCACCAGAAATATCAGATTTTCCTCCATCACCTTTGCCTGGACCATCACATTTTCCTGAAGTATCAAGTTTCCTGCCTTCACCATTGCCTGGACCCTCACAAGTACAATTGGAAATTCGTCAACCTGGGCCAAGCAGACCTACACCCAGGACCAAGAGAAAAATCCAGCGAATGCAAAGTTCCATTTCAAAATTCAGAGTTAAGTGCTTGCGCTCAAAAAGACAGATCAGTTTTCAAAAGCTCCAAAAACTAAATACACCGAATTCACTGCAATCGTGTCTAAACTATGCTCAACAAAATTTAAATTCAAAAACCTTTAAGCTTTTTAGAGCACAATTAATAATTCAACAGAAAAATTAATTTGGCCGTAAATGGACTGAAGACATGAAACAGTTTGCACTAAATCTTTATTTTCATAGTCCACGAACTTACAGATTAAGCGCAAAGTTTTTGGAGCTGTCAGCAGTGTGTTCTTTGCAGCGATGGTTAGGGTCAACTCCAATTGAAATTGGAGTCAACAACAATGTCATGTCAATGCTTCAGGAAACCATCTAATCCTTTTCAAAGAAGGAGAAATTGTGTATTTTATTAATGGATGGAATTTCTTTAAAAACAAGGTCTATTCTATGATCAAAAGAGAGACAAAGTAATTGGGTTTGAAAATCTTGGACACGAAATTTCTGATAAAATTGCTAATCAGGCATTAGTTTTTATGATTAGATGGGTCACAAAGATTGGAAGCAGCCGATTGCTTATTATTTTATTAAAGATGCCACTCGACCTGATGCATTATATTCATTAGTTAAAAAAATTATTCAAGAATTACAAGAAATTGGCTTAATTGTTGTAGCTTTGGTTTGTGACCAAGGATCTAATAACCAATCAGTTGCTGGAAAACTGGGTATCACTGAAGAGCATCCTTACTTCCTGATTGGCAACCATAAGATCTTTTATTTTAATGATCCACCTCATTTATTAAAAAGTTTTCGAAATAATTTTAAGAAACATGGCCTAAAAATTGGTGATGATAACGTTTCATGGGTTCACTTGGAAAACTTGTTCAAAAACTCACATGCGTTACGCCTGAAATTAGCTCCAAATATAACTGAAAAACACATATCTGTACCTCCTTTCAAGAATATGAAACTTTCACTTGCAGCTCAAGTTTTCAGTGAATCTTTAGCAATTGCAGTTGAAACTTTCGTTGCTCTTGGATAACTTCCTAGCGAGGCAATCCACACAGCAAACTTTCTTGAAAGAATGGACAAATTATTCGATACTTTTAATAGCAGTAAAAAATTCATTAAGGAAAAAAATAAAATAAGGTTTGCTCTAAGTGATTCCAGTAATCACATATCTTTTCTAAAAGAGACCCTTGATTGGCTACAGACATTGAAATTCCAAAGCAAAAAACAACCTCTATCTCTGAAAGGTTGGAAGGTGAACATTCATAGCCTTCTGGGTTTGTGGGAGCATTTGAAAGAAATATATCAATTGGAATACATATGCACTAGAAAATTTAATCAAGACTGTTTAGAAAATTTGTTTAGTGTTGTACGACAAAAGCATGGCTGCAATGATAATCCAACTCCAAATTCTTTTGAAAATTCAATGAGACATATACCAACGACTGAGAAATAGTGTGAGATAGAAGAAGATTTACTAACTTTAAGTAAAGTTCGCAGAAACCATTTTTGAAGTTTTAGAAGTCTTGTTAAATTATGAGAAGTGGACGATCCCCAAAAAATTATACAATAGCAGAGAGCAGAATGAATCCAAGAAAAATAAAGTAATAACAAGATATGATAAAGAAGGTAATTTAATCGGGAGATCATTCCCTTTTTCCTATTCAATTTAGAGACAAGAGAATCAATATGATAGTCCCATGTCAAATCATGGGAAAGTGTCAAACCCAGGTATTTAAATACTCGAATACAAGATATAAGTTGCTTATCGTAGAAAATTGAAGGAGAAACAGGTATATTACTCTTATTCCGTTGAAAGAAAAATATTAGTTTAGTTTTGTCAACGTTGACAGTTAACTGATACATTACATTCCAATTTTTAAGGCGGCTAAGAATTGTGTTAAGAGACTCAAGAATTTGATTAACGTCTCTATCCGAGAGCAGTAACATAACATCATCGGCATAAAGAATTGTTTTAGTTGAAATAAGGTAATTAGGAAGGTCATTAATGAAAAGATTAAACAAGATAGGGGATAGAATCGACCCTTGGGGGACACCGAGATTACAGGTCAAGATTGCAGAGGAGTTGCCAGAAAAAGCTAAGTAATAACGCCGATTAGTTAATAAGTTATAGAGCCAATTTAAAGGAGGTCCGCGAATGTTATAGTGGGAAGAGAGCTTGAAAAGTAGATGAGGAATAGATATAGAATCAAAAGCTTTTGTGTAGTCAATGAAAATAGCTGCAGTAAACTTATTATTAGATTGCTCTGTAGAAACAAATTCGGTGAGCTCATAGATCGCTGTCTCAACATTTTTGCTAGGAATAAATCCATGCTGAGAAGGACTAATCAACTTATGAGAGTAAATAAATTGTGAAAGGCGATTATAAAAAATTTTTTCAAAAATTTTAGCGAAAATAGGCAAAGACGAAATAGGATGATAGTTGGAATACGATTTAACATCACCTTTTTTAAATAATGGATATGAGACTTTCGTTATTTTCAAAGAAGATGGATATGAGCCTGAAATCAGAGAATGATTGAAAATATGAGAAAGAGGTAATGTTATATAAGGTTTAGCGGCGATAATGGCTTCAGAGCATAAGTCAAGAGGGTCAGGGGCTAAAGAAGATTTTAACTGGGAGATTACTTCGCTACCTTCTTCGGGTGAAGACGGAATAGCAAAGAAAGTAGGAACATTAGTCGAGATATAAGGAGGATAATTTAAAATAGGGCTATTTGGGAGCGAAGAGGGGGGTAATAGAGAAGAGAGAAAATCAGTCAAAGATGACGAATCAATTGAGTTTGGATGGGTAAACGGAGAATTGAAAGAGTGGGAACTCTTAGAAAGTTTATTTAATAGATTCCATTTATGCTTATTAGATGATAATTGATTAAACAAAGTATTAAAATACCGCTCCTTCGATCTATTTATTAAATTTTTTAAATAATTTGAGCAGTCTTTAAAAGTTCTCTTTAATAGTGGTGAAGGTTTTTTTCGCAACTTGCGATATAAAGAGTTTTTTCTTTTAGATAATGATAGAATGTATGGAGAAATCCAAGGTTTGATAACAGTTTTTTCATTAATAAAGTGATTAGACTTTTTAGGCGTAAAATACTGGTTATAGCCAAGCTTAAAATGAATTAAAAAAGAATCAAACAAGAGATCGCTATCATTAGTATTCGGTAAAACAGTGGACCAATCAGTAAGCGCAAGAAATGAAGTGAAAATAGCTAGTCGTGTATGTGATATGATTCGAAATGAGGTAGGTGAACTAATAGAAAAAGTAGGTTGAATATTAGTATTGAATATAGTGAGCATTGGAAAAATTGTTACTAAATACTATAGAGTTAAAATTTGAGAAACAAGCATCAATCGCAGAATAAAAGTGATAACGTAAAGAAAAATGAGAAAATAATAAGGCTGTAGGAACTAATCCAGATCTAATAATAGGATCTAAGAGAAGGTTAAGGCTGGAAGAAGGTTTACTAAAATCAATATTAAAATCACCTACAAGTATTAAAGTTTTACGGAGCAGTTTTACCTACAAGTATTAAAGTTTTAATAAGAAATAAACGAGCAGAAAGATGAAAAATTACCAGATGGAGGATGATAAATTGCAATGACTAAATATTTATCATTAAGGCAAATTGTTAATATTTCAACATTGGGTGTAATTAAAGAAAACTGATCCAAGATGACAAAAGTTAGATTTTCATAGATATACATACCTATGCCGCCTCCGCGCTTATTAGTCCGATACACTGAGATTGCTTTATAATTAGGAATATCGGGTAAGGCGAACGAATCATTACACCATGTCTCAGTGAGAACTATTAT
The DNA here is from genome assembly GCA_023313115.1 of Rhysida immarginata. Lineage (NCBI taxonomy): Eukaryota > Metazoa > Arthropoda > Chilopoda > Scolopendromorpha > Scolopendridae > Rhysida > Rhysida immarginata. The sequence continues at coordinate 174,237 of JAHWFO010015471.1, read as the reverse complement.
TTTGGGAATTACAGATATATGGTGTAATGATAAGAGCATATTGGTAAAATTCGCATTAATGCTTCTGATGTTTAAATAATAAAGGGACAAATTACGTGGGGAAGCTGCGCTAGGATCTTTTTTTAATATTTCGTTCAGAACCTCCAATTTCATAGGTTGTAAAAAAGACATATTGAAAAAAATTATAAACCAAACAAAATAAAAAAGAATAAACAAACAAAAAAAACGAACTCAAAAACAATTAAAAAAAACTAGAAAAACGGTGAAAAAAAATTAACGTTAAAAAAATGAATTGAGCATAAACTGAGAATAAACTCATGCATATCCTAACAAATTATTAGAAAATAAATCTTAACAAGTTATTACAAGCAAGATAATCCATTATAAACAAAACACAATAAATTGTTGTACGACTAGCAGTGGCCAGAGTCACGGAACTTCACAATATCGGAGACAAAATGTATTCTAACCGGCCTCTCATTCGGGCCTTTAGTGAAGATTCTTCCTCGAAAAACCCACACGTTTGAGGGACCTAAAATTCGTTTGGCTTGGCGTAGGAGTCCATAGTGATGTTTAGTAAGGTCCTCTAAGACGACAACGGGGGACGGACGAAACTTGTTCCGATTCTTTAAAATTAAGTTCTGGACAATAGAAGAGCCAAACTGCACTAAAATAGGGCGAGTGCTGTTTTCACGGCGCTGACCCAGGCGATGTACAGCGACGATATCGGTTGGTGTTAAATTAACATTAATTTCCGAAGAACAGAGATCCATCACTTTAACCTTAAGAACTTCAGTAGGAGACTCTGAGACCCCAAGAAAGCGAAGATTGTTTCTTCTACTATATTGCTCCATTTCATCAAGCTTATGCCATATAGATTCAAACTGTGACGAATTGTCCGGAAAAAGCTCTTTCTGAAACCACAACATATCAGTAGATAAATTCTGAATCTGCTTCTCGAGTTCAGAGATTCGAGCAATGGACAACTCCATTGACTGAATCAAGGGTTGCACTCGTTTCGAAGTTTCAGATAATTGATTTTCCAACTGAGTTCCAGACTTAGAAAGTAGACGGGATATCAATTTGTCTAAAACATTATCGTCTTGAAGATAGGGATCTAGAGTCTTCTCAATTAGCTGTACTAAAGAATCTTCGGATAACTCATACGGGAGGCCCGAGGATTGCAGATTGCGTGAATTATTTGGTTTGCTCCCTTTATCGGCTGGCTTCGGCATTATTTGATTAATTACAGCTCAATCAATAAAAAACAAATAACAAAATGTAGTGGAGTCAAGAGTATTAATTCCTCTAAAGCACAATACACTTTCAGTTCAAGATTGAACAAATGGAACAATCCAAGTTTCTAATCGGTTACATAACGCCATAGAAAATTCAAAAAAAAAATATTATTTACTTGTAATCGCAGTATGGAGAATAATATTAACAGAATCGCAACATGAAGCGAGTCCAAATCACAACATGAAGAATAGTGAAATGTAAATCATACTTCAATGAAAGAAGTCTGAAGCATTAACATTTCTCACTCAGCAATGCACAATTCTGACAAAGAGCTCAAGCAAACGCGGCTTGCCTGGGCTCCATCTTGAAATGCACCATGAATTAGGTTGCCAAAGGCACTCTTTATCTATTAGTTTTACAGTATTTATTCTTGTGTGTTTTATTCATAACATATTTAATCATATTTTATAATTTCAAATACAAGATTTAGATAGTTATTTCAATAAAATCTTTATTAAGGAACTAAAAACGCATGTACTTAAAACTTATTTTTATATGTAATAAAAAGGTTTTGATCTTGTTTGTCGTATTTTTATTTATTTATTTATTTATTTATTTATTTATTCCAATATAAGAAACATACAAATATATAATAAGATGCACTTAAATATATTTATAGTATTATTTAACTTTAAATGCCTGTCTGTGCACTTTAGCATTTTGTTATTTTTTTTAAGTGCTGATAATTTAGTAGTGAAATTGTATTGTTTTTATTATTAATGTTCTTCAAAATTATATGATGACATCTATTTGGTAATGAATTTGATTTATTGTTTTCATTAAACATGTATTAAAATTGTTTTATTTGAATGTAATCATTTTTTTCGACTGCGTTATTCAAGTTATTGCGACTGCGTGTAATCTGTGTAATGGGTAAAATAAATAATGAACGGATATATATTAAGAGAAGGACGAGACACAAGAATCCTGGAATACAATAAATAATAAATATTAATTAAAAATACAAATTCGATAAAAAATAAGGTATAATAAACAAAAATAATTAATCTTGTTGTAATATTTATTTATTGTCTTTTTAATATTGTAAAATAAATAACAATGTCATTGTAGACATGTTCTTTCTATTATTATATTACCACATCATCATATTAACCATTCATTTTTATTTTGTTTTTCCAAATTAATTTTACACCTGATTGATAAAATCTTTAGTCAAAATTGAAAAACAAAAGAAAAGTAAAAAGAAATAGCTAGTAAAAAAATAAACAAGAATAATAAAATAAAGTTTCGTTTTAATAAAAGAACAAAAAAAATCAGTATTCACTACCCTCCTAAACTGAAGGCAGGACTTTGGAACAATGTTTGACCACCGAACATGAGTGAAGAACTGAGGAGCTGAGAAAAAGGGGAGGGGGGTGCCAGCCTCGGAGGAGTTTTACACCCCAGGCACTGCAGACGAGTGGCGCTGTTTTCATTTCAACGAATTAGTATTGGAATAGTTACGAGTGTCGCTTCCCATTCTACTTCTTCCATGGTTTGCACACCATTCCTAGTTAACCGAATCACCACGGCTCTTATGCCCTTGGCTGGCATAAGGGGGGTCCAGATCAATCCCATTCGAGGATCACAGCGACGGCTGTCCCTGTTTGTAGTGGTGGTGCTTGGCATCTCAATGGAGTGTTACGACTACCTAAGCTCTGCCCTCCACTTTCTGCACAGGTACCAGCGCCCTGGTCGACCGTCGAGTCTCAGAGTCCCCAGCTGCCTCAACTCTGGTATGTCACCACTAGAGCGCTCTGCTGACATAATACGCGATTCAGGACACCAAGCACAGGGTGGGAAGGAGAGGCAGTGTACTTCCAAAAAACCACTTCTCCTTCTACGTCACCTTCTTTCTCTCTCCATCTTTTTCTTTCCTTCTCTCTCTCTTTCTTTTTTTCCATTTCTTTTTCTTTCTCTCTTTCCTTTTTCTTATCTTTTTATCAATATTGAATAAAGAATTATTATGCATAAAAATGATTCAAAATTATAAGAAAAACAGAAATGGCCGCCGTTTCTCAAAATGGCGGGTGGACGGGGTGGCCAGCTGGTCTTATCTTATCTTCTCATCGAAAATGGCCACTCTGTTGCCATGGCAACCAAAATGGCGGTCCGCTGGGCTTATCTTATCTTTTCATCTTATCTCTGCTGATAAAAAAGGGTCACGTGGAGGCCGGTTTGTATACCACCGCCTGAGGCGAGGGTGTGGTGGGCGTGGCGGAAGTGCCGCCATCTTGGTATATAAATCCAGGGGTCAAAGGTCAACCTGGTATACAAAGGGCTGCCTATACTACTATCGTCTATAAGCCGATTTTTTTTCCCTAAAAAAAGACCCCTATAAACCCCATTCGGCCTATGCACGGGTTAGAGTTGATGAAAACTTTTATAAGTGGAATGTACAAAAAACTAAGTAATAATTGTACGTATAATTCGTTTAGATTTCATTTATTAACCCTTTCACTGCGTAAGTAAATTTCTGATAAGATAAAAGTATTCTCTCTCTTTGCAGCATAATGAGAATCTTTAAAAGGCTGTAGCGGCCATAATTGGAAAAAGTGTGAGAGCGGGAGGGGCTTCAAATGAAACCAGCTTCATTTTACGTGTTCTCTCATTGCAGTACATACCGTAAAGACATTAATCTAAATAGTTATTCAAAATGGAACATCAAAGATTCAAGAAGATCGTAAAATTCGATTTCGAAACTTTTTGAACATCGATACATAGGCCTAAGGTACCATCGATATTATCGCCAAGCACTAGTGTATAAACATTGTATAAGTATAAACAATATACAGTGCAGTATTTCACGTCTATTTCTTCAATTTTCCATCCACTTTTCCATTGTTAAAAGCAAATGTTCTAGGGTTCGGTGATAATAATAATAAAAATACACAACTAAAATAAAAATACGTTAGGCCTATTGAAAGATGATCGAAACAAAATTGAAACCATGATCGAAAAATGGTTTATAAAATATAAAATACTTCAAATAATTTTTTTGTATCTGTTACGCATTGTAATTTTAAAGATTATATAGGGCAGTTCAATCGTGTGTAAAACAATTTAAGGGAGTATTATAGATGTCAAGGTAAACATGGGTTCGAATTTGAACGCTAACTGAGATAGGCCTATAAGCAGAAATAAAATGCCGCCACTAAGATCAACAAGTTGATAACCCAGGTTCTGTAAAGCCTAGATTAATGAAATTTGGAGTAATAACAGGGTACATAAGACCGTTAAAATTTGATTGAATTTCAACAAAAAGTTTCCGAGTTAACATTCAACATCATAACACATTTACTTTTGCGTACTATCCAGCACTTGTTACAATTTTGACTACGTAACTCGGAAACTTCTCGTTGGAATTCGATCAAATTTTAATGGTCTACACAGTCTTATGTACCCTGTTATTCCTCCAAATTTCATTAATCTAGGCTTTACAGAACCTGAGTTATTATTTGGAGTTCAGTCATTTGCCCCAAACTGCCTCATCCCTTTTGAACATCGATAGCTTACTAGGCCAAGCGCATAAAATTTAATATATTTTACAGCACATTGTAAAAATACATACAATATATGTCAAACAATACATACAAATACATTAATTAGTGCATCATGTCGCATCTTTTTCCTCAATTTTCCATTGTAAAAAGCAAATCCAAGTCAAATCCCAAAAACGGCCATGTTAAACTGTCACTTTGTTCATGAAAATCGTCCATGAATGTTTTAATAATGTAAGTTAATAAGATTACAATTAAAATCTATTATTACATGCTGTAAATAAATAGTTTCATTTCGAAAAATGGAATGCTAGGGGCAAATATTGCGCTCTAAAAATTCTATGATCCTATCTATCCATGTTTCATTTTTATCATAAACTAGAAGAGGTACCCGGCGTTGCCCGGGATAATTACACTTGCACAAACTTTTCCTTTCATTGTTAGTCATGAGATATATATTGTTGGTTCATGCAGTGTGTTTATGAATTGTGTGCTGATACCATTGTTGATACCTATTGTTTTACCAACTTTGCCTTGCATTATTGGTCATGAGATATTTCTCATAAATATGCCTTGCCATAACCATAAATATCGATTTTTTATCGATATTTATTATTTTTCCGAAATCTGAGGTAGACAGTGACCTTCTTCGTGCTTTAAAGGTCATGTATGCGAAATTTTATCAAGATCGGACTAAAAATGTAGATTTGTATAAAAAACAGACCCACAGACCCACAGACAGACCCACAAACATCCTTCTTTATATATATAGAATAAATTAAATTATCGTTAAAATTCATAAATATTTATTGACTTTATTTTATAATAGGTTACGGTGCCTGTGCATGAAATTTTTAAACAAGAAATAGGACACAATTATTCAAAAGGATATGACTTCAATAGATTGCTTCCAAGCCAGAGGGAAGTAAGAAAATTTCTAGCAGACATTAATGATATTAGTGAGATAGTCAATAAAGTTCTTCGGGAGATTTATAAGGGCGTTATTACTTACCTTGTCTCTTCCTGGAGCATTCTTCTTTTTCAGTTTACTTATAACTGTGGGGACCTCTCCAGCCTCGATGCTGTTCGTCATTAAATGCTGTGGGACTTCATCAAAGTTGACAATACCTTCTTCCACACGCTGAGACATGATTTGGCTCTTGGGCTTATCGTTGGTAGGAGTAACAAACTGCATTTCCAGTGAATATGCAATGACATGGGCCTTGTCTTCATCAGTTTGCACATTATGGTGTACGGAGTGGAAGAAGCATAACATTCTTCTTCTTCTGTAAAGCTCTGACCATACTCCAAATGGAATTGTTGCGAGCCGACAAGCTTTTGAGTTTTTCATTCCATCTAGCGTCGCGAAGCTCTTTTATCTCCTCTTGAACTCTTCGCAGTTTGAGAAGAATAAGAACGAACAGATAATTTTAATCTATTTCCCCTAATAACTCTAGAACAACGAAGTCCTCTTGAAGCTAAAAAATTTGATGAATCAACACGACCATTAAGAATATTCGCAAGAAAATTGATCATATAACAGGTTCCTAATCTATCGGGAGACCAACAAGTGAAATGATACCTCACAATACCATCAGAACTACCAAATTCTTTTTCGCAATACTTAAACATTGCATCATGAGACTTCATTAATTTTAAAAAATTTTCTATTAGTAAAGCCTGGGAACCAAATAGGAAAACCATAAAGATTATTAGGCAAAACAACAAGTAAATAAATAGAACAGATAATACCAGGTTGGCGATAAAAAAAAAAGCAAAACGCCTGAGACAACCCACTCGCCTAGCCACTTCTAAATTTAAACAATCAATATGGGTATTAAATGTACCATTTGAATCGTACCAGACACCAAGATCTCTGATAGTAGAATCAACATGAATTAAAGTATTTCCAACATAATATTTAAAACTTATTTTCATTGTCTTACGAGAGAAACTAATAATTTTCGATTTATTTATACTGCTGACCAAAATGTTTTGTACCATCTGATTCTCTAAAAGTAAATAAAATATAGTTTCACGAAATGTTAAAATAGACATTATATGCAAATTAGGATACGAACACATAAGGTAATAGAGCTTCCCAACCTCTCCTAATAGTACATGGTTGAATCCTTAGGAATCGTGTGTTCAAAAGTTTGTGTACCACTGAGTGTTTCGGAAATTTCATTAGGTATAAACGGTCAAATTTAGTGTACATACAATATTATACAGGCTAATATTGATTTCAAGCTAACGAATAGATTAGACATGTATTCAGAGGAAAAAAGGGAAGAAATTCGAAGGTTGTATAAGGAACACAAAAGTTTGCGCAAAGTTGTAACGTTAACTGGTTTGCACAAAACAACTGTGATAAATATCATCAAAAATCGGAATCAGAAGACAGGCAGAAAGGTTGGGAGACCAGCTGCCCTTAGTAATCGTGATAAAAATCGAGTAAAACGAACTGCCAAAGCAAACATCGCCCGTGGTGAGGTAGTTAACAGTCGAATTTTGAAGAAAATAACTGGCATAAATGCATCGAGAAGGACAATACGAAGATTATTAGCAGAGAATGGATTTACATATCAGCACATTGAAAAAAAAATGCCACTGACTGCAAAACATAAGGAGGAGAGACTTAACTTTGCCAGGCTTCACGTGGCAGCCCATACAGATTTTTCCCTGGTCATATTTTCAGATGAAAAACGATTTTGTCTGGATGGCCTTGACAATTTGAGCTCCTACATGGAAAGGGTGAATGGTGAAGTGGTGGGTACATCACGTAAGAAGCGCCAAATGGGTGGAAGAGGCGTCATGGTCCTTGGAGCCATAACATCTCATGGAAATGGTAAGATACAAGTTGTTAATGGAAAGTATAAGAAAGAGGATTATCTTAATGATCTTCAAACATCTTTTTCCCGTGGGTTTGGCAACAAGACAACGCCACAATCCATACCGCCTATATTGTGAAGAATCATTTTGAACGTAAAAACATCCATGTTTTAGAGTGGCCAGCCAGAAGCCCTGATTTGAACATTATTGAAAACGTCTAGCATCTGCTGGAACTTGCTATTTATCAAGAAAAACAATATGACAATCGTGACGAGTTGATTAATGCTATCATGGACGCCAGCAGGCGTTTTCCCAAAACAATCATTAAAGATTTATTCAAGTCGATTCCTGGACGACTTCTCAACGTAATCGAGAAGAAAGGTGGTCAAATCCAGTGATTTTGTTCTGCTGTATGTGCTTTATTACATTTGTTTTGTAGGAATTCAAAGTGGTACAAAAAGTTTTGTCCACCACCATTTCAAGAAATAAGCGTTTAACAAAGCAATTCCTCATTTGATTTCGTAATTTCTATCAGAAACAACACCTTTTAGGACAGTGAATATACACATATAGTTTCAGGTGTGTATCTTTTAGATTTACCTAGTTTCAAGTGGTACAAAAAAATTTGGCCAGCAGTGTATATTAATCTTTAAACCATTATCGGAATACCAATTATTAACCTGAATAATTTTGGTCTGAAGAGTCAATGCATCAAGAGATGATGAAATTCTATTAAAGATTTTTAAATCGTCAGCGAACATAAGAGCTGAAACCGGACCCTCAGCAAACAAACAATTTAAATCGCAAATAAAGAAATTGAATAGCAATGGGCCTAAAGGGGAACCCTGAGGTATACCACTCATAATCGAACCAAAGTACCAATTTCCTATAGCATTAGTAATAATAAAACGTCTGTTCTGCAACATAGAATGAAGCCAATGGTTAGATGATGAATACCTAAATAATGTAACTTTTTCAATAACAAAGAATGATTTACGGAATCCTTTCATCCAAAGCAATCGCAATTTCAGATGAAATGCGATGCAAATTCGTAATGGTGGACCTACCGGGAGTAAACCCATGTTGATTGTCAATCTGCACACTCAGATATTTCCTTCTTTAAAAACAAATGACTCTATGATTTTAACAGGAAGATGCACTACTGAAATCGGGCGAAAAGTATCAGCACTATTTGGATTTTTAACCTTAGGCAACAGAACAACTTTAAAAGTTTTCCAAGCTGCCGGATAAACTCCTTTCTGCAAAGATAAATTAAAAATCATCGCTAATGGTACAGCTTACACCTCCAGACAACCCTTAAAAACAAAGTCAGGAAGTTTACCTAATGTTGTAGAGCTACTAGCTTTAATAGTTTTGCCAAGATTTAATACTTGAGACGCTGAAATTAAATTAGTCTCATGATTAAAACAAGAATTGTTGCCAAGGTTAATTTAATGGTTCAACGCAACCTGGGTTAAATTAAATTCTCAATTGTTATTAAAAGATTGCTCAAAATGAGACTTTAAAGCCTCCAAGTTATTCAAATCTAGTAAAAAATTACTAGAAGTAATTGCACTACTCTTGCCCAACAATTTATTAGTAATATTACAAAACTTTTTCGGATCATTAATCATATCCTCAGATACCTTTTTAAAATAAGAATTATAATCCTGACAATATTGATGCTTAAAAAGTTTCCTAAAATTTTTAAATTGCACATAATAACTAATATCTTTTGTTTTTTTAAATAATTTATGGAACTTCTTCTTTAATCTCCAATAATTTCGTGTCGGAGAGGAAACCCACACAGGAGAAGTTGTACGAGATTGGTAATTATCCTTTTTTAATGGAACAAAATGTCAAAAGGCATTATAAATAAGATTAAAAAAATCATTACAACAAGAATCAACATCAGTATAATTAGCAAAATCATCCCACTGATAACTCTCCAAATATTTATAAAAACCATAAAAATCAGCCTTAGCATAATCAATACCCGTACTAATCTTCTTGAGGTCAACAGGACCAATATTAATAATAATATGTAATGAAAGATGAAAAACATCTTCTTTCACCAAACAAAAATTAGAAGCATTGACTACTTCAATTACATTATTGGAAAAAACTTTATCGAGAGAACTACCAAATTTATTATAAATATTATTATAATCATTTAATTGATGTTCTGCGAGAAAAAGTTCCATAAAACTTAAACGCTCTTTTGAATAATAAGAGGATACCTTGCTATATTGATTGTGATAATTAAAGTCACCGAGAAGTAAGTTAACTCCAATCGGTAAGCCATGCATAAAATTGCCTAAGTCTGTAAATACCTGTTCTAATTCTACCGTACGAACATTAGGGGGAACATAACACAAAAATACAAAAAGATCAACACACCATCCCAACATACGATTAAATTTCTTAGTGGGAACACTCACCCCAACAATGTCAATTGAAAAGGTATTAAAAGATATATAAATACGTTCAGAATATAAATTAGTTGGCACTGCTATTAAAACTCCTCCTCCTCTCCTCCCATCTAATCTATCAGTCCGATAAATTGTGAAACAATCAAAAAATAAACTGTAATCAGAAATTGTAGAGTTTAACCAGGTTTCTGAAAGACATAAAATATGAGAGTTAAATTTATAGATACTCATTGCTAAACCATCCAAATTGGTGCACAAACCCCTAACATTCTGAAAAAAAATATTAAGTTTCATTATTATTATTATCTACTGAATTCTCCTCCTGGAAAACCTTCAAATGATCATCATTCAGTTTACCGAAAAACTGCTTCACTAAAATACCCTGTGGCCATTTAACAGAATCCAAAAAAGTATCCAACTCAGCATTTTCAATAGCTACATAAAACGAATTATAACTATCAAATTTAGTTTTTAATTGAAAACAATCAATATCAGTCATGACAGAAAAATGAAGTTTCAAAAACTCTTTAATATCCTCAACAGATGTCTCGGGCGAAAGACGTGACAAGAATAATTTTGTACCTGTGATCCCTTAGGACGACTAACAACTTTTAAATTTAAATCAGTATAAATATTATTATTGCCTATTACTCCCTTAAAAGTCCTTTGTGCCCTTACCTTCTCATTCATCATATTACTTTTCCTTTGTAAATAAGCCATGCCTCCATTACTAATAGAATTTGCAAGTACATTTGAAAAAGAATTTGAATTTATTATACTTTTATCACTTTGAATTACTACATTCGTAAACTCATTTAAACTATCTCTATTGAGCCCTGAATTGACAATGGAAGAACAAGAAACCTTAGCCTGAGAATTCATTTCAGTAGCATATATAAAATTTAACATAGCATCGCCTAACTTACCATAACCCTCAGCTAAACTTTTTAAATTATCGAGGCAGGATGCAATACGCTGCAATAACTGTACAAACCTTTGCATATTTTGCTCAAAATTGTTTAAACTCGACTGCAATTCTTTTAATATACTCAAAACACTAATTTTACTCAAGTTATTAGAATCAAACCGTTCAGACTTATCTTTAGGCCTCTCTTCCTCTGAAGTAATAGAAGAAGACTCATCAGCTGAATCGCCGGCTTCATTGCTCGCGTCACTCTGCCTTCTACAACTTCCACAACGCCAGATATTCAATTTATCAAAAACATCTTCAGGAGTTAATCCCGAACATGTCACATGATATTTAAGTTTACAAATAGTACAGCTAATTCTTGCTTGCCGACCATAAATCACTCCACGGCACTGGGGGCAAGATGGTCCGCGCCCCTTCGAGCCTTTACGCCGCTTAGCCTCGCTAATGCTCCGCACTCCGTTAACAGAGCCGGAAGCGTTAAGCGACATGTCTAGCCCGTGCGCCACCTGTCGGATATTATTACAACAAAAATAATGCAAATAACGATAACATGTCCAAAGCAGAAGTTAAAGAAGACTCAAGAGAGTCGTACAATGAAAATTAGCAGAATAGGAACTTTGAATGTTCCAAGTGCATGTGTTGCTATTAGCGATAATTTATGCTACCCCCATTTATTCAGGGTGTAACAATGGTACAATCGCCATATTCACAGTTGAATTTCCTTATACTACCCTGTCTACTTAATATATTTAATCACACTGAAGTGAAAAACGTTCAATAACTGTAGAAAGCGACAATAACAACAAAGGAACTGTTCCTAGAAGTATGGTATCAATATGTCGATGATGTGTTTGCCATAATCGATACCAGCGAGACAGACGTGCCATCGTTTTTAAAGCACATTAACAGCTGTTACAATTTGTTACTATTTCAAATTTGGCAGGGTTTTTTTGTTTGTTTTACAACTTTCGATATAAATTCCGGCGTTTTTTTGTTTCCATTATTAAACCAATCCGAGCTTTCAGATTATTAAACGTCTTCCATGTGTATACCTTCTCATTGGCCGCTTTAACCCATTCTAAACCGCTCTGAACAAAGCAAAGAGGGCTAAGTACAGTCTCATAGCTCTCCTGGGCCGCAACAGCAGCCTCAGCATTGACAACAATTTACTTCTGTACAAGTCGATTATTCGGACCATACTCCTCTGTGGCATGCCTGCCTGGGCGACTATCTGTAGAAGCAGATGGAGCGAGCTACAGTCATTCCAGAATGTTACCATGAGGACCATTGCCCAGCTTAACAGAAGGACTGAAAAACCAATCCATCCACTCAGATTTAGACATGGTCCACATCGGAAAGTTTATACAGGACCTCCTTTTGATTATGATGCAGAAGATGAAGATTCATGACAATGACCTAGTAACCGGAATACTGAAGAACTCAATGGATATGAAGTGGCATATGAAGTATCGAAAACCAAGGCACATTCTTGACGTCAACTTTGAAGACATCAGCAACGTCTCTTTCCCGGACCACTGGAAGATGTGAAAATCTTCTTTCTCCTTGTATTTCCATTTCGTTTGTATTTTGTTTCTGATAATCGTCAATCTTATTTTCTTTTTTGTATAATATGGAAGACCGCTTGGGTTGGTTAGGCTTCTGGACTTCCTCAGTATATTTCATTTGGAATTTATTCTGATTCGATGAGCTTTGTGAAAGCGCTGCTTTCGTCCCATCTGAAGAAATGTACACTTCACTGTTCGATTGTCGATAGGTTCTCATTGCACACTTTACGAACTTATTAAAACTGTTTCAATACTGTGATTCTATTCCTGTTTCGAACGCAGGGGTTGAGAGGGTTTTCAGTGTTGTGAAACAGTGTGTGGAGCGATGAGAGAAATAGTTTCTGTCTGGAGTCAGTCGGAAATAGTATCAAATTTGCAAAAATGGTATCATATAATTCATACGCATATACAACTGTAAGAAATTGTACAGGGTGTGTAAGGTATTTGAGGAGACACCTTCGTTTGGCTGCTGCTGCACTGTAGTAAATTGTGTGTCCTTTCCATTTCCGGAAAGCAAAATGGCGGACCATCAAGTAACACAAATCATGAAGAGACATGCAGTAATCTTGGCAATAAAGGCAGAGCACAGCGATTTAGAGATATCACGATTTCTAAAGGTCGCATGATCATTCGTACACAAAGTGTGGAAGGAGTTGGACACCGAAGATGGCAATGTTGCACCAGTAGCAAAGCGTAAAATTCATGCCTCACGCTCTGATATCATCAGAACACCTGAATTTATTCTGCAAGTGCAGCAGGCCATCAATGACAATTCCAGAACATCCATGAGGTCATTTGCCAAATATCTCCATGTATCGGAAGCAACAATCAGAAATGTTGTCCATGAAAACATCAGATATCACTCGTATGTTATTGAAAGAGGTCAGTTTATGTCAGACAAAACACGGGAAAACCGGCTACTTAGAGCGAAAAGGCTCTTAAACAAGCTGAAAAATCCATGTGAAGCTGATTTGCTCTGGATTTTCTCTAATGAAAAAGTGTGACCAGGATCAGAAGGTGAACAGAAGAAATGACAGATGGTTATGTGCAGACCCTTCGGCAACTGTCATGGTTTTAGAGGCTGTCAGCAGTAAAGGAGCCAATAACTTACAGTTAACTCTGCGGTCTACTTTGAGACCCTTGAAATAACTGTTAAGCCTTGGATAGACACGATACGCAACGGAAGGCCTTACGTGTTTCAGCAAGACTCTGCCCTAGCACACAAGTCTCGCATGACACAGGAATGAATGGCCAACAACTTCCATGATCAAGTAACCCCTAAATTTTGGCATCCTAACTCCCTTGACCTGAATCCGTTGGACTATTACATATGAAGCGTTGTGGAGAGAGAGGTCAATGAACACCCCATATACCAAAGATGAATTGAAACCTGCCATTGTTCGAGTAATGACCAATATGAAACACGACCATCCGAAACACGAAAGTTCAGAGGTATACCTTCTACCCTGCAGAACCTGCCCAAAGAAATATATTGGCCAGACTCGTCAGAGGATAGAAACCAGAGCCAAAGAGCATTTGGACTATATAGAAACAACAGACCCTACAGATCGGCGATGGCGAACCATATTTTACAGGAAGAGACAAGGTGAATAATAACTCCCTTATAAATCTCCCGAAAAACTTTATTGACTATCTCACTAATATCATTAGCGTCTGCTGGAAATTTTCTTACTTCCCTGTGGCTTGGAAGCAATCTATTGTGTTGAGTATCCCCAAGTAGGGGCAAAATCCTGCAATTCCAGCGAGTTACCGACCTATTAGCCTGCTACCCACGATGTCCAAAGTGATGGAGAAAACGATTCTCATCAGATTCCAAGACCACTGTCTAGCAAATGACCTTTTTCGGGAAGAGCAGTTTGGCTTCCGTGCTGCCCACTCTTGTCCCATACAGATATGGAGGCTGAGCACCCCCCTGAACTTCTCCAGGTACTGTGTGGTGGTATTTCTTTATGTCAGTAAAGCTTTTGAACATGTGTGGCATGAGGGCCTTGTCTACAAAATGATTAGAGACGGGTTCCCTGCTGATTTGATTTTGATGGTGAAATCCTTTCTTGACGACAGATCCTATTAAGCCAAAGTTGGAGAAAATCTTTCCACGCCTCGTGTTGTAAAGGCCGGTATCCCTCAGGGTTCTGTCCTCAGGCCTGTGCTGTTTAATTACTTTGTACATGATTTCCCGAAACCCGATAATTGTAATCTGTATTTTTATGCGGTTGATACTGCCATTATGACATGGGCACGCCAACCGGCTCACGTTATCACTCGGCTGCAGTGCGCCTTGAAGCAGTTTCGAAGACAGGTTTAACTGCTGGAAGTTGAACCTTAATGTCGGAAAGTGCAAGGCTTTGTACCTCAATAGGAAGCTCAAGTGTCCCCCAGATTCAATTGTTCTGTTCAATAAGAAACTGGACTGGGTGGAAAAGTACAAGTATCTGGGAGTTATCATTGACTCAAGACTCTCATGGCACCGGCATATGTCCTATGCTCTCATGGGTCGCAACAGCACCCTCAGCATTGACAACAAGCTACTTCTGTACAAATCGATTATCCGGACCATACTCCTCTATGGCATGCCTGCGTGGGCGACTATCTGTAAAACCAGATGGAGTGAACTACAGTCATTCCAGAATGTTACCCTGAGGACCATTGCTCATCTGGACAGAAGGACAGTGAAAAACTAGTCCAGCCACATGGATTTAAACATGGTCCATATCGGAAAGTTTATACAGGATGTCCTTTTGATTATGATACAGAAGATGAAGACTCACGACAATATAATGGAATACTGAAGAACTCATTGAATATGAACTGGCATACGAAGTATCGTAAACGTTAATTTTGAAGATATTAGCAACGTTTCTTTCCCGGACTACTGGAAGACGTGATAATCTTCTTTCTCCTTGTGTTTTTTATTTCGTTTGTATTTTGTTTCTGACAATCGTCAATCTTATTTTCTTTTTTGTATAATATGGAAGACTACTTGGGTTGGTTAGGCTTCTTGACTACCTCACTGTATTTCATTTGGAGTTTATTCTGATTGGATGAGCTTTATGAAAGCGCTGCTTTTGTCCCATCCTAACAAATATACACTTCACTGTTCGATTGTCGATTGTCTGTAAAATCGATTCATACTGAATATGGCTACATTGTAGCCGAAATGTACATCTATGTTAGGATGACTAAATTCTTTGTGGCCATAGTGGAATCCATCGTCTCCTTTGCATCAAAGTATCCACAGATCAGCCAGGTCAGTCTTGTTCTTATATATATATTATTTATATTTTAAGTACTCTGACGACCATTTGATTCGAGCATGTCGACGATTGCGATCTCGCATTGAAGCAGTTATAGAAGCTGAAGGCGGATTCATTGAAGAGCCATGTAACAAGTGAGGTTTCTTGTGAATGCTCATGATATGTTTCAATAATAAAATTATTATCTTGATTTATATCTCTGTTTTCTTTCATGATGTGAATCTGTCTTCAAATACCTTGCGCACCCTGTATATTTATTCTTCGGCAGACTGAAATGTGAATAGACTATTTCGTTTTTCTATTATTTGTGGACAGTAAATCTCTGTTTCTGAGAGCACTCACGCACCCTAGAGACATACATACACGCTGGTGGTTGCATGCAGGGGGGATGCTAACACTACTCGGACTGAACAGTGGCAAGATTAATTCGTTTTTCTATTATCTTTGGGTGGTAAATTACTGCTAGAGGTAAATCTCTGTTTCCTAGAGTTCTCACGCGCTCTTAAAACATACATACCCCCTGGTGGTTGCATGCAGGGGGGTGCCAACAGTACTCGGACTGAACTGTGTCATGACTAATTCGTTTTTCCATTATCTATAAGTGGTAAATTACTGTGAACAGTAAATCTCTGTTTCCCAGAGCGCTCACGTGCCCTAGAGACATACATATCTCCTGGTGGTTGCATGTAGGGGGGGTGCCAACAGTACTCGGACTTAACTGTGGCAAGACTATTTCGTTTTTCTATTATCTGTGGGCGGTAAATTACTGTGAGTGGTAAATCTCTGTTTCCGAGAGTGCTCACCCGACTTAGAGACATAATACCCCCTGGTGGTTGCATGCAGTAGGGTGCCAACAGTACTCGGAGTGAACT
>JAHWFO010015471.1:130748-157521 GCA_023313115.1 Rhysida immarginata | reverse complement strand
CCTGGTGGTTGCATGCAGTAGGGTGCCAACAGTACTCGGAGTGAACTGTGACAAGACTAATTCATTTTTCTATTATCTGTGGGCAGTGAATTACTGTGAGTGGTAAATCTCTTTTTCCGAGAGTGCTCACGCGCCCTAGAGACATCCCTCAGACAATCATTGGTGGCTAATAGTTTGTGTTCAAAAATGTGGCTAATAGTAAAAAGTTTTTAAAACATTGGTGGCTATCATGCAGCGTCATTTAAGTATTATATCACGTTGCTAGGGGGGTTGTCATTCTGTCGAGGTGGAGGGGGACCAAGTACTATGGGGGGATTAAGACAATCCAGAATCTAGGAATGGCGATTCATATGTTTTTGTTTATCCCAAGTCCCAATAAAAGCCCCTGAAGGGAGCATTTTTATGTACTTGATTAGCAACAAATAAGTCTTGACCTTTCTTGACAGATCAGCAACATTTTTCACCGTTTCGAAGCTCATTGAGAATAATGCCAAAACACTTTCTATCTCCTCCAGTGCCCATTTTTCAGAATGGTACAGGACTCAACATAGCAAAAGACAATGGAATCTATCCATCCCTTTTTAGAAAGTAGCATTTTGCAAAATACTTTGTTAATAGAAAATCAATTATTTGTTGTATTTTATGAAATACCATACGACCTAGAAGTTTTAATAAGTGTGGCACCTACCATGCCTCACTGACTTATTTGAGGCATCATCAAAAGAGCTGTGACATAGTTCCTGTTATGGCAGAAACACAGCCATTTCGTATAGTGACAAAACGATATGAAGTTTTAGCCATAATGAACATCAACGAGAAGCAATATGAAATGGAATGGACCGAAGAGCAGTTCGTTGATAAGAAAAAAAGAATAATCCCAATTGTTAAAAACAGTGAAATTGTAAATTTAATATCAATAGAATCCCAATTAGTGTGTTCCTGAAAATGAAAAATAAATTCGAAATAATAAAAAATTTTGGAAAAATTTGACTCAACTAAACTGCGAGCGCTGCAGTGAAGCATCCCTTGAAGACGCGACGTTCAAACGCAAGAACAATCCATTCATAGCAACTGTTTCGTATGAGGTTGTCTAAAAAAAAATTTAAGTGCAAAATTAGGAAACTGTTACTACTTTTTTTTAAAGGCGCCTTTTTCGGGTTGGGCTGCCTCCACTCCAACCTCCCCGAAAACGACCGAAGTTGAAAAGTGGGAGCTTGCAAGTGCAAAAACCGGATCCCCCAACCCAAGACTAAAAGACTGCCTACGCCCACTCGCGACAAAACTCGCATTTTCAATGCTGAAACGTTCTTAAGTCACCTTCCAACAACCCAGTACCTCAGTTGGTAAACACACTGGTCCCTGAAACAAGAGGTCCCACTATCCCAGGATCGACCCTCGGTGCGCAGAAATAAACTTAGGAAAAAAAAGAACAAATGGTAAGAGTCACAGACAGAGGGCGTAAATCAGAGTGGTGCTAGGGAAGAAGGAGAGTGAGAGACAGAAGGCCAACAGAAAAAAAAACACAACCAAAAAAATTTTTTTTTTACTCAATCCACGACATTTTGCCACTTTTCAGACCCGCCCACACTACATAGAACAGCCCACACTTTTAGAATGAACCCTCAAAAAACCCCAAGCCCCTGTTTTTTCTCAATCCCCTTCAAAACGAGTCGCCTACCTTTAGAATCTTCTCTACAGATGGCGTCACTGTACACTATACAAGATAATTGCTCAGACGTGAAGGGAAAATCATGCATAGAAAGTTTTGAAAAAATAAGCAAACATAAAATTGCATATTTTCTATTATGTAAAAAAGATTAAACTGCATGATTAAAATCCAACAAAAAGAACAATTTCCAAAATTACAATGTCTCAGTAACATTCCTTTTTTGCAGTTATTGTTAATTGTGTTTTGGAATAATATACACGGTGTTTCAGAAAGGTAGGTCAAGAATGAAATGTACAGTTTCTAGCAGGGAACAAAATTTTTTCTATGAACATGGGTCCGAATTTGAACGCTAACTGAGATATGAACACAAATAAAAATGCCCAACAAGATCAACAAGTTAATAACTCAAATTCTTTAAGATCTGGGACTGACGAAATTTGGGGGAATAATTGAGTACATAAAACTGTAGATACCGATAAAATTTACTCAAATTGCAACGAGTAGTTTCCGAGTTACGCACTCAACATCGTAACAATCACTGGTTAGTACTCGCATGTAAGCACTGTTACGAGAGCGTAACTCGGAAACTACTTGTTAGACTACGATCCTCCATAAGGCTGCTGCCCCCGCGACCCTAACGGATAAGCGGGTTTGAAAAGTAAGTAAATTATATTTTATAACACTTTTTACTGAGATTTGCATTACAAATTTAAAAGTAAACAATTAGCCAGCAGTAAAATAATATATATCTATGTTTCTATAAATTTTTATATATTTCTATATATAAAATTATTAAACCAAGAATGTGATAGCACGTCATATAAAATGTCTTTAAATTATATATTTTATTTTTTAACAGTGACTTGTATTGAAATTATTAAGTGCAAAATTCCAATTGGCTTGTTAACTTTAAATTTATATTAGCAATTTAGGAAAATACATTATAAACATTCCATTATATGTAGTCGTTGTTCATCAATTAAATTTTCCGTTTAGTTATTATCTTGGTTTAGGTTGGTTTATTTTATTAATAATTTGTGAGATAAACAGTTTTGTTAAACAAGTTATTTGTATTTATTTCACATGTATGTATAAGGAATAATTTCAATTCAAAAATAGTTTGTCATATGTTTATTCAAATTTCAACATATCACTTACAAGTTTAACTTACTATTGATTAATAATAATTATTATTACCAACTTTTAATATGTAAAGCTTTTTGTTAAGGTGAGTGATTACTTTTTATAAATGGAAAAAAGAGAAAATAATAAATAAAAGTAAATAATAAGTTAAAGTTCGCCAATGATAAAGAAGGGGAGTTTTTAATAAACATTTGCTATGGATTAATTAATAAATTTTATATTTAAATAATTTTGATATCATAAAAATTGATTTATGTTAGTGAAAGGCTGTTTTTTGTTTGGATTCTGAAGTTAGAAAGTGACACCAAAGACAGTGAAACAGCTCTATTTAATTAAGAATCTGAAGTGATAATCAAACCAGTGATTTTCAACTAAGTTCACCATATACGTGAGATTCACCACATGTGGACAAGAAGACATTTTTCTCCTGTACTAATAAAAAGGAAAAGGAAAGCCATTTTCCACATTTAGGGTTTAATATGATATTAGCTGAAGATGATTAGTTATCAAAATATATAGTACATTCGTGTTAACCTTATATGGAAAACTGTTTTCCTTCTCTTTTTTATCAGTAAGGTTCCAATCAGAAATCAATTTATATGATATTACTAAAATTATTTAAATATAAGATTTATTAATTAATAAAAACAAAAATTTTAATTAGTGGAGTATTAAATGTTTATTAAAAACTCTCATCCTTATTCATTGGTGAACTTCAGCTTATTATTTATTTTTATTTATTATTTTCTCTTTTGCATTAATAAGGAGCCATAATTCATTTTAACAATAATTTTTTACATATTAAAATTTGGTAATTTCAATAATTTTCGAGACAATGTATTTTTTTTTAATCGCATGTGATTTGTGCTGATTAATTTTAATTTTAATGTCATGGCAAATGTAATGCATTTCAATGGTGAAAGCATAGAAGAAAAACGCGCCACACAGTGTCAGAACAGTGCAAAAGGCAATTTGGAACTATGCTGATGTAGCAAATGGGCAGGCTTTCTCATATCTTTGTAGGCTATGATAGAGGCAATGATATCAATACAACTTCTGGATCGCTCACCCAATGGCAGAAAACAGCCTCTTCGCATTCCTGAAATTACAACCTCAGTGGGTACTATCCCTGGTTACTATCCCTTCTCCCCTCCCCCTCCCTTCACATCACTGACCTATATAAATTACTGGATGGCGCATTTGGCGAAAAACTTGATGCCACCATCTGCCATCTTAGTAGGGGCAAGAAATCTCATCGTGTGTGCAACGTTTGTTTGATTAATTCTGATTTTTAATGCCAGAAACAGAGCATTGTAAAGGTAAACAAAATAAACTTAACAATTGGTCAAAGTTAAATGTTAATTAATTAAAAATAAGCTTTTTAATATTTTAAATCATATTTTTAATGTGTAAGGTTTGATTAACCACTGTGTGTTTCATAAATATTATTTACTTTATTTCCTCTGCCAAACCAAAAAGATAATATTAGTAAAAAGTTTTAATTTAAATTTTCCCATCAAATTAATTATATTGGAATAATCTCAAATAAAAATGTTCCAAAAAAGTTTAAACTATTGCCCTTACCAATATGGCGTCCAGTGGCAACACCCTTTTTAATCCTCTTAATGAGGGGTGTATCATCTAGTTATTTATATAGATCCAGTTCCGTCCCTCACATCCTCCCAATGATATCTATACAACTCTTTCATCGTTCCTATCTATTGACCCTTTCAAGGAAAGCTCTATGCAGGTGGCGGCAGCGACATCTGTTGACCTCTGGAGCCCAGCTATACTTCCATAGTCGCCATTTTTCCATTTTTCCTGTGTAGTGTTGTGTTATATCAAATAGATTTAATACATTTTTTAATGAATTTATTACAATTTTACCCCCTCAGTACAAGAATACGGAAGAATAAATATTTTTAGTAATTATTGTATTTATTTTAGTTTTATTACACAGCACTTTAAGTGTTACTCTTGTTACATTTGTGTTATTTGTTTATGTTACAAGCTTGTTTTCTGTAATTGAATTAAAATAATAAAAATTGTACAGTAAATTGACTAAAACAAGTAATATTTTTTTTACTTAATTTAATAATTAAACTCCGTTTACACTGAACTAAAACACGCATTATAAGTATTTAAAGTCGGTAAAAGTCCCGTTTAGCGTCCTCTAATTGTCTCGGCTGTAATCAATCAGCCCCATCGCGTTTATGCTCTGAATTTATTATTGTGACATACCTAATTAATATGTAAATGATTTATCATATTATCGAAATCATATTTTAAGAAATTATTGCAAGAAAGAATCACGAAAGTTTCGTGACGATGAACTTCAGCTAATGGGCGATCATTCATGTCGGCCTGGCCGCTGATTATTCAACAAATGAAGAACTATAAATAGTTGATTATAATTATATACTCTTCATTAGATGATTATAATTACCTTGAAATCCTCGTATTTTGTGTCAAGGAGCTACAGGTGAGTGAACTATTTAAGCCTATTGAATTATCGTGCTACATTTAATGCAGTTTTTACAAATTGGGTTCATATAGTTTTACATAAATTTCCTACATTTTTAAATAGATTTAATACAATTTAAAAGAAATTTAATAGGATTAAATGAATTATATTCTAAGAAATTTATCGGGGAAAAAAAATCACGAAAGTTCTTTGAGGATTAGCTTCAGCTAGCAGACGGTCATTCATGTCGGCCTGGCCACCCATCATTCAACGTACACCGTCACGGAAATTTCGTTATTTTTTCTCGTCTAAATATAATTCATTTTATCCTATTAAATCCATTTAAAATTGTATTGAATCTATTTAGAAATGCATGAAATTCATGTAAAACTATATGAACCCAATTTGTGAAAACTGTATTAAACTTAGCACGATAAATCAATAGGCTCAAATTGTTCACTCACCTGTAGCGCCTTGACAGAAAACACGAGGATTTCTTTTTCTTTCCCACTTACAAGATAATTATAATCATCTAATGAAGAGTAGTACTTCATTTGTTCATTGGTGTAGAAACATATTCGTTTCACAAAGAATTTTTAGTGATGTTACTTTAGGCCACGAATTCACATCGTTCTTGTAAAACGTTTCTAACATATTATCCATGGGATCTGGCAAATCATGCCCTTCAAACATTAATTTCTGCTTATATCGTTCGCTGGCTACGCCGTTCAGTATTTCAAAATATGTGGTTGACATAATTTAAACAGAAAAATCGCCTAATAACTGTATAAATACTTATAATTTAAACTACACTGTAGTTACACTGCACTAAATCCTTTGAAGCTCGCTGAAACGGAAATTAGTAAGCGCTCTCGTAGGATCAGTCACATGATTTCCTGTAACGCGTTGTTTTGTTATTGAAACGCTCAATACAGAAAGCAGCTCCTTCTTGTTCCCGAAATTACAGCCTTAAATACAACTGCCTCAGTGGGTAGAAAATAATCGATTTGTCGTTCCTGGTTGCTTGAATTTCTGGAATGCTTTCTGCTCCTTAGGTAAGTGATCCAGTATTTGTATTGATATTGTGACATTCCATGTCAGTGTTGTGTTACTTCTTGGGTGTCACATGGAACCGGCAGAAACCTTTTGTATTATATTGGGTTTAAGCAGTTGATCCTTGTACTGTTTGTGTATGTGTTGTTTTAAGTGAGTTTCGGTTTCAAATTATTTTAAAACAGTTTTTCTTTGTTTTATAAATAAAAGTGAAAGTTAATTAAAGTCGTGGTAAATTTTGGGATTTTTAATTTGTAAATTATTTCTTACTTCCTATCTGGGATTTTCTTAATTTATTTATTTGTAGTGTGTTTGTTGGCGATATTTAATTTTGGAATGCGGAAATTGTTTTTTGTTTTCGGTGATTAATGTTGCATTTGAGAAAGTTAGTTTTCATATTTATTGTATTCGTTTTAAATCTCCGTGGTTTGAATGAACAGCAATTTCAATCGTGTCAATGATGTTTTTACTTAAGGGAAAGTAATCAGGTGAATGAAAAGTTTGATAAATCGAAATGATTCTCAGGAGCATGCGAAACCGGAATGATTCTCAAGAGCGGTGCAAATGTGTTACCCACAACTTGAGGTTGAATGATGTCTGTATACAGATAATAACCGTGTATACCTCTTGTAAGGTTGATTGGAGTCGCCCCTTCACCAACATCGAATTCTGTATCAGAGTCATCTATCTGTGAAGCTAATGTGTAGAACAGACCTTTGCTAAAACTCATGTATCGACCATCCGAGCATTTGAAATGAAAACATTTGTTGGGGGTGAGAATGAAGGTGTAATACGCCCATTCTTTCTGAAGAATCAATTTAATGATTGCCTCAACAACATCTCTTCTGTTATTGTGATACCCTTCTGGGATTTTTTAGATGCGTTGACTGTATCATTTAAGGGTATAGACATAGGTATTTTCAATTTCTTGTTCAGAAACCTGTCCATAAGAAATCCATCATTGGCATCTGCAGAGAATTCAATGAAGTTCTCTGAGCGACCAGTAAACTGAACAAAATCATTAACTAGCTTTGTTTCGAAATCGATGGCAACTGTCTTTTTAAAAATTGAAGGCATCAAACCTGTTTCGCAATTTGGTACTCTTAAACTCAACGACTTTTTGGTATAGAGAAGACTACTTGGGATACCTTAACGTGACAGTAAAAGACGACATCCACTTAAAAGGTGCATTGTAATCTGAAGATAGAGAGAAAAGTTCCTCAAAAAATGTATTTGGTGAAACATTAAAAACCTTGATTAACTTAAGAATAAAATAAAACTTTTTTCCACAACGAAACAGGAATTGAACAAACATAAATAGAACAAAAATGAAAAAATACAACCTGAGTCTGTAAGCACTTTCGAAAGCTTTGCTTTCATCATTCAGCAGCTAAGGAGCACCTCGAGAGAACTTGAGAGAACTGACTTGAAATAAAACAATCTGAGTATTTATAACGGACAGAAGCCAATCAAGACAAAAAGGTCCAAGTGAAATTTATGGATTGGGTAAGTGCGTCGCCCATTTGATAGATGGTGACTCGCTAACAGGCCCCCAATCTAAGTTGAGTAATAATTTTTTATCTGTTTTTTGAATGGCTAAACTTTCGAAGGCGTCCAGAAGGTGTCTCTTGTTTATTAAAGTTTTACATTATTTAATAAGAATTCATGTCCGGTATCTAAAGAGTGTTTGGCTATGGAAGACTGATTCCCTCTATCATATCTTGTGTGTCTCATGTGTTCTTCGAATCTTGTTTCAATATTACAGGAAGTTTGTCCTTTGTACATCATAAGGCATTGGGAACATCTGGCTTCATATATTCCTGATTTCTGTAGAGGTGGAATCTAGGCCTTTGGGTTGGGTATTAAATGCCTGGTCTGGTTGGGATTGCTAAAAGATAACGAAATATCAAAAGATTTAAAAACAGAATTGAGACCTTTGATTAATGATTTGTTGTAAGGTAAAGATAAGACTCTCCCTTAGTGTTGAAAGTAGTGATTTCGTCCATGAACTTCTTTAATTTCCTCTTCCTGACCTAATCGGTGATAGTACGTGTGCTATAGCCATTTTAAACTGCAATATTCTGGATCAAAAAAATCTCTTTTTTGAATGAGGATTGATCTAGTAGGAGATTGATAGCTCTGTCAATCATCGAAATGAAAGTGGACATTTTTTGATTCCAAGGGTGGCTGGAATCGCTTGGTATTTTAATTCAAACCATTAGTAGGCTTCCAGTATACTTCAAATGATAGTGAATCATGGTTTCTGATGACTAGGTTGTCAAGGAACGCAACCTTTGATTGTTTTCCAACTCAAAAGTGAATTGAACAGACGGAAAATAACTATTAATATGTTGGGCAAAAGTGTTGACATCGCAAGCATTGGTGTCAAAAATTGTGGAGACATCGTCCACGTATCTGAACCAACAATCGGGAAAGTAAAAACCGGAATTCTTCAGGATATCCTCGAATCTTTTAAGAAATATTTCCGCCAAAATAGGGCTAAGACAAGAGCCCATCGGTGTACCAACCACTATTTTGTAAACTTTTCTATTGTATTTAAAAATATTATTCTCGGTACATAACCTCGTTAGACTTAAACATTCATTGCTTATGTTTTTAGGAACTTTGTTCTTTTTCAAAATATTAGTTAAAAAGTTTATAGTTTCAGATATAGGCATGCTAGAAAACAAGGAGACAATATCGAAGGATACCAAAATGTCCCCATCTTAATGACCTTATTTTTCAATTTGTTCACTAAGTCAATACTATTACTAACCGAACTGTCGAAATTCGACAATATTATGGTTTATAAAAACTCTTATAGAAATTTTGAAAGTCGATAAGTGTGAAAGTCAATATTTGACGCAATCGGCCGCATTTTGTTTCCAGGTTTGTGTATCTTAGGGAAAGTATACAACCTAGGTAAAGTCGTGTGTTTAATGCTGAGGGAAGAGGCAGAGTTTGGGGGAATGAGATTAGGGCTATTCTTTATTGCCTCCCGGACTTCTTTAACTAGTGTTGTTACAGGATTAAAAAATTATAATTGGTTAAATAATAACTCAATCAATACAACACAGAGCAAACGGACTATTCATTCTAATGAAAAATACGAAAAACAGGTATTCTGGTTGATTTACGGGACTTAATCTAAATGCTTCTTGAGTTGCCTCACCACTGCGGAGCATCACCAGATACTTTTGACCCAATTTTTTCTTTCCCTTGATGCAGAAGGTCCTATACCTTATTACTCTATTTGAAATTTCCATTGTTCAGATGTTTTCAATGCCCATATAGTCTTTTCTCTTTTAGCTGCAGAGTTTCTCTGATCAATACTCGTTCTTTCTTTTTTCCTTTACAGACACATAAATTATTGCCAGTCGTCTGGATGTTTCAAAAGGAGCTCAAGGGAGACATGTGTAACTCCTTTTCCTCCTTAATAGATGCTGTGTTATTTATGTCCTGTCAGTGCATCATAATTTTATGCTGATTATTAATAATTCTTGGAAATGAACGTTTAATCATTGCATTATCATCATCTCAGTTTCCAAAATATTCACAATCACACAGAATATATTCAAACTGTATTATTATGAAATGTTTGGCTCTACTGTGCAAACCAATAACCTAGGTGATAACCCCGGCAAGAACCATTAGTTATTTGATTAAATTTTGAAATATCTTAAAAATAAACAGAGGAAAACGCTTAGAATTAATACAGTAAAAATTCTTAATGAAGATTCGATAATTTTTTTTTAAAAGCTCACAATGGATGGACCTCTCCAAGGATGCCACTGCTAGTCTAAATAAATTCTTTACTCACGTAATCTAACTTTAGATTTAAACATGATATTGTTGCAATTTCTTTTCTTCTTTTGATGTCTTGAAGCAAAACTTGGCCATTCATCACTTTTTGTAGTCTAGCGGTCGCCAATTCTTCTATTCACTTGCCTACCATTTGCTCTATACAGCACTGAGCTAAAGGAGTACTTTCTCTGTCGTCTTTCTACTTTTTCTCAATTGTCTGCTAACTCTCCAGTTACTACTCTTTCTAATTGTCTCCAGTTACTGACCATTTTTAAAGATTTTCAAGAAATTGTTAAGTACTAACAACTCTCTTTTCTAAGAAAAGTCTGAATAACAGGAATTCTATGCATTGTTACAAATTTAAACTTATCTATATTGCATATACTTTGCCTTGCATTGTTGCTCATGAGATATCTATTGTTGATCACTGCCTAGTATTAGTGCATTGCGGGTTTATACCATTATAGGTACCTATTGTTGCACAAACTTTTCTTGCATTGTTGGTCATGAGACATATATTGTTAGTCCGTGCAGAGTGTTTGTGATTTGCGTGTTGATACCATTGTTGATACCTATTGTTGCACAAACTTTGCCTTGCATTGTTGGTCATGAGATATTTCTCATTTATATCCCCTGACATAACCATGAATATCAATTTTTTATCGATAATTATTATTTTTCCGAAATCTGAGGTAGACAGTGACCTTCCACATGCTTTGAAGGTCAAGTATGCAAAATTTCATCAAGTTCAGAATAAAACTGTAGCTTTGTATAAAAAACAAACAAATCCACAAACAAACCCACCCACAAACATCCTTCTTTATATATATAGACTGGCAAAGGAACCCAGCGTTGCCGGGGATAATTACACTTTGCAATATGTTAAAAACAAACACATGAAAACGCTTAGAATTAATACAGTAAAAAGTCGAAAATTCGAAAAATTTTTTTTAAAGGCTCACAATGGCTGGACCTCTCCAAGGATGCCACTGCTAGTCTAAATAATTTCTTACTCAAGTAATCTTACTTCAGATGTACACTTGATGTTGTTGCAATTCCCTTTCTTCTCTCGATGTCTTGAAGAAAAACTTGGCCATTCATCACTTTGTGTAGTCTAGTGGTCACCGATTCTTCTATATACTTGCTTCCCATTTGCTCAATACTGCACGGAGTTAAAAGAGTGCTTCCTCTGTCGTCTTTCCACTCTTTCTCAATAGTCTGCTAACTCTCTATTATCTCCAGTTACTGATCGTTTTTAAAGATTTTCAAGAAATTGTTAAGTACTAAGAACTCCCTTTTCTAAGAAAAGACTGAATACCAGGAATTCTATGCATTGTTACAAATTTAAACTTTTCCATATTGCATCATCATTTTATGTTCTTTGTTATAATTCTTGGAAGGATTGCTTTAACATTGCATCATCATTTTTTGCTCATTGTTCTTGGTTAATTGCGCGTTGATAAGATTGTTGATGCAAACAAGATGAGCCTATTGTTTTACAAACTTTTCCTTGCATTGTTGGTCATGAGATATATATTGTTGGTCCATGCAGTGTGTTTGTAAATTGCGTGCTGATACCATTGTTGATACCTATTGTTATATAAACTTTGCCTTGCATTGTTGGTCATGAGATATTTCTCATTAATATGCCTTGCCATATCCATGAATATCGATTTTTTCCGAAATGTGAGGTCAAATATGCAAAATTTCTTAAAGGTCGGAATAAAACTGTAGATTTGCATAAGAAACAAACAAACAAACCCACCCACAAACATACTTCTTTATATACCGTGAGTTCCAAAAAGATAGCTCCGCCTAATTAAAGTAGCTTCCAAAACAAAAATATATTTATTCACAAAAGAACTGGTATAAATTCAAATCTACACTCTTTGTAGTACAAAATACAATTAAAAAATCAAACAAAATCTAACAATTTTTAAGTTTTAACAATATTTTCATTATAACTTGTTGCAAAATGATAGGTCCATCATTTCTCAAAAATTGGTTTGCCCACCATTTTTGGAGATCACTTTAAAAATGCGATCAGGCAATGACTGAATTCGTTTTGGCAGATACTTGATGCTAATTGTTTCCCAATTAGCAACAATTGCAGTCTTCAAAGCATCAATTGAATCGTACTGCTTACCTCGACTATAAACTCCACGTGCAAGTTTTCTATAAACTCCCCCACAAGTTTACTATAGGGTTAAAATCCGGGGTACAGGCAGGCCAATCTAAAAGTTAATTCCATTTGCCAAAGTCCACTCTATTGTTGATTTAGCCTTGTGTATTGGTGCATTGTCTTGTTGGTAAATCCAAGAAGCACCTCCCAGAGCCTCACCAAATGGGAGCAAATGGGTTTCCATCATTGTTTGGTAGTCTGCAGCTCGCATAGAACCTGACAGAAAAGCCACATTGTTTTTGCCATTCCATCCGAAGGCTCCCCAGATCATTATTCCTCCTCCTCCACTCTACTGTTTGGAGAATAACTTTTCTTCCTTCCTGAGGTCATGTCAATAATAGGTTAGACCATCAGGGCCTTTGAGGTTGAATTTCTTCTCGTCACTCCAATCAACACGCTTCCATTCATCAGCCCACGATATCATTTCCTTTGTCCAGGAAAATCTTTGCCTAGCGGTGTGGAGGAGGAGGAATAATGATCTCGGGAGCCTTCGGATCGAATGGCAAAACCAATGTGGCTTTTATCTCAGGTAGAATGCGAGCTGCAGACTACCAAACAATGATGGAAACCCATTTGCTCCCATTTGCTGAGGCTCTGGGAGGTGCTTCTTGGATTTACCAATAGGACAATGCACCAATACACAAGGCTAAATCAACACTAGAGTGGACTTTAGCATATGGAATTCAACTTTTAGATTGGCCTGCCTGTACCCCGGATTTTAACCCCATAGAAAACTTGTGGGGGAGTTTATAGAAAACTTGCACGTGGAGTTTATAGTGGAGGCAAGCAGTACGATTCAATTGATGCTTTGAAGACTGCAATTGTTGCTAATTGGGAAAAAATTAGCATCAAGTATCTGCAAAAACTAATTCAGTCAATGCCTGATCGCATTTTTAAAGTGATCTCCAATTATTGAGAAATGATGGACCTATCATTTTGCAACAAGTTTTAATGAATATATTGTTATAACTTAAGAATTGTTAGATTTTATTTGAATTTTTTAATTTTATTTTATACTACAAAGAGTGTAGATTGGAATTTATATCAGTTGCTTTGTGAATAAATACCGGGTGGGCAAGAAATAACGTCAGGTGTTCAGAGCTCGCTAGCGGGAATTCTATTAGGCCAAATGCAGTACATTTTGGTGTGTATACTTAGTGGAACATGCAGTTTCGATTTCTGCAAAAACAAATATTTACCAAAAGTCGCCATAGGGGGCGCTTATTTCAAGAAAACAATGAATAACTAATTGTCAAATGAACAAATACCGTACAAACCAACTTTAGTAACAACAATAAACAATGTTTTATTTTTAATTACAAATATGTTTCAATATGACCACCAGTGTGCTGTTCCAATAGCTGCATGCGGTACATGACATTTTCTATGGCAGCTCGCAGCATATCTGCATTAATTAATCTGATATGTAACGTTATTTGATCCTTTAAGGTTGAGAGGTCAGGAACATGTGCTTGATACACAAGGCTTTTCAAATATCCCCATAACCAAAAATCACAAAGATCAGGCGACCTGGGTGGCCATACCATGGGAAATGCACGACTAATTATTCTGTTGTCTGAAAAACGTTCTCGCAAGATCTGCTGCACCTGACATCCGATGTGCGGTGGCGCACCATCCTGCATAAAAATGGTAGAATCCAGACAACCCTTTTCCAACAATCGTGGTATCACAAAATTCTCAAGCATATCGGCATACCTGGCAGAATTGACGGAACAAGTCACCAGTCCACGGGGACGGATTTCTTCAAAAAAGTACGGGCTGATGATGAAAGAAGCAGTAAAGCCGCACCATACTGTTAGTTTCGGTTTATGCATAGAAGTTGGCAGACACACTTGTGGATCTGATGCAGCCCAAATACGGCAGTTGTGGGTATTGATATCACCATTCAAATAAAAATGTGCCTCATCACTCCATAAAATTTGCCATGGCCATGCATCATCCACTTCCACACGTGCTGAAAATCTCAACGAAAAGCCAGTTCGGGTACGTTCATCTCCAGGAAGCAATTGTTGAACAGGTGTGACTTTATAGGGATAAAATGTCAATATCTTATGCAATATTTTCCTCACCGTCGAATATGGGATTTCTGTTTGGCGTGCTACCGTATTGCGTGTGCACTGCTGGTACCCTGCACAGTAGTCATCTCCTGTTCCACAACAGCAGTTGCAACTTCTTCAACGTGTTGCTGCCTGATTCGTTTGCGTCCCCAGCCTGGTTGCACTCCTAGAGTTCCGGTAGATTCAAATCGTTCAATCATTATCCGTAATTTAGTTAGGCTCATCGGTCCTCTTCGTACCGTTTTCAATCGCCGGAATTCACGAAGGGCAGCACTTGCATTGTCGCTCTTCTGATAAAACAACTTGACTAATAACGCCCAGTCAGGCAGAGTAAGCGTCACGTCAGGCCATTCGTTCGTGAATGATGGGAAATCCTCAGCCTTGCCTTTTATTGTCATGATTGCTCAACACGGAACGCGCTTATGCAAATGTATTCATTGTGTTCATGAAATAAGCGCCCCCTATGGCGACTTTTGGTACTATTTTTTTTTAACAGCAATCGAAACTGCATGTTCCACTAAGTATATACACCAAAATGTACTGCATTTGGCCTAATAGAATGCCCGCTAGCGAGCTCTGAACACCTCACGTTATTTCTTGCCACCTGGTATATTTTTGTTTTGTAGGCTATTTTAATTAGGTGGATCTATCTTTGGAACTCACTATATACAGATGATAGATTTATTTATTATATTATTTCTTTCATTATTAAATTTTTATTCATTATGAATCTATCATAATTCCAGTATTAATAGACATTATTAATCACTACGTTATAATAACGTTATATATCACCAATTCATAACGAATTAACTCGACATGAAAAACACGTTGTATTCACGTCATTCTTTACTGATTATAGGACGTTAGATTAGACGTCTAGATCAATGGTTCCCAAACTATATTTGGCCACAGACCTTTTCCAAAATGAGCTCATACCATCGACCCCCATTTCTTTATTCATTTAACTTGCTAATATAACACAATTGACGATGACTTATTTTGTTTAATTCCATGCATTCATACATAGTGTCATGCCTGTTTCCCAGAGGGGTAGGCACAGGCAATGGATTACCGCGATCCTGACATATCTCTCGCGCTTCCTCCACAGACGTCAATAACTTCATGCACGCTTGTCAGTTCTGGGTATTTCGCACACAGCCTTGTATGAATATGTCCCCAAATTTAATAACCAATTTAAATTTAAAATTGATACCCAATCTAATTTTTGAAGCAATGATATTTATAAACTCTGTCCCGAAACGAACTATAACTATACAATACACTCGGAAACCACAGATTTTCCTGGCTATTCTGAACATGCAGACATTTTTCAAATAATGAATTCTTCATAAACTGCTTTCATAGTAACAGTGTCGATTTTCCTCACAGAAACTCTTTTAAAAATGAAAAATATCACTATGTTCACCTGTAGATTTGGCATATTTTTCATCAATGTGTAGCAAAATAAATATACACAAAATTCAGTAAATCAAGTTTATTGAGTGCCACAAATAAGTAGTAAGTACCTAAGTTTTTTGAAAAGAAAAACACACAAGCGAGTGTGATTAAAAATCTGATATTAATGAGTTGACAAATATCCAAGATCACAAAAAAACATAAAAAAGAACAAAAATATTCAATGTGATGCATTGTCTGGTGATTCTCTACTAACCTAGCTAAATTAGGTTCAATATTGGTGAGTTGCAGCCTTAAATCTCCACGTTCTTTAATTTTCAACCGGTTTCTTTGCTTCGTCAAAATGTTTGTAACCACGCTGAAACCTCTTTCGACTAAATATGATGATGGAAAAGCGATGAGATATTTTTCAGCAATATTCCACAATGCAGGGTAACGTGTGTGAATGTTTCTCTGCAACCAGAACTTCTGATAGCCAGACAGACGGACATGGCGAAACTATAAGGGTTCCTTGTTAGTTTACTACGGAACCCTAAAAAGCAAAGAAAACTGAAAATTTGTAATTTGGGGTGACTGAAATCAGTTCTTTTTTAGCATTTCAAAAAGCAGTTCTTAACAAATGGAGTGAGTGAGTGAGTGGATATAGCTAAAAAAGTGTTGAAACATGTTGGTACTTACCCAGATTTATTTTTCAAAATGGCAGAAATATAGGTATGGTTATGCTCTTAACGTGTGTAGGTAACTAGCACTTGATTATTTAAATACAGGGTCGGGAAACATTATTATGACCACCTCTCCTCGAACATGTTGAAACATCTTATGGTATGCAGATGAAAAAACATTGCATATCATTAAAAACTGACAACAGCAGACGTAGTAGCATCCATTAACACAGCAACTGTCACCGTCATGGGCAGAGCAAGTGACCTCCAAAAGGAAATGATCATTGGCTATCAGGCAAAGGGGGGCAGCATTTCAGAAACGGCTACCTTTGTGAACTGCTCTAGGGCTGCCATTGTGAAGGTGTACCACGACTGGACGAACCAGACAGTTTCGAGCAACCGAAGAGGTAACTGTGGGGCCCCACAGGCCAACATTCCTGGAGGCGAGCGTCGGTTACGACGCCTGGCCAAGACCAGTTGGCATGCCACTGTTGAGCAACTGACACAGCAAATAAACAGTGGGGCCATTAGGCATGTCAGCACCAAGATAGTGCAACGATCCCTCTTGAGGTTGGGGCTCTGTAGCAGGCATATGGTAACAGCACCCATGTTGACGCTTGTGCATCGCCGAAAACGCCTCCAATTCGCATTGGACTATCGCCATCCCACCCTCGGCTGAGTGGCAAAAGGTTGCCTTCTCTGACGAGTCGCGGTTTCTGGTGAACTGATTGTACGGATGATTGAGAATTCACCGGGAAGCATCTGAGAACAGGCATCCCGACACCATCGTAGGCAGACCGGCTGGTGGGGGAAGTGAGACTGTTTGCGGGATGTTTTCGTGGTATGGTCTGAGTCCACTGATAACGTTGGAGGGTACACTGCATGCTGTTCGTTACCTGAAGATCGTCGCAGACCAGTTACACACCTTCATGTCAACAGTGTTTTGTCAGGGTGATGGCACCATTCAACAGGACAATGCTCCCTGCCATACTGACAAAATTGTCCACGACTGGTTCGAGGAGCATACGGATGAATTCAAGCTACTCCCATGGCCACCAAACTCCCCGGACATCAACCCCACTGAACATTTGTGGGACCATCTTGATCGGCATGTCCACAAGCTGGATCCTCCACCACACATGGTGATGGAATTACGTGATGCACTGGTCGCCGAATGGTCCCAGATACCTGCGACCACCTTCCGAGGACTTATTGACTCTCTGCCACGTCGACTAGTTGCTGTGCTTGATGCCAAAGGTGGACATTCCGGATACTAGCAGGTGGTCATAATAAGTGTGTCCCAACCCTGTATAATGAATAGAAAGGTTTTTGTCTCTCTTGAATGAAATTAGTAAATAGGTATATTATTTAAGCTCGAATTTCAAAACGGAATTGAACTCTCAACCTGGTGTGAGCTTGTTTAAATAGTAAAAATATCAGTAGCAAGTTTGGTCTTAACTTAGATACGTGTTGAATTGCGTTACAAAGCAAGTCCAAGCGTGCCTGAAGTTTAAGATCGTACGTACCTAGACCCTTCATATCAACTCGCAGTCTCGAACTCATCATGTACGAACTTGAGCACGCTTATAATAATAAGTACAATAAGATACTTGTCTACTTATGCATTACTAAAATATAAATTTGTACGTCTAAGTAGGTAATATAAGTAGTTATGAAAGAAACCTCATCTTATCATTAAATATCTTGAAAGTTTCAAATAAGAACCGGTTTGGTGCGAGGGAGTCGAATTTTGGACTTCATCAACCCCCATTTTTATTAATTGTTTCTGCCGAACCCCAAGAGATCGATATTGACCACTTTGGGAAACCATGGTCTAGATGATGAGACATAAAAAAGATATCATAACGTCTAAACTCTGAACGTAGGTGACTAAACCATCACGTCACAATAACGTTTTATGCTACCTGGGATATTACATAAAGAGCTTAAGCACATAAGACATTTAAGGGAGTTGGGATCTATACTCATAGGTTTACTTTAATAACAGTAAAAATTAAAATTTATTATAATATTTGATGAAATATTCAAAGAAATTCTGACATTTCCAGAAGCCATTATTATAAAATAATACTTAACCATAAAATAAACCTTAAAATACTTCAAAAATAAATATACAAAAATTGAAAAATCGTAAAACGTTTTTCACAAGATAAAATTAGAAACGTGTTACGATTATTATTTATATTTTATTTTTATTTATCTTAGGATGATAAAAATGAAAATTTAAACGTTTTGGCGGTCTGAGCCAAAGGTTCCTGGTGCGAATCCAAGCTGCGGAATTTTCTTTCCTATTTTTCATCATTAAAATTTGTTTTTGTTTCCGACAGCGTATATTTCATTAACCTTCATTAAGTTATGAATAAAAGTTAAGTTCTTAATAATGATCAAATAAAGGTAGATAATTTATTACTGAATTGGAAATAATGGAAAAAAGGATTTCATAATCGTAGAAAGATATAAGACAACATATGCTATTGATGGTTTAAAATTAAAATTTATTAGTAAATTTAATTTACAAAACTTTAGAAACAAAATATCATTAGAATTATTAGTTTTCCAATCGATGTTTTTGTTTTTTCGACAAAAACCAAGAGGAGGGAGACAAAAAGAAGAAGAGGAGTGGAGACGAAATTCAGAACGGGAAGTGAAGAGAACGAATGAAGACTGATAAGAGAATCTGATAAACATAGTTAAGAGTAGAAGTCAATCTAGAAAGCTGTTTTGTGAATTATCATAAATTAAAAACGCAAAATCTTGCATATCGTTTTATTCTTAGAAAATCAGTTTAGTGAATTTTCAATAAAATTAGTATTACAAAGATTATTATTATGGAGCTACCCGCGGAATTGAGGGAGATGAGTTAAGAGCAACAAACACGGGCCCCGACGGTCCGAACAACGAAGACGACTCCCCAGCCACCTTCGCCTCAAGAGACAGGATGCCCCGCAAGCGGAGATCACCCCCTCCAGTGAGAGCGGTAATCCCTATGTTCTCACTCATTTTCTCTTGCCATGGGTCAACAGTCCAACTTCAATTTCTTTCATTTCTTAATTTAAAGAATTCATATGTTAAATAAACCCTTTCTTTTAAATGATTATGGTCTGTTTATTGTCTCAATAAATTAGTTTGGTACTTGGTAATTTAACAAGTGGGAATTAGCGGGAAAATTGCGAATCATTAATAAACAAATGATATTGGGGGAGAAATACTAAAATATTAAGAAGCGAAGGCAGATAAATACCTTCTTTAATATTCAAGCATTGGATCTTGAGCCCTCAAAGGAGTTAAAAATCTTAACATAAAGTAACGCACCCTCCACCAGTGACTTTTTATTTTTATATACTTCATAAATGTATTTTTCCTTAAACTGGGTTTGAAATATAATTATACAACTGAAAATTTATTTTAGTAACGAAGAGACTGTGGAATTCTGTGGTTTCGAAGCCGAAATTGTAAGACGATTGGGCTCGAATGTGTACGTATTTTTTTTTTTAAATAGCTCTTCACGTTATTATTTTTTTCATCTAAAATAACAACGTTTTTTTAATCAGTAATTGCTATTATAGTGACCGGATAGTTTATAAATCCGAGAACGGGACATTGCGAGATGGGAAGGGGGTAGCAAACGTTTTTTTGTGTAAATAGAATATATCAGATACTTAATATTACATAATAGAATATTATTTTCAAAATAAACTTATTTTTACACGCTGTACGGTTCATTTTATAGTATTATAACATGGGAAATAATTCATTATTATAATCATATGGATTTGTTTGATAAAGCAACCAAGTTATTTTTAATTATATTGAATACATCGAATCTACAATAAAAAATTAATTGCAATTTGATAAAATACTAATTTCCAAATCTATCTTCCGATATTATGTATTATTTATATATAATCGGATTCTTTCATGCTGACTGGTTGATGGATGAGTACTTATGTACAATGAACCACAAAATATTTTATTAAATTAATGAACAACGAAATATTTCTACTGAAATTTCTAGAAATAAAAAATTCCTAATCGAATTTATCAAAAAATTTTGTTAATTCAATTAAGAGAAAAAAAAATAGTGACGATTATAATAATATATGGATTTTTTTAGGCTACATTATTGCAATACCTTTTAAACAGCTCACTGGCCACTAGGGATTTTCGCGCATGCGTAGTACAAAAAAGGTCACACATGAAAACAAGACTTTACAGACTTGTTATTATTAGGCTATGATAGTAGTTTGATTTGTTTGTGATGCTATTATAGTAAGTGTATTACTGTAGGTGGACTTGGATAATATTATATGAAGTCAGCTTCTATGACGTATTAGCTTTAGATAGTAATGGGCGATACCAAGTTTTTTTAATAATACAAGGAGCCAAAGACATTTATCTCAGTTACTGCATTAATCACATCAGCAAATAGCAAACTCTTGGCCACCACAAGGCTGAGCGTCGTCAGCTACCCATACGGGTATGACACCAGGACGGTGTTCTCATAGCGTTGAGTATCCCTGGATAACTACCCGAATTAACACTTAACTTGTGCGGTGTGCTCCCTTTTATTTATATCACAACAAGGGGAGGAACACTGTGACCCCTTTTTGGCGGATCCACAAAGTACTCATACACCACACTGCGGCAATCACCAGCGATGCGAACGCGTCAACAAAGACTACCCCTACCAACTTGTCAGGTCATAGTCACGTGTCAGCTGTCCCAGCTCAATACACAATCATACAGTGTGGGCCAGAACCCTACCCTAGGTATTGCTGTGCCATCTGTAATGTTGCTTATATCACTAACTATTACTGCCACACATCGTTGAGACATGCAGACATAATCTCGTTACACAAGAGTTTAATGGGTCCACCACTTAAAAACTACCAAGGAACACATCAATTGTTTCAGTGAAAAATTTGCACACACTAGACATTCATCGTTCCAACACTACACAAACTTGCCAAACGACTCAGTTTGCAAAAACTACGCAGAATAGCTTGTGCTGAACAGACGATGCACGGAAAAGTCACTGGCATAATGTTCCATAAGACACAATACGCAATTAATTACTCAGTCTAATCAGAGCCGTCA
Source organism: Rhysida immarginata (assembly GCA_023313115.1). Classification (NCBI taxonomy): domain Eukaryota; kingdom Metazoa; phylum Arthropoda; class Chilopoda; order Scolopendromorpha; family Scolopendridae; genus Rhysida; species Rhysida immarginata. The sequence goes on along the minus strand of JAHWFO010015471.1, from coordinate 135,929 downwards.
GCTCGTCAATGCGGACAGAGAAAAGAAAGGGCTACTCCCCAATCACCACATTAGCGAGTTTTTAGTAGCGATTTTTCTGTTATAATTATGAGTTTTCCGGTATGTTATATATATCGTAAAATTATAACGGAAAACTACTTTGCGGCGGGCTGTCCGTTTCACTTTATAACTTACAGCTTGGCTTACAGCCGGCAGGCTCTAGCGCCTAGTGCGCATGACCGGTCTCCAATCATGTGCACTAGGCGGGAAGGGAAGAATTCTGATCGCGCAGTGCGCATGCGTCAAGTATAAGTACTAATTTTTGATTGGCTGACTTATGCCAAAACCATAAGTCTAATTCAGAGTTTTTCCTTAGAATTAGAGTTTTCCGATAAGACTTATAGTCATAATTCGGAATTTTATAACGGAAAATTCGCTGCCGCAAAGTCTCTATTCATTTACCAGTCAGGTTGCAAGCAAGGCAGCTTCTCGGCATGGCACAACATCAGCCGGCTTAAGGAGAAGGAGCGGCATCCACCACGTTTGAACGTGCGCTGCTGAACGAAGCGTGAAACTTGATATTACACGACTTACTTACAGTCAAGCAACTGCGCAAGAGAACAAGTTAACCATTTGTCCATATCAGCTAAACTGTTAACTAAACAATAAAATTAGTGTAAACTTCAATAACAGGAGAACGCCATTCTCTTTACTACTCTTAGGCTTAAAACAAGCCATGCTCGGTCTCTCATCAAGAGAACCAAACCAGATCAGAAAAAAAAAACACGCTTTTCCTCTACAAAATTCGAACACAAAGATTTTTTTTAACATCTACTTCAAGCAACACAACAATTGCCAGGAGCAGGGCACGATGAAAACAATGCCCTCTCCCCAACAATTGCGATCATTGCCGACACGCAACAGGCGTTGCAGCGATCATCTGCCATTGAAAAAATAAAAAAATAAAAATAAAAGCCCCTCCCCCCCCCTCCTTCTTCTTAATCACAAACAAACGCCTAACGATATAAATTAACCTTATAATAACAACAACCAATTACAACTCAAGAAAAACAAATATAAAACGATCCAGCCGCACAATGTCAACGAACAACAACAAAAGAGCAACACAGACAGATAATAAATAACGAACTAAATTAATTTTCCTTGATACGCGAAAAGCAGAAACCCATATGTGTTTGTGCCGGGCCATGTGACAGTGACATTACATGTCACAAAATAAATATTTCAACATTTTTTGGTTTGAGACGATTTCTTTTCTTTGAAATCAATTCTCCAGCTTTAATAAATAGCCTTTCGGATAGAGTTGAAATTGCTGGAGCACTAATATTTCTTGTCTACTTTTGAGAGCCCTGGGTATGATTATTAATTTTACGGATTGGCAGTGGGTAATGCAAGTGTAAAACGGGTACTTACGGTTGGAAGATCTGGTAGACTCGGCCATTACGGCTGTCGGGCATCGTTTCTGGAGGAATCATAACTGAATTCAAATCAGAATGAATTTCCCTCCACAGCACCCACTATATATATGCCTCCTGCATTACCCAGCAGTCCCCTCGTGTCATCTTGTTCCTGATTGGTTGTGCTCCGGCTCGATCCACTCGCCGCCTAGTGGTTGTTGCCGGAATTTCCCATAACTCTGCTGCAGCTCCAGGTGGACGTGTGGGGTCTCATAGCCAAGTGCAGGGGTACCGACATTAGGACCACGTGCAAGAGGGCGGACAAACAAGTCGCAAGTCTTTGCGATTGACGAATGTCACATGAACACACCCAGTGTTAGAGCAGAGATGGGCAGTCAGTTAAAGGGCTTTGAATTCTGTTGTAAAGACCAGAGCTTTTCAAGTAACTACATAGCAACCTCATTATAAGGTGTTTATGACGTGGGGGAGAGGGAGAGGCAATGAGAACATTTGCCAAGGTAACTTCCATATTGTTTCTTAAAAGGCCACATATTAGTGGCTCCCTCTGATGTTATAAACGGGGGCAATGTAGAAGAACGTGTTCAACAGATTCGGTGATTCCACATTCGCACAGATCAGAAGTAGAGAGTTTTAGTTTGTAGAGAAAGTTTTTCATGGGGACATGTCCACTTCTGAGTCTGAAGAGGATGGATTTTTGAGAGAAGATGAGCCACCTAGGAGAGAGCGCTTTGTTTGTTCTAATATCGGGAATAAGGTCCTTGCAATGCTTCTCTTTAGACTCGAGGCACCACTGTTGGTTCCAGAGATCTCTGATTTTTTTTCCGGACACATGCACAGAAGGCAGATAAGTCCACGTGAGTAGAGTTAGGTGGTTTCTTCCCGTTTCTTGCCCAGTTAGCCAACTTATCAACTAGCTCATTCCCTTGAATGCCTTTATGGCCGGGAATCCACAAGAACTGAATGCGGAATCCCTTAATAGAAAGCTTATGTAATATGTCAATAATGTATCCGAGGAGGCCACTATAGTACCAACGACATTTCGTTAGAGCTTTATTTTAATTTCGGACACATGGGTTCTCCAATTTAGTTTGTTGTCGATGGAAATGCTAAGAAACTTGTGAGTACGCCTATACGGGAATTTGCTCCCCTGCAGACAGATCGACAATGAGAGGGGGGGGGGGAACTAACTTCAGGATGCACATAATGATTGACTTTTCTGTAGAAAAATTTATGTGGTTTTTTGAGCCCTAGTCCTCATGTTTGTCACACACTTCTTGGAGTTGTTCTGATGTCAGAGAAAGACTTACTGGTATACCAAAACGCCAAATCATCGGCAAATATACTTTTCCCAATTTCCTGGGTGTATCGAGAAAGGCATCCCTGGTGAACACATTGAACAGTGTGGGGCTAAGAATCGATCCCTGAGTGAGACCTTGGTGTTAAGAGATCTAAGCAGCCCCACCTGGGTAGTTCATTCCCACTTTCCTTTTCTTTAAGAAGGAAGAAGCCCAAAGAATCAACCTGTTTGAAATGTGCATGTCAGTCATTTTGTCTAGTAACGTGGGATGCCAGACTGAGTCAAAATCTTTATTATATCTAAGAAGATAATACCAATGCTTTCACCTTTTTCTTTTGCCAAGAAGATGTCGTCTATGAGATTAATGACTGGAAACAAGTGATTTCTGCCGTTATGGAAGCCGTAGGAGTAATCTGGCAAAAGCTTGTTTGATTCCACAAACTGTTGCAGCCTGTTGTTAATCATGCGTTCAACTATCTTTATTAAACAAGAAGTTAAAGCAATTGGCCTATAACTTGAAGGGGAGTCAGAAGGCTTTCCTGGCTTCAGGATGGGATAGATTATGGTGTTTTTCCAATTCGGCGAGATAATACCAGTGGTCCAAGAGGTGTTGATTGATCCCAGTAAATATGCTAAATGGTTAGTGTTAAGCTTGAGAAAGGTGGGGTTATTAGATTATCCGAGCCTGGCATTGAGTGTTTGGTTCTGATTGCAGAGTGAAGAGCAGTAAGTGAAAAGGGCTATTCCCATGACGAGAGAGAGGTTTCCCGAGCGATAAGTAGCAGTCAAGTGCTTTGGCCAAGGATGTTCGTTTGTTGGTTTGCATCCGGCCGCAAATGAGAGAACAACTTTTGCCGATGCATCTGGAACAAGGATAGTTCCGTCACAGTTTTTAACTAGGGGAATGAGTGTCCGAGGCCACTTTTGAAAAACTAGGATTTTCCAGATGTTCCCCGGTCTGTCTCTCACTATAAACTTCCTCCAGTATTACCTTCTACAGCCCTTTAGGAATCTCTTGCATTTGGCTTTAGTCTTCTTCAGATCCAACCAACTTCTGTCGCACCTGCATTTTAGGTATTCTGTTTTTGCCTTATTTCTAACTTGGATAGCATTCTCGCATTCCACGTTCCACCAACAGGGTGTAGGTATAGGAGACTTGGTATGCTTTGTTGAATTTTCCTTTTGAAAAGACTGCAAAAATTCTACAAGGTCCAGATTATAAAAGGAGTGGCAGTCATATAACTAGGAATCTGGGAATGATGTGTTTAATTTGACTAGGCTGTTGAAAAGAGAGTTTTCTCCAGTCCCGGAAAAAAACTCAGAACTCTCATACAATATACCATGTTCCCTGTGCAACAAGTCGAGCACAGGTTAGACAAAAAGACAATTAGAAACAACTATACAAGAACTTTAAAAAGCATGTAGAATAAAAGATATAAACAATCCCATTGTTCTCCATGCTTACACAAATGACACTCAGTGGCATGGAACCAAGTAGCTATATTAAAAAGAGAGAAAAATTATTTAAAAAGAGTGATCAAAGAATCAATTTACATAAAAAATTCACAGATGATTTTAGTTGTGACTTGTATGCTCTTTACAATTGATGTGAATATCTTTTTTGATATCTTTTATGCAGAAAAACTTAAAAACTATTTTAATTCTGTGGTTTATTAAAAATTAAGTTTTAAAATAAAATTACAATTTTATTTACAACTTGTTTAAAGTTTTGTTTAAATTAAGTTCTTGCTCCATTACTGTATGGTTTCTTGAATAAATGTCTTTTTAAATTTTTAAAGAAGTTCCGCAAGTGTTTTGTTTATTTAATCATTTTTGAGAATGATTATTTTATTTAATTATTATTTAATCAGTTAAATAATTTACAATGGTTTTAAAAAAAGGAATTGTTAAAATGTTGATGAAATTAGGAAAAGGCTAGTCTGAGTAGTAAGACTTTTAATGTCTTGTAGCAGAGAAGATAAAAAAAAAATAAGAGTAGATCGCTTATGTGGCCGCAATCTTTGGGGCAATTTGAAGGCGGCAAAACATGGGACTAATCTCTATTGTTAGTCAAGGATAATAAAAGAACAAGGATTGCTTAGAGTGCCTTTATAACCAGAGTGTGGCCATATGCGGGACAGTTTTTTATTGATTGTTCATTGTCACATGCTATTTTCCAGCATGTTGTGTCCAAATTAGCATAGCAATGTGTGGAGGTAAGACGGTTTTTTGTAATTTTAAAAGATTTTACAAGAGTTTAGTGACCAAAAATGCCTTCATGTGCTGCAGTAGGGTGTTCTAATCGCCCTGAAGATGGGTTTATAATGAAACGTTTTCCTCGCGACCCCGAAAAGAGTCAAGTAGAAACCTTCAGACAACAGTTGCCTTTGTGAGGTTAGTAAAAATCAAATGTTTCGATATATCGTATTTATTCTACGATAATCGCCTAAAACATCTAAATTTGTG
>JAHWFO010015471.1:107451-130648 GCA_023313115.1 Rhysida immarginata | reverse complement strand
CCCCCCCCCCCCCCCCCCCCCCCCCCCCCAAACGAACTTCGAGCTGACGGAGTTCAAACGAAATTAGCTTTTAATATACATCACAGTACATTAATTAAACAGTATATACAATGTTCAGTTCATTAAACAGTATATTAATTCACTTTTTGTTTGAATTTCCCCTCGTTTAAAGCTAAAACGAAAGTTATTTCTCAAAAAGATGACAACTTCAAAACTGCTCCGATTTGACAAAGTTGCATTTTGTCCTGTTACTTCTTTTCCAATCATAGGAGAAAGAAGTTAAGTAATGTTGATTTTAAAGTGACTTTTTTCTGATTTTTTAAAAGAAACATTTTGATGAATCAGTGGGAAAAAGATAGTCGACGGAAAAATTTTGGATGTTATAAAAAAGAAACTAATTGAACAGACAAAATGTACAAAAAATTATGATAGCAAAAGTACGGCAACGCATACAAGATTGTTATGAAATTAACATTTCAGTTTTACATATTTAAAAGTTCATTTGTATTTTATTGTTGTTAAATTTAATTTCAAAATCAGTCAATAAATTAGCCTTTTTTTTTCTTCATATAAGCTTATCTATTTTATTTCTTTTTTTTCAGTAACGAAAATTTATCAATTTTTTTTAATAATTCCTTGATTTACTCTTTAATTATGCAATGTTTAATAAAAGTTTTGATAAGGTGGATATGCATTTTATTAACAAAAATTGTGACCGATAATTAAATGAAATAATAAATGGGAAGAAACATAAAATGCGAAAAAACAAAAAATAAATTTTAAATTACATATTTTCAGTTTATTTTTTTCTCTAATAATTAAAAGTGGACTTTTATTTTCGATTTATTGACTCACTCCATTAATTCGAGGTTTTTTTAATGCCAAAAGAGCAAAATTTCTTGTTTTTGCTATACTAATCAGATTGAACACAACATGGCTGCCTGGCCTTTCATGGCCACACTCTGGTTATAAAAGCACTCTAGGATTGCTTATGCGATGCTACCATCTAGCGAGGAAATTTGCAAACGAAGTAACTGTGACGTCACTCCTAGACCCAACGAGCGGGCAGCGCAGGAGAAATGCTTGGAATACGCCGTTCTGCTGCCACGTATAATATAATTTAATACTACCTCCGTTCAGAAATGATTGTCCGTTTTGATCAAAATTTTTGTTCAAAAATGATCGTCTCTTTCGAGAAAATAAAAAATTTGAGCGAAAAATTATTTTGCGAATACTTTTAATTTAATCATATTTACAATGGTAGGTTAATTAATTTGTACTTAAACAATTTTGAGCTGCAGTTTAACATTACAGGAAGTCGTCCAACTTTTCTCTTCGCATCTTTGCCAATGTGCTGTAATTTTAATTATTGCCATTGTAGGATACCATTTCTCTGATCATCAGACAGGCTTTTCTTCTATTGATTCCATCTTTTCACAGTTACCTCAAACCCACAAAGAACAAATATTTGAAGATTTTCAAAATTTGAAATTTTTATGACCATATTATGTAAAGAAAACATGACTTAAGAACATATAAATTAATCAACAGCTTGCTATGATTATAATAATTAAAATAAAGTCAAAAAAAGGACAAGTGAATAATTAATGTTCTTATGTTTAACAAACGTATCAAAATGGACAATCATTTCTGAATGGAGGTAGTAACTACAAAGAAAAAACAAAACATACAACGCATGAAATATTTGACATTTCCAAAAGATAAACGTTGAGAGCTTTGGTTGAACAAATTTAAACGTATTAAAAAATTCAATCTGAAATCATGCCATGATTACACTGAATACATTGGAGCCGACATACTTCTAGCGAGATCTTCAATACGAGTTGTTAGGTCTACAAGCGGTAGACTACCACCTCGAAAATTTTTAAAGAAAAGTGCTTTAAAATTAAATAATACTGGTAGTTAAATTTTTAATATCAGACACTAGCATCGAGGTAGCCAAGCACGCAAAGTACCCCCCCTCCCCCCATAAGTCAAGTAAAAGTATTTTTGAGTGAGCACCCAATCCCTCTCGATGTTTAGGAAAATAAGAACATTCGTCTGCATTAAGTAATTGAATTGAATATTGAAAAGAAAAAAAAAGGAGCGGGGCCTACATAAATATACTTAAAAAATGAACAAATACTGACACGACTCTTAATAAAGTGTTGATCCAAAAACATAAATTTATGAAATGAAATGTTATGATGATACATTTTCTCCAGTGATTCTTTTAAATTTAACACATTACTTGAAAATAAATGGCCAATCTATTCGGAAAAAACAACTGAACCACAGATAACAAGTAGAAGGTTATTGCATTTTACATTAGGGTTCGTATTTTTATGCACAGTCAACTAAAAAGTGCAAAAAATATGCGCAAATATGGTATATGCGCTAAAATAAAAAAAACCGCCAAAATATGGAGTAAAAACTGCAGTAAAAATTTACTTAGCACCAATATTTGGATAAATATGAATAGTAGTTGTAAGCAAAATCCCTTCAAAAATATGCGCTATAGTCAGAACTATTTATACAATAAAACTTAGGCTAGAAGGTGCCAAAGTGGCTAAAAGTGCTTAAAAACATCATTTAAGTGAATTTCAGGAAAAAAATAGACTTTATATGCAAATCCGAAGCCTACTTATAAAAAGAATAGGCTCTTAAATATGCATTATATGCAGATCTTTTAAGTTTTCGCATTACAATAAAAACGACATTACCAGTTTATGAAAGAATCTAATTTTGAGCTAATAAAAATGGTATGAAAAAATATAAATAACATATTAATATATCAGATCAAACATATACATAATTGTATGTAATATTATGCAATAATAGATAATAAATTTTATCAAAAATTTCAAATAAATAAAAATAATATGTTAATTGCTGCTGTGTTCCTATGCTTTTCCTTTGAAGCAAGGTCTATGAGTGACGTCATCTGCACCAGCCAATCACGTCAATTTACCCACATAAGCAATCCTGGTTATTTTATTATCCTTGATTGTTAGCACGGTCTATAGATATCACGGTCTATACAACTTTGTGCCATAAAAATGGAATTATTTATTTATTTATTTATTTATTTATTTAGAAAAGAAAGGATGAATTAACCCACAGGTGCCAGTATGGTCAAGAATGACCGACAGGTAGGCCACTGAGTCTACATATAAATAAAATGCTAACTGATTAATATGAGTCATGATAATACAGACAACAATAAACTAAACATAACAACAATAAATACGGCGTAGTAATCAACAGCTGTAGCAAAGTTCGTTAAATTAATAACAAATGTACTGTAACTAATATAAACTACAATACCAAGTCGTTCTAACAATTTCTGTGTAGATAAGAACAGAAAATTGATCATAACAAAATCATATGCGAAAACCAGGGTCAAGATTACGGACATAACATAGGAGCTGCTTATAAAATTTGCTAAAATTCATTTTAGAACGAAGATTGGGAGGTAAATGTGACCAAAACATGATGGGGACGTATGATAAACATCGTCGGCGATAATTATGTATTGTTAAAGGAGGAATAATTTGATCTTTTAGTCTTGTAGTGTAGTGATGGTTTGTTAGATTACGATTCAACTCAAAAGTTGGTGAGCCAGACCACATTGAATTAATAATTTTATAAACAAAAAGACAGTGGAAGTTGTTATCATAAAAATGACACAAACACAAGACGTGTTAAACTAAAATGCAACTACAGCACCTGGCGAATTTAATTTACAAAATTCAAGGCTATTTAGCTATATGTTACACAAACAAATTAATTAAAAATGGAATATTAATAAAGATAATCTATCTTCAAAAATGACAAAAAAATGGAATTCTCCCTTTCTACCGACAAAAAAATGGAATATTCTTGTAGAAACACTTTTTATGCAAATTGACCAGGCTAGTATAATTTTCAATTCATGTTATTCCATTCGTGCTTCTCAACATGGGAGGTTCTAGAGATTTGTCACCATCTGTTCGCAAACAAATTCTGATATTACGAGAACATGGCCTTACCCAGAAACAAATAGCAATTACAGCCAAGTGCTCGCAGTCAGCAGTTTCTAAGATATTGGCAAGACATGCTCAAGGATATGGAGTGAACACACAACGTGCAAACTGCGGAAGAAAAAGAAAAACCACCCCCAGAGATGAAAGGTTTTTGCAGAAGATTGTTAGGAAAGCCCCATTTCAGTCTTCCAAGCACTTTCATCGACAGTGGCTCCAGTACGTGAATGTATCTCACCGGACGACAGTTCGACGTCTACTTGATCTGAAGTTTTCATGCCATATTCCAAAAACCAAGCCCTCTTAACTCCGAAGCAGAGAAATAAGAGGTTGCAGTGGTTGAAACAGCACGTTCACTAGACTGTTGATGAGTGGTGAAGAGTACTGTTCAGCGACGAGTCGCGATTTGAATTAGTTTTTGGTGATAAAGGTTGTCGAGTTTGGCGCCGTAAGAATGAGGCACATGAACCGCGACATCTAAAGAAAAGTGTTTAATTCCCACCCCCTGTTATGGTGTGGGGGTGCATGTCAACATAGGGCACTGGATGCTTGGGGTTCATCAACAGTTCCATCAATGCCACTGTTTACCAAGATATTCTAAATGCTTTCCTGATACCTGCACTTGAAAACCTACCAGTGGATGATGAAGACATAATTTTCCAGCATGATCTTGCACCTCCTCATGCTGCCAAGTCAACCAGCAAGTGGCTGGAAGACGATCATATCCCAGTTCTCTCATGACCGTCGAACTCACCCGATCTCAACCCCATCGAGACCTTTTGGAGAAATGTGAAACAACGTCTATACCTGGAGAAACCAGCAAGCATAGCGGATTTGAAAGTGAAATTGAAGTCAATTTAGGCTGAAGTTAGTCAGGAGGAATGTGACAAGCTCATATCGTCAATGCCGCAACGAATTCACGCTGTCATTCTTGCAAAAGGATGGCCAACGAAATATTAAGCAGAAACGTAGCTGTAAACAAACTTCACCTAGTTTGAATTGTTTATTTGCGTAAGTTTGTTAATGATTCCAATTTTTTGTCGGTAGAAAGGAAGTATTCCATTTTTTTGTCATTTTTGGATATAGATTTTCTTTATTAATTTTCCATTTTTAATTAATTTTTTTGTGTAACGTATAGCTAAATAGCCTTGAATTTTGTGAATTAAATTCGCCAAGTGCTATAGTTGCATTTTGGTTTAACACGTCTTGTGTTTGTGTCATTTTTATGATAACAACTTCCACTGTCTTTTTGTTTATAAAATTATTAATTCAATGTGGTCTGGCTCACCAACTTTTGAGTTGAATCGTAATCTAACAAACCATCACTACACTACAAGACTAAAAGATCAAATTATTCCTCCTTTAACAATACATAATTATCGCCGACGATGTTTATCATACGTCCCCATCATGTTTTGGTCACATTTACGTCTTGTGTTTGTGTCATTTTTATGATAACAACTTCCATTATTCCATTTTTATGGCACAAAGTTGTAGATATTCATGTTCATCGAGCTTCGGCCATTTTCCGCGAGAAGCTAAAGAAAACAGATCGCGCCAGGTGCCGCATAGATCGCACCAGGGCCGACCGTGACCTGCGATAGAGGTTTTTCATTGAAACTGAAAATGAAAATAAAGTTTCTGTCTGTCGATAGGGCGGCGCTGCAGGCGTTTTTGGGCTGATTGTACATGCAGCGCCACTTTTCAATAGAGTTCCCGCCCTATTGGGAGCAAGAAACTTTAGCTCCATTGTTAAAATCGTAGCCACTAATAGGAATGGCCTGTCCACTTGGCCTGAAAATGCCCGACAATAAATCTAGTTTGCAAAGTTTCCACTGCAACCAGATGGCGCTGTATGCCCGAGAAGTGAGGGAAGCATTTTCAATGCATTTGCAGTAGTACCCGGCAGCATTTCAAATTGAAACACCCATAAATACAAAGGAATTACATTTCAAAGTTACAAAAGAGGAATTTTTATTAAAAATAAGAGCAAATAAAAAATTTGCGCAATAAACCATGTGGAAGGTAATTATGGAAATATTGATTCATACAGCTATTTAACCACAACAATTTAAATTTAATAAAATAAAATCCATAAATATGAATGAGGTTGTCTACATTTTAAAATTAATTTAATTTCATTTTTGATGAATATGGAGCATTGATAAAGACTATTTTATACATAAAACTTTTGGCGCGGTTCAGACAAAATTGTTCTTTTTCACTATGTAAGAGCATTCTTGTTGTCCCTAACAGAGAAAGCTTTTTATTCGATACCATGGAAATGTGTAAAATCATAAAATATAACGCATTTTTTTTAATACTTAATGATTAGCCATGGCATTTGAATATTTGCTTTTTGTATCCAGAAATGTTCATATTTAATACACTATTAAAAAAATAAGTTTTGTTTTGCCTCTTTATTATTATGAAAAATAAAGTCAATCTTTCACATTAGTATTTCCCCCTACTTTTTCTCCTTATATCTCAACTTTTCCACCCTCCTTTTTTTTTAAATCCCATCTTATATGCGCGCTTGTTATAATAATAAAATTTTTATGAATTTTTAGTTTTTGGAAATTAATTACCGATTGGGAGAAAACAATTTTTAATAACTTCAGGTTGTAAAAAATCATCAAGGTAAAAACCTATAACCAGCATTATATCTATAATTTTTTACTAAAATACTACCAAGAACAGATAAAGGTACATTAGGTAATCCCCCCTCCCCCTTTTTCTGTACTTGATACTGCTTAAAACTGTTAAGTATTTTAATAAAAAATTATTGTAAAAATAAGACTGATGTAGAAGATATTACACTGAAGTGAAAGAATATTTTATAAAAATATTAACACACTTCAACCATATAATGATACATAAAAAAAATCAAAATGGGAAAGTTTATTTAAATTATACTAATAGTTTTTGAATTTAGTCAAAAATTCTATTAAATTGATTAATATCTATTTAAGAAATTTTTGTCTAACTTCAAAATTTATTAGTATTATGTGAATATACCTGTTTGTTCTCTTTGATATTTATTTTATTTATTTATTAATTAATTAGATCCAATACATCCATCCAGGGCCTGTATGGCCAGAGGCCGACGAGTTGGGTCCCTGGATGGACCTGGATTCATGACTGCAGCAGCCAGGGGAGTAAAGATTGGCTATCACGGATCGTCAGAAGTGTGTTCAGTGAAAGCCCACCAGGCCACTCCCCAAGTGATATTATTATTTTGTATCATTATATGGTTGAAGTATATTCATATTTTAATATAAAAATTATGTTGCTTAATAGATTGTACATAGATGGCTAAAAATAATGTCTGTAAACTAACAGCTAACTCCCATTAATTAGTAATTTTTATTTAATCATTAAGTTGAACTTTATGATTAAACAATTACAATTTATTAGGAATTGTCAAATCTAAAAAGGAAATTTAAATTTGTTTTGAAATTAGCTCTTAGATAAAATTTTTCATGAAGCCTCCAGCTTGAGCAACGCTTAAATTTCTGGTGTTAGTTAAGAGAATTAAAGCCGTCATTTATTGTCAGGCTCTAAGCCCTACCTCAGTGCGAATGGACCTTTTTACCTCGAGACTTGGACGAGACGATACGTCATCCCTATGTGGCAGGAAAACGAGGTTCGAGGGAAAGCCCTCTTCAAAATGAACATTGCTTGAAAGTGTAAAGTGCTTGGAAAACGAAAAAATGAAACACTAGTCGATTATTTTAACAGTTTTGCTAAGCATAAATTTTAGTACACTAACAAAATGGCTAGGAAGATTTAATAAGGCATATGATTTTAATTTTCAGAATCTTATATTTTTGATTTTGAAGGTAATGTTATGAAAAATTATTTTTGAGAGCATGGACTTAAAATATATTTATGTGGAAAATTTATACAGTAATTAAATTAAAACAATTGATTTTTTTGGGAAAAAATTGATATTTTTAATGAAGATTACCATTATGAATAAGCAATTGCATTTTTATATATTATGCACACAAAGTGCTTTTTTTTTTATTTATCTTCCCTTTTCGTGGAAGGCTTTCTTCAGGACTTCTTAACATACAGAAAGATAAAAGTGAGAAATATCTTAGACATCCTCATGTTCCTTCGTTAGTATCACAGTTGTCTAGCATTTCACCATCACAAAAGAGTTGCGATGACTTCTCTACTTTGCCCACCTGTCAGAAACCATCTGAAGATCCATCCAATCTTCAATTTGCTGTTGCGTTGGAGTCTCCTTCTAGCATTACATCAAGTTAATTATGAATTTAACACTATACTACCAAAACTGCCGCGGTCTAAGAACCAAACAGCAAATCTTTTATCAAAATGTTTTACTCAGTAACTATGATATTATAGAAACGATAACAGTTATGTGGATAATAGATATGTGAACCTTAAGACTAAAAAACTCTTTCACCACAACAAAAAACAAATTGAAATAATACAACCTGATAATCCTGTAAACGCTTTTCGAATGCCTTGCATTCATCATTCAGCAGTCTAAGTCGGACTCGAGTTCGCCTTAGGCTTATTCGAGTCCGACTTAGACTGCTGAATGATGAATGCAAGGCATTCGAAAAGCGTTTACAGGATTATCAGATTGTATTATTTCAATTTGTTTTTTGTTGTGGTGAAAGAGTTTTTTAGTCTTAAGGTTCACAAAACTATGATATTACCTATCTCACTGAAACCTGGTTACTTGACGAAATTTCTTCATTTGCTCTCTTTGACACTCGCTACATAGTGTACAGATATGATCGTAGTGAGTCTAGAGGGGCTTTTGGTGGTGGATCCGCTATTGCAATCTCCTCCAGCTTGAATCATAAACCTGTTGATTTTGCTCTTCCTCATATTGAGAATTCATGACTGAAGGTCTATTGTAGAAACTCATCTTTGAATTCCTCTTCAAGAATTTCTCCTCTCTTCCGGCTGTCCTATACTTCTTACTGGAGACTTCAACGCTCCTGAAAGTGCAAAAGATTACTACTCCGTATTGAAACGCTCACTGCTTACTGATCTGATGTCCCTCTGTAATTTTAAGCAGTTGAACACAATCAAGAATTGTACTGACTCTACTCTTGACTTAATTCTCACCAATATTCATTGTACTGTAGATAAGTGCGCCATTTTCCTTGTTCCTGAAGATAAGATAACATCCTGCTCTTGATGTTACTGTCTTCCTCCAACCATCTAAATTATCATTTTCTCCCAGTAACAATGAATTTTTGAAACTGCTTTGTTTCAACTATTTTAACGTTTACCATGATGTGGCCAATACAAGTTGGGCTGATATCTTAAATGTCACCGATGCAAATGAAGCAGCTTCGCTCTTTCACTCTCATATGATTTCCTGCCTTTGCAAACACATACCTACTGGTAGGAGAAGACGTAATTCTAAAGCTTGTTTCCCTGAACTCTCCTGAACTCATGTCCCTAATTAAGCATAAAAATGCATTGCACCGCAATCACAAACGTAGTGGTATTAATTATGCTGAATTCGTTGAAGTGCGTCGTGAGTGCAAAAGCAGAATGAAACTTGACTCTGACGCTTACATTCAACATCTTGAGCTAAATTTTCGGGCACAGCCAAAGGCATTCTGGAATCATGCTAAATTCAACAGAACCAACGCGCCTATAATAACTTTCATAAACCTGGATGGTGCTGTACTGTCTGATGCTAATGATATTGCAAATTCCTTTGCTCAATTCTTTAGTACGAATTGCAACAGTCACAATTTTGATTCTACAGTCATCCATAGTGAATTCGATGTTACTTTCATGCCTTCACCTCTTGGGACCTTTCATATAACATGTATTAATGAGCTTGATATACTCCATTCCATAAGGCGATGGAGCGCCAAAAGTCGCTCATACTCCACTGACATTCCTGCGCTTGTGCTCAAGGGATTATCTACTGCTCTTTTGTCACCCCTTCAGCATATCTTTTCCCTCTGTCTAAATCAAGGAATTTATCCTGACATCTGGAAAACTACCATTGTGATTCCCATGCACAAGAATGGACCTACCTCAACTATCAACAACTATCGACCCATATCCATTCTTCCAACTCTCGCCAAGGTATTTGTTACTTTTCTTCACAGGCACATACTAGCTCACGTTGCTTCCTCCATATCTCAACAGCAACATGGCTTTTACCCTGGCCAATCTGTAGAAACTAACTTAGTCAGTTTCACCGACTATGTATTCACTAGTATCGATCACCGTGAACAAGTTGATGCAATATTTATTGTTTTCAGAAAAGCTCTTGACTCAGTCAATCATGCATGTCAACTTCACAAATTTGCCTGTACCAGCTTTGTTGGTTCGACTCTAAAGCTACTCGGTAGCTACTTAAACAATCGCCGATCGGTTGTTAATTTCAATGGCTGCCGCTCCTCTCCCTATTACCCTAGAGCTGGGGTACCTCAAGGATCTGTCCTGGGTCCAATTCTGTTTTCCATCTTTGTTTCTTATCTCCCTTCTCTCCTCTCAGATGTGGAAGTTCTTTTCTATCCTAATGACCTCAAAGTTTTCACTATGGTCTCATCCCTTGAAGATATACAGCGGCTACAGCATGCCCTAAATCTACTCTTAAGCTGGTGCAACAACAATTATCTATTTGTTAACACTGACAAGACATTCTTTATGACATTCACGAACAAAACTAATCCCTTGAACTCGTGTTATTTTCTCAATAACGTGCTGCTTGCTCGCCGTGATCGTATACGTGACCTGGGTCTTATACTGGATTCTCGGCTGCTTTTCACTCAGCACATTGACAATCTCGACAAACGTGGCTATCGCTGTCTGGGCTTCATCCTGTGCAACTGCTGCTCCTTCAAATCTCCGGCTACATTCCTTCATCTTTACAAGAGTCTTGTCTTGCCACTATTAATGTATTGCTGCATAATTTGGAATGGATGCGCTGCATCTCACCTTAATAGACTTGAGAATGTTCAGTGCACCTTACGATGCTTCTTGTCTCGTCTCTTTCCAGACCGCAATGATCTTACTATCACCTCGCTTGAGCAACTGAGAAATCAATCTGATCTCAGATTTCTGCATCGTATTGTGCACAACAAATTTAATTGCAACTTCATCTCGAAGATCTATTTCATGGTGCCCAATCTACGATGGCATCATCAACAGCACACCACGTTCCATCCACCGCTACCTCGACTTACACAGTCTCTTCACTCTCCATTATTTAGGATCCAGAAACTGTACAACAGACATCAAGATTAAAGTGACATCTTTTGTCCTAAGACATTTACTACTTAAATGCTTCTGGAACTATCAATATTACACACCTAATGTAATCTTGTTGTACGCATTGTAACAGACGTGTACAGCATTATCTCATTTGTATTTTATACACAATATTAGTTATGTTTTTTTTCCTTATGTTTTCCTTCCTTTTGTTTATATTTTACTCTTTTGTAACCGAGTTGGCGCAAGCTGTTGGGTACAAATAAAATGAATTGAATTGAATTGAATGAATTGAATTGAACTGAATTATAGGAAAATATTTTAAGTTAAAATATATTAATTTTTAAATTAAAATCGTAATTGAACATTGTAAGCTAAAATTAAATTGATCTTTATTTAAATGCAAAAAAACTTATTACGAATTAATTAAAAAAAATTCATTTATTTTTATTTCGTATGTGATGATATGTGATGATAGATTATGTATTTTATGAAATGCAATAGTTATAGAGGCCAAAGCACAAAAAGAGTGCACAAAATTGAACCATAAAGCATAAAAAACCACGACACCACTTCACTTCTTGTTAGAGAACCTAGGATTTGCTTCCCTCCAGCGTCAGTTTCAATCGCGCATGGGATGATGTAATACCGGAAATCTCGTGAGCAGGCAAAAGGCCCATTGGGCAGGCCTTTCTTATCGGTAGCTAAGGTTAAAATGAAGCTAAAGTTTCTAGCTCCCGGTAGGGGGGCAACTCTATTGAAAAGTGGTACTGCATATACAATCTGCCCAGCTGCGCCTGCAGCGCCACCCTATCGGCAGACAGAAATTATACTTTTGTATTCAGTTTCAATAAAAATCTCTATCGCAGGTTGCAGTCGGGAATGGTGCGATCTATGCGGTACCTGGCGCGATCTGTTATCCTAAGCTTCTCGAAACAATGGAAAATGGCTGAAGCTCGATGACCATGAATATCTATAGACCGTGATTGTTAACTTCATAGTAAGTACAGGCGCCATTACTGTGGTTGGCAGAACAACATCGCCAGCCAAAGCGCCATTACTATACATGTCACCAAGTGAGGAAGCCCCCCCCCCCCCCCCCCACCAACATCGTGCTTGTTGTCTGAAATTTCTTAAGCGACCTCTCCCAAATTTAGATGCTTTTTAATAAATGCGGTATATAATTTCATAAATACCTCTAAACAATCATTCAGGTATCACTGAAACGACGGTAACATCTGGGTAACATGGTTGAATATCGACATCTTTTATGTATCAACCGGCCACGATATAAAAGATGATCAGGATTTTTACATGAGAAAAACATTCTAAGACGCAGAAAGATAAAAACACACCTGTGAATGGTCAGTGGTGAACCTTTAATATATCTATTACTACAATTTAAAGCTGGACAAGAAATCAGCATTAGTTTTACTGTGTTTGTCCATGGCCTCCTCTAACTACTGGCCTGCCCATTAGCTCACCAACTGCGTGGAGGCTTGGTGGCCATTTCGCGAACTAATGGCGCTGCGAGATTGCTACATTTCTTTCGCAAATTGCATGGCTCGGAGAGGAAACTCGTGGTTTTTCTAACAATTTTTTTATTATACATTTTTAAAACAAAAGTTGAAAAAAAAACTCTTGCTACAGCATCAATATTTTCGAGAGATGACATAACTTCGATATTATTATTATTATTATTATTATTATTATTATTATTATTATTATTAATATTATTAACATTAAAAGTTGAAATGTGCTTATTTTACTTTTTAATATCTATGTTATAGCAATTATTAGATACTTGATTATTGAATGGGGGAATTGTGCTTTCTCCTCCATGCAAAGACTAAAAACTATTTATAGTAGATTTTATCTTATTGTTTTTCAAAGATTTGGTAGTATTACGGAGAATTATTCCTTTAAAATCATGTCTGAACGAGCTGGAATCCCTGACAACGTGCTAATTTATAAAATTGAATGTTTTAATTTTATTAACAATCTTTTAAATGGTAAAATTTGTGCTCCTGAAGTACTTGAATGTTTGAATTTGGATTGCTCTAGACGCTCTAGAAAAAAGAAATTATTTTATGTTAAGTCTAAATTAGGCTTTATTAATAGTATGATTACTCAGTATAATGAATTTTGATGTCTTGATACTGATTTTTTCTCTCTTTCCGAATGTATTGTATAAATCTGTTTTCTATAAACTATGATTCTTGATTTTGATGTTCTATTCAGTGTTAAGCCTTTTGGCTTTTTATGTATTTTAGGAAACCCTTGTTTTGGCTTTTACAGCTGTTTTATGGGATTCCTTTTCCTTTTTGGAATAAAGTTATTGATTGATTGATTATTATTATTATAATGACATCAACCTTTCTTTTGCAGAGGGCCTTCTTTTAAAGTTATTTTCCTAATTCTTTTTTGCTTGAACGATCATTTTTATTTTTCATATTTTTATTTTTGTCTTTCATTTTTATTCTGGTGGGCTTTTTCCCTTGTTGTTGTTACATTATAATTACATTATTATTAATTATTATTATTATTATTATTATTATTATTATTATTATTATCATCGGAGGACATACTACTTATTGTCCCCCTATTGATAACCTCATCTTAAACGAGTTCACTGATAGAGATGTTGCCTATGGCATTAATAGATTACGGGCCAAGCCTTGCAATTCTCTGACAGTGGTTCCTGCATGTATTCTTAAAGGCCTTCGAGATGTCATAATTATTCCTCTTAGGCACATCTTTAATTTGTGTCTAAAAGCTGGCCACTATCCTAAAATATGGAAGAGTGCGATTGTGGTTCCTGTCTTTAAGGGTGGTTCTGCCAAACGGACCGACATTGCTAGCTATAGGCCGGTCTCTATCCTTCCACCCACTGCCAAATTCTTTGATGACATCATTCATAAATATCTTCTACAACATGTCCTTCCTCATGTTCTTGCGTGTCAACATGGTTTCATTCCCCGACGTTCCGTTGTGAGCAATCTTGTATCTCTCACCACTCATGCTCATGATGCTCTTGACCACCGCCAGCAACTTGAAGTGGTCTACTTTGATATGCGAAAGGCGTTCGACTCTGTCGATCATGAGTTACTAAATTAAAAAATTGCGTGCGTATGGGATTGTTGATGGACTCCTTCGGATATTGCGTTCTTTCCTGTTGGATCGACAGTGTGTTGTATCTATACGACATCATTCATCATTGCCCTATCAGCCTCTCTATGGTGTTCCACAGGGTTCTGTCCTAGGGCCTTTATTATTTGTTATCTTCACTGCTGACCTACCCGAGGTGATAAGAAACTCCCATATATTGATGTATGCAGATGATGTGAAACTTTTTGCAAACATTAAAATAGTCTTGATGCTCACCTGCATCAGCAGGACATTTATAGCTTATGTCGTTGGTGTGAGCAGAATGATCTTGCAATTAATGCAACCAAATGCTGTTCTTACTGTGACAAAAAAGACCAATTTATATCGAATTCTCCTATTCTGTTCGTGGAAACGTGCAAGTTGCCAAACCCTGTATCCGTGAGCTTAGCGTAATCATTTTTAGCACACTTTCCTATAATTCCCATGTTGACGCTGTTCGTCTGAAGGCTTACAGAGCTCTTGGTACCATTCTGCGCAATGGAGCTGATTTTTGGTGCCCTTCCACATTTTTTCAGCTATATCGGAGGCTAGTTTTACCCATTTTGTCCTACTGTTCTGTTTTGTGGAATGGGGGTTCAAATCGGCAGTCTTGTAAACTGGACAGGGTGCAAAATGTCTTCCTCCGGTTTCTGAAGCAGAAATTCCCGAATTTTGATATACCTTCAGATCTGTGTGCACTCTCAGACATTAGAATGAAGGATGATCTTGCCTTTCTAAAGAATGTTTTAGTTGGGAAGGTGGATGCTCCGAACCTTCTCGAGTCCATTTTCATTCGAGTACCATCCCATACTATGAGGAAGCCTGTGATGAAGCTTTGGCCCCCTAAAAAATTCTGAGATAAATTTCGTCTGGACACAATGTTCAGAATTCAAAAACTATATTTTTTCTGTTGTTGTTTTGTAATTACTCCGTAATGTTAATTTTATTTATTTAATATTTCTTTTTATTTATTTTATTTATTTTTTTTTATCTTGTAATTCTCATTCTTTTTGCTCGATTTTGTAGTTCCATGTTGGCTTGATTTAGCTGTGTGAACACAATAAATGAATTGAATTGAATTGAATTGAATTATTATTATTATTATTCTTAATATTATTATTATTATTATTATTATTATTATTATTATTATTATTAATATTATTATTTAATTCAATTCTAGTCAAAGATTTAGGTATTCTTTTCCAAACCTCTCTTTCTTTTGCCACCCATATAAAATCTTTGACTAAAGAAGTGTGCAAAAGAATTGGTATCTGTAAGAGGTTGTCGAATTTCTTTAAAGACCCGCTTACCTTTTTGACCCTTTTTAAATCTTTGATTTTATCAAAAATTATGTATGGCATCTGGATCTTCAGGCAATACGCAAAATTTTATCTTGTTGCAAAAAAAGTAAACAATTTTTATAAGTTTTTAAAATTCAAATTTCCACATAATAAATTGTTGGATAATAATTCCTCCATTTTCGACTTATCTGTTAATTATCATATTTTTATGTACAAAGCCTTCTCCCGAATTATTTCAGGTAGCATTTGTGTTCCTGACTTACGTTTCAATCTTGTCGTACGCCAGTCTAGGTCCAAGAGGCAAAGTAAGGCCATGTTATCTTTAAGAAAATGGAGAACTAATTTATCGAATATTGATCCGTTTTACAAATTAAAAGTTAGCCCCTTCAGACACAGACCTTAAATTCGATTGTAAAAATTTTGTTTTTACATTTATTATATTGATACTGTTACATTAAACATAACCAGCAGTTTTTTATTTATTAACATTTTTTATTATCTTTTTACATGTATGGCTATATTTGCTACCGAAATATACATATTTATTAGAGAATCAACAGATTTTATTCATGTCATTTATTTAGTACGAAATTTTACAAAACATAAAAAAATACCGCACTTTTGACAAGGTAAACGTCCAAGATACAAGTTGGAAACATATGTTGCCAAGGTGACTGAAGGGGTTAAATTCGACGAATTCTCTTCTGGACAAAAGGAAGTTATCTTTTCTGCTTTCTAGTTTTTAGTTAGTATTATTAATATTACTAATTCATCATATCTTCATAATTAATTTTATTATTATTGCTGTTGTATTGCTACTGTTTTATTATATTAATAATTTTATTAATTTTATTATTTTACTTGCATTTATTTTTTTCTTTTAAATGTATATTCAGTAACCCCGTTTTGGGCTTTTCGCCTGTTTGGGGACAACATCGGGTTTGGACTTCCAGTTTATCTGGTGGTTCCTCTCCCCTGTTGTTGTCACATTATTATTCACCAGGTGGCGTTAAGTGGCGGTTGGTCGTTCACCTCGCTCTTCTCTTATGTCAAAGAATAAGAAAAAAGGCAAGCAGGGAACCATTGGCGTTTGTCCTGCCTGCAATAATTCTATTTATGGGCGACAACCGTATCTCGCCTGCACAGGAATTTGTCATTTTCTTTGACATGCAAAATGTGGCAACGTAAAAAAAGACGACGTTCAACGAGTCAAGTCAACAAGGCGTTGCTTCAACTGCGTTGGCAAAGTTGATAATGTTATTTCTGAAGCTCTTGAACAAAGTCTCAGCCTTTCACACGTCTCGACCACTTCAGATAAGTCAAATCTTGATCAAGTTTTAACAGCTATACAGGAGTTAATTAAGTCAGTAACAGAATTTATTACGTTAGCAAATAAAATTCAAAATGAAAATAGAGAAATTAACAGGAAGTTAGTTAGAATTATATGTGCGTTAGACTCAAATCAAACCTCGTGTGCTTCACGTGCGCGCCTTAATTATGTGAATGCGGTTACTAAAACTTCTAACCGCGATACCTTTTCAACACATGACGATAATAAGCAGATATTGCGGACAAACGAAAGTCAAGTTATTGATGCCTCATCATTGCCGCCGTCTAAGCGGACGAGTGCTCGATTTAAATCCGTTCTGAACGGCTCTAATTCAACGAATGGAAATTTAATCAAAGCCCGTCATGTCAATGCAAAAGATAAAAGATTATTCGTTACTCGATTGCAGCCAGATATTACTGTTAAACAACTTTCTGATTTTGTTACTGGCCTCTTTCCTTCACTGGTCTTAAGCAATTGTATTAAGCTTAAAACGAAATATCAAACATATTCTTCATTCTTACTGACTGCTGGAAGCATATCAATGTCCCTTTTCGGTTTACTACTGTATCTGTCGAGCAAGTCATGGATCGAGCCAAGAAATTATCCGCGTCTAAAGTCTGTACGTCGCCTAATATTCCTGATTTTATATTTAAGGGCTGCTTGACTGCCTTGATTTTGCCTTTTACACATCTATTTAATACCTCTCTGACCTCCGGCCATTATCCTACTGCTTGGAAAAAGGTGACTGTTCATCCCATTCCGAAGAAAATTGAAGTGTCAGTGTAAAAAGCATATAGACCAATTACCTTGATCTCTTTTCCGGCTAAACTTCTAGAGACACTTGTGTCGGATCAAGTCTCACAACATGTTGAACCCTATATTCCTGATGCACAGCATGGCTTCCGTGCGAATAGAAGCACACAATCGAATCTCGCTATTTTTTTACACTACGTAACTCGTCACTTGGATAATAGGATGCAGGTTGATGCTCTTTTTCTGGACTTTTCCAAGGCGTTCGACAAGGTAAATATTTCTTTGTTGATTGCTAAGTTAAAACATATCGGTTTTTCCGATATTGCTCTGGAGTGGTTTAGTTCCATGTTAAAGGGAAGAAGTTTTAATATACGATTTCTTGATCAGCCTGGCTGTATATTTCCCATCAAAAGTGGGGTACCGCAGGGTTCCCCGCTTGGTCCTTTACTATTTATTATTTTTGTTGCGGATCTTCCGCATGTACTTGCACCATTCCGATCTCAAATACTGATGTACGCATATGACGTTAAATTATTTCATGCTGTTAATGGTTGGGAGGCTTGTAAAGAATTACACAAGGCATTGTTGCGTGTACACCGATGGGCTAAAGACAACGGTCTTGAATTAAATGCTCAAAAATCTTTCGTTGTCTCGTTCGGACGGTCCGTAACTCCTTTTTTATATAATTATCACGTTAATAATGCCTTCCTCACCAGAACTAACACTATTAGAGATCTGGGTGTGATGCTGGCTGACAATTGCTCTTTTGTTAGCCACATGAACTAGATATATCTGGATATCTCTAGACGTATTGCGATGATAAAGCGATCTATACATTTTTTTTCTAGCCCAAAAACTCTGAGTATTTTATTTAAAGCTTTTGTTAGTCCCAAAATTCTATATTGTGTTTGGATTTGGTTCGGTGGCAATTCGCAGGTCCTGAACAAAATCCAACGTAAATGTGTCAGTTTTAATTCCTTTGTGGCAACTCATATGAAAAACATTAACTCGTTTTCTCACCAATATAAAGATTTTAATTTAAACCGCATTATAAGCAACAATCTTTTTAATATTTTATTAAGTGTTTTTCACCACAGAATTGCGGTATTTTCTTTACTTTCTGATTTTAACTTTCCTTCATTAAAGGCGACTCGTAGAGGTTATATTATCAAACCTGCTATTCGTTGGAATTCGCATATTGCACGGATCAATCCTATTAACAAATTAATTAAAAATTACTACGAGAATTTTAAGGATGTCAGCTTATCAGACTCTAACGATCTTCATATTTATTTATTCTCTTAACTTGTTTTAGTTATTTTAATTATTATTATTATTATTTTTCTTTTCTTTATTAGTTATTTTATATGTCTCATTAACCCCGTTTTGGGCTTTGGCCTGTTGGGGGGCAACAAACGGATTCATCTTCCGGTTTTTCTGGCGGATTGTATCCCTGTAGTTGCTACATTATTATTAATTATTATTATTATTATTATTATTATTATTATTATTATTATTATTATTATTCATACCATTTTGGTTGCTATTAATATTTTTGTCCCAAAATCGAACAAAACTGGCATAAGTGATAAATTACACAGATTCCCAATCTGGATTCGCCAGGATACTATCAAATTATGGCACTTGAAGACTGCGAAGCATAGGCTTTGGAAAAAGACTGCAGATCCCCTTTATTATAATGACTTTAAAAAACTCAGAAAAAATTATAAACATGCTTGTAAAGTTGATTATGACCTTCACTATAGAAGTGTAGAGAATTCCTTGAACTCTTCTCCGGCCTCATTCTGGAGCGTGACCAAGAAGCTTTTGGGTAACGGCTTCCGTCAAGGATACAATGGTGAATTGGTATCGAAAACAGATATTTTGGACTATTTTCAGTCGAATTTTGCAGGTAGTGAGATAACTGAGGTTAACATTCAGAATCTTCCGAAATACTGGGATAGAGTGGAGGTGAAATTTAATGCACCCGCTTTGACAACTTCTGAATTACTCTCCATTGGGAACTCCCTGTCTGCCTCCAAATGTTATAATTATTACGGCTTCCCTGACTATATTTTCAAGGGCTGTCTTCACGCGATTTGCAACCCTTTATGTGACGTTTTAAACCTCTCTCTGTCGCAAGGTACTTATCCTACCGATTGGAAGACTATTTTTATTCTTCCTATCCCTAAAATTGTGAAACCGACCACACCGAAAGATTATAGACCTATTGCACTTATCTCTTTTCCTGCAAAGATTCTCGAAACCTTCGTTGCTAATCATCTTTCAAAATTTGTTGATCCTTATCTTCCTGATATTCAGCACGGCTTCCGCAAGGCCAGATCGACCGAAACTAATCTTGCTGTGTTAACTTCTTACCTGTCGAAAGCTATTGATACTCGTCATCAAGTGGATGTAATTTACTTGGATTACTCTAAAGCCTTCGATAAGGTTCATATTGATCTTCTTCTCCAGAAACTAGAGATTATGGGATTCCAATTAAATATGCTATCCTGGATGCGCTCCTTTTTAACTGATAGATATTTTATGCTTTATCCTGTAAATAATTTCTGGAAATTTGGTAAAATCAATAGTGGTGTTCCTCAGGGTTCTCCCCTGGGACCGCTGCTATTCAATATCTACTCTGCAGACATAATAGCTTCTTTACCCACTAATGATGTTCAAATTCTAATGTATGCGGACGATCTTAAAATTTTTTCGTACATTGACAGTTGGCAAGACTGTATTAAAATGCAAGAAACGTTGGACTCAATTCTCTCCTGGTCTAAATCGAACGGATTAAGTCTTAACTCGAGCAAATCGCGCGTAGTTTCTTTCTCCAGGAAAGTAACAAATTTTATTTTTGAGTACAAGATTGGTCATGATATCATTGGGAAAAAAGATGAAGTTAAAGATTTAGGCATTTTATTTAATTACAACTTATCTTTTACCCCGCATATTGATAACATCATAAGAGATGTCTCCCGTAGAATTGGCCTCTTGAAAAGGCTTTCCGCATTTTTCAAAAATCCACTAACTATCATAAAATTATTTATTTCTATTGTAGTTCCTAAAGTTACATATGGTGTGTTAATTTGGTTTACTCATCACACTCAAAACTTTTTACTCCTACAAAAGAAATTTCTTTCATTTTTAAATTTTCTCTCAAAAAAATATAACAAGCATGATCTCAATATAAAATTTATAAATGTGTTTACTCTTTCCAATATCATTGGTAATATTTTTCTTAATGTCCTTAAGAGGATTGTTTCTGGGGCTGTTTGGATGCCCGAGGTTCTGTCATCTATCGGGCTGTCAGTTCCTAGAAAAAGTCGTCATAAGTGTCTTACTTTAATAACTCCTAGTACGAGGACAAATATTGGTGAGATTACTCCTTCGTATAAACTTGTCACTTTGTATAATAGAATCCTCTCTCAGAAAGATGTAGACATTTTTAATGACCCAACCAATTCTATTTTTAAGACTTTAAATATCTGATTTTGATTTATTTGTTACGAAATGTAATCTTTTTCTTTTGAATTCTTTCCCCGCTTGGGTTTTATACCTGTAGGGGCAGTTTGTATTTGCTTGTACATTCTGATCTGAATAAATTAAATTAAATTAAATTAAATTAAATTATTATTATTATTATTATTATTGATATGGATATTGTACCCAAACATAAAGTTTAAAACTTTTGCAATCAAGAGTTGATAATTTTTGTTCTTTTTTAAAAAAAATTTAATCTTCAATTGGATTATATTAATATTGACAACATTCTTGATTTGAAAAGAGTAGTTTTAATTTTTTTAATTAATCAGGGTCCCTCAATCCTATAGAAACTCCCGGATGTTTGTTTTTATAAAAAGTGGAGAACGAATCTATCTTCTCCCATATCCATCTTTTAAAATTATAAAAGCTTTTGATTCTTTTGATATTACCAGGGATAGATGAAGGAATCATAATCATCATCTTCTTTTACCCATCCCTGATATTACTAATTTTATTGACATTTTTACTTGTAATTCTCTGGGTCTTTTTTTCATTTATTTTAATCCCCTTCCCGCTCATTGAAGCATGTCCGTGTGATCGCTTGGATCATTTTCATGTCCTTGTGATACATTATTATTATTATTATTATTATTATTATTATTATTATTATTAGACACGCAATAAATTTACTTAACTTCACATGTTTGTTATTTTGGATTTTGAGCCCTTTCTTCAACGTCTAGTATTTTGAAATTTTACCTAGTAATTATATTTCGATGACAATACAATGTAGTAAAAATTTTTTTTAAATTCGAATACTTTAAAAAGGGTTATTACTAATTTTCATTTAATTTTCATCCCAGGTAGACGTTAGGCCATAGATTAAGAAATAATCAGTGTATTTCGATAGACTCACGGACTTCGTGATAATAGGGTTTCCTCTATCTGAATCGTTTCGATAGGTTTTTGTGAGGTGGTCTCGCCACTTTCGATAGAGCCGAGAACCTCACGAGAAGGGAGGCCCTGACCTCACGAGAAGGGAGGCCCTGACCCCACGAAACGGTCTGAGCTTCTGAGGTCGTACAGCCAAAGAACGTTAAGGAAAAGAAAGAAAGCTCTACTTGATTTAGTGTAAGTTTGTAGATCCTAGCGCCGCCACAGCCTGGCGGGAAAGTGTCATGCAGAGAAGCTCTCGCTGATGTCAAAGAGGGCAGCAAATGCTTTGCTATACCTGCATTCATTGAAGTTTTTTTTATTTAGTTTTAAAATGCTAAATTAAATTATTGTTCATTTATTTTCTAATTTATTTACTGACACGATTTAATATATTGAAAGTATAATTATTTTATTCCATAACATTATTTTATAATGAAATCTTGTAATTTTTTTTAAATTCTGTATTTTTTAATATATGTTAGAAAGAAACCAAATGTTTATTTTAACATGACTTTTATTCACTTACTTTTTTAAAAGTGATTTAAAAGCAGACACCACAAAAATTAGACCGTGGAAAAGATGTTGAACATAATTTTTTTTTATGAATTAATATTTTTCAAGAATTTTTTGGTCTAAAAAACCTGCAATGTATGCAGTCGAATTTGTTTCAAATAAATTTGGATTTTCAGTGTCTAGAGTTATAGGATCTGAGTCAAAAGAAGACTTTGCAACTGCTTCGAATTCAAGTTGGCAATGAAAGTTCATCATTATCCAATTCACAGTTTCCTACTGAACAGGATAAAATGACATTTGTGGTTATTTTTTGTAGCAATGATGTTATATTGCTTGGCAATTGTTTTTCCTTAGCAACACACGCGCAAGATATGTGATGAGCTGAGGCCGTGCTGAAATGCATTGTTAGAGCATCACAAACAAGGAAAAAACGTATAAGGATAAGAAGTGAAGGCTGTGTTTATATCACGTGATAA
>JAHWFO010015471.1:7604-82451 GCA_023313115.1 Rhysida immarginata | reverse complement strand
AGATGTATACTTAGTGTTGTTGCAATTTCCACTCTTCTCTCGATGTGTTGAAGCAAAATTTGGCCATTCATCACTTTGTGCAGTCTAGCGGCCGCGGATTCTTCTATTTACTTGCTTCCCATTTGCTCAATACATCACGGAGCTAAAGGAGTGCTTCCTCTGTCGTCTTTCCACTCTTTCTCAATAGTCTGCTAACTCTCCATTATCTCCATTTACTGATCATTTTTAAAGATTTTCAAGAAATTTTTAAGTACTAAGAACTCTCTTTTCTAAGAAAAGCCTGAATAACAGGAATTCTATGCATTGTTACAAATTGAAACTTATCCATATTGCATTGTTATAATTCTTGGAAAGGACTGCTTTATCATTGCATCATCATTTTGAGCTCATTGTTATTGGTGAATTGCGTGTTGAAACCATTGTTGATACCTATTGTTGCACAAACTTTTATTTGCATTGTTGGTCATGAGATATATATTGTTGGTCCGTGCAGAGTGTTTGTGAATTGCGTGTTGATACCATTGTTGCAAAAACTTTGTCTTGCATTGTTGGTCATGCGATATTTCTCATTAATATGCCCTGCTATAACCATGAATATCGATTTTTTATCAATAATTATTATTTTTTCGAAATCTGAAGTAGACAGTGACCTTCCTCATGCTTTGAAGGTCATGTATGCGAAATTTCATCAAGATCGGAATAAAACTGTAGATTTGTATAAAAAACATACCCACAGACCCACAAACATCCTTCTTTATATAGATAGATGGTGCACCTAGCCATTTCAAAAATCGTTACCAACTGTTTGAAATGACAAAGTCGCTTATTCCAATGCAGTGGATATACAGCTCTACCGATCATGGGAAAGGGCCTTGTGGTGGTGTAGGAGGTCTGCTTAAGCACCATGCTACAAAACAATCTTTCCAGCCCAAGTTTAGCTGCAATTCAGAATGCCGAAGATTTCAAAGAGTGGTGCAGTCATACACAACGACAGCCCTCATCCTTTTGCCCAAAGATGAAGTTGAAAAATTCTGCCAGCAGAAAGTAGAAGAATGGTCCAACCAAATTGCACCTGTGAAAGGAATTCAGAAGACACATGTCTGGACATACAGTGATGGGAAAACCTACATTGCACGAACTTTACAGAGCAAGTAAAAAGAAATTTCATTTCTCCAAACGAAATCTCAGAAACAGCAAGACAATATTCAGTGTCACAACTTGCGAAAAGGATTCTTGTGGCCTATGTATATGACAGTGAATGGTGGATTGCAGAGGTTATAGATATTAGTTGTGAGTTAAATGAAATCACTGTGAACTTTATGCTATCACATTGACCAGCTGCTGGATTTAGATTTCCAGCTGCAAGACAACAGCACTACCACCAGTGCTCACTTCCAATCCGCTATGTTTTGAAGATTTTGGATGACCTAGTGCCTATTGGTTCAACAGGAAGGCATCACTCAATATCAAAGGAAGATACCGATGCAGTTGAACAAATTTTTAGTTCATTTAATTGCTAATTTCAGTTCTAAGGTCTAAGCAGGGCACAGAAATGTTTTTTAACTTTATGTGTATTGAGCATATATTTGACTTATAAGCTTTAATATGTTTTGATAGCCGTCTCTATTAGTTTTATTTATTACGAATCAAAATGCCAAGTAAATGTCATTTGATTTTGATTTAATTTCAGGTCAATATGTGAGTATGTGATAATTACAAATGGTTTATTATACGCTAAAATTTTAAATTGTTTATAAAAATTTTAAACTCAAAAGGGGAAGTTCTTCTTTTCAGTGAATGTAGTACTAAATGGTACTAATCAACAGTAAAAATTTCAAAATTTTTGAGATTGGCATTTTTGAGAAAAAAAATAAATTAAATTTTTTGAAGTAAGTTTCCGAAGGCTTATAGCAAGAAAACTTGAACACATATTTTACAAATAAAGAATCCAGGTTACTCAGAAAATTGTTCTCTTTAACATAAAACTAACCCCAATTAAATATCGTATACGGTTCCGGAGATAGAGCATTTAAAAAGTTTCACCAAAAATTCCAGCTAAGAAATGGCACCTGTGGTGCCATCTTTGAGAGCCTGTATCTCGGCCCAGGAATTTTTTTGGACAAAACCAATAAATATGGTAATCTTATATTTTCCTGAATTTTAACATATAGTAAATTCAAAAAATTCTGAGACTATGAAGGTAAGTTTTTTTTTTTTGCTGGCTGAATTGATATGGACTGCACCATAGAATGAACTGCTGAACTGTTCACACAGTCAAATATTGTGTCAAATCTTTGAAGAAATTCAGCAGTGCCTGTTGCTTGAGCAGGAAGTTTTCCCATGGCAATATTAGTATTAATAGCTGTGACTGTATGGCTTAGAATTTGTGTTGCATACTTCATCTTCATTTTTAAAAAAATTGTTCAAAACTATATGATTATCAGTTAATTTAGGAGCTAGACGAAATGCCATTTTGCCATAGTTCTCATACACAGTTTGTATATCTTTCCAATTGGCCTGTTTGTCGCCAAAGAGAAACGTGTGAGCCATTAAATTATTTCTGATAGACTTTAATAAATGAGGCGTATCAAAAATATAGTAAACACGTTTCTCTCAGACATCAAAATAGGGATTGTCTGGGTTAACACCCAGTTTCTTAGCTGACTGAACAAAGTTTTATCCCATATCCGAAATCACAGCATCCACGTTTATTCCTATTTTTGTCAATTCATTGATTGTTTCACATATTATTGCCTTAATGAGTTCTGATGGAGCAGATTCTGCTACAAGATAATAAGAAATTGGCAGTTTCCATTTATTAGAAATTTCACGCACCATAAGAACTAGAGCAGCACCAGCCAAATGATCAGTTGCTTCTGAAGTCCCATGGTCTACATAGCCTATTACTTGGTCATTACTGTAATTGTAGAAGAGATACTTCTTAGACATCTCATCAATGCACAATAAACAATTTCTGTCTAAAACGGTAAGATCATTGATTTTAAATTTAATTGCTTCTAAAACCCATATATACAGTCCTGATGACAATGGAAGTTTTGAAACTAAAATTTGCAATAATATTTGTGTTGGGAGAGGCAAATAAGTCCTAAAAAATTCATATGCCTTGGGACTTAAAAATATAAGCTCAGAGCAAATTGTTTAACTTCATTAATATAACGCTTTCCTTTTGAAGTTTTAAAAAGCTCCAGTAACTTTTGCAGATTTGAGTTTATTTCTTTACAAACTTCAGTGCTTATACTCTTTTTTTCAGCAATTGCTTTCCACCGATATGCTCGGGATTTCCACCGATATGCTCGGGATTTACATTTGGCAGCTATTTAAGAAAGTTTTTTTATTCTCGCTGTTGTAGAGATGGATAAACTGGAAGATAGATTAGCTGATGAACTAGAAGGCAGGTTAGGTGATGGACTCGAAGGCGGGTTAGGTGATGGACTCGAAGGCGGGTTAGGTGATGGACTCGAAGACATGTTAGGTGATGGACTCGAGGGCGGGTCAGGTGATGGACTCGAAGGCAGGTCAGGTGATGGACTCGAAGCCAGGTTAGGTAATGGACTCGAAGACAGGTTAGGTGATGGACTTGGCATTGGAAGGTTAGATGGTGAGTCTTCATTATTCAATCGAGCACGCTCTGAAATGCAAATTTTCTATTAAATACAGTTTTTTTATTATTAAAGTAAAATAATGCTTAGTAAAACAATCTAATACGAAATTATAATAATCACACAAATTTCTACTAACTATTCATTTTGTGTTGATTACAGTCCTCACTGATTCTTCTCTTTGGAGCTGCCCTCTTCGACTGTAATAATGGAGGAGGATTTTTGATGTTGAATAAGGATGGAACAGCATGAGCATGAAGGCGATTTTTTAAATCATTGAGAAACACATGTTCTTCGAAATGGTCACTGCATAACGTACAGCTTTTATTCAAATAAGCAGAATCTTTTTTATCTAAATCTGCTCTACGACAAGCAATTACCCATTTTTTGCATCTGAAATTAAGAGTAATATGGTTATTGATTAGCTTTTCAATATCAACTACGAATTAAATTTACAATTAAAAATTTTTATATAAAATTGCCACTACTGTTATTAATTTATAAACTTCCTATGTCATCTTACACTATGATCTTTCTATCATTTTACATAAATAATATAGAGATATACACAATGTAAAAAGAAAAATATAACTTCAACTTTTCATATTAAGTAAAAAGAAATTACTTTAAAATTATTTTTTTCATAAGATTTGTGGCTTCATGTAGACTAAAGTGAATTTACTGCTTTCAGTTATTGTTTCGTAAACTTTCAAATTTTGAGTTTTTAGGAAACCAGCCTTTAATTAATAATTAGTAATTTTCTATTAATTAATCTGTCAAAGTGTCTGAACGTGAAGTTACATTTTCTTGAAGGTACACTGTGCATTTTTATGAACATATATAATAGGAAATAACGTAAAACTGAAGAACTTAACAGGGGTTTTCATTTACCTTCTTTAAATAATAATAATAATAATAATAATAATAATAATAATAATATAATAAGAATAACAATAATAAATATAAAACTAAGTACAATGTTATACAAGAATATTCATTTCACAACGTTTCAGAAAAAGCTCCAATGTTCACACATGTTCTCAATCCACGATTATTATTTTTATTACAATATTGTATAATTATTATTATTATTATAATTATTGAATTAATAACTTTGATTGCTTACCTTTACGGATCTTTAGGAAAAGAAAAAAAAGCTTCTCTTTTCTGATCTCTGCCCGGAGTTATTGGAACAATTAACGGCAGAGCACCACTTGTATCCGATGTTCTATTGTAAACGAATGGAGACGAGCTGCAGGAAACACCTTTAGAAAATGGCCGACTTCCGCACATGCGCATAAAATCCGAGATACGGAAATCGACCCCAATTTCGCCTCTGTTCTTTCTACTCTGTGACATTGGTAGAAATGCGATTAAAGATGGCTACTTATGACGTTTTAACAATGTATGACGTTTCCGCGCTCAGGCCTTGTCTTTAGGTGGTGTTGATTAAACGAGGAGTTGAAGAGAAGCATGAGATCGCATATCCAGAATAAATAAATAAAATCTTGTAAACATTCCAAAGAGGAGCTTTAGCAATGAAGCAGAAATACATTTATACATTTATTGACAAGAACCCCCCCCCCCCCCCAACCAGTAGTGTAGGCAAATAGAACCTCCGGTCATCTAATTTTACCCCTTTATCTGCACTTTTAACCTCCCCCAAGTTTTTTTTAAATAAAAAAATTGATTTTCTCAAACTTAGTATGTAGATATTGTAAAAAGATCGTATCTTCTTTCCTTTCTCATCATTTCCGATGAAATGGCATGCCATATATTGCCATAGTTCTAAAGACCAAGTGATTGCCACCCTCGCAACTCCAACCCACTGGAATAATTTGGCCTAAACTTCATTGTAATGTAGATCTTGCCCAGATGATT
Organism: Rhysida immarginata; assembly: GCA_023313115.1. Taxonomy (NCBI): domain Eukaryota; kingdom Metazoa; phylum Arthropoda; class Chilopoda; order Scolopendromorpha; family Scolopendridae; genus Rhysida; species Rhysida immarginata. The sequence goes on along the minus strand of JAHWFO010015471.1, from coordinate 76,950 downwards.
CTGGATACTGAATTTCACTCCTTTACGTACCTAAATAGCACATAACGTCCGTCCGTCCCCTTCATAATTTCTAGATTTTTTGAGGTAGAAGGTTAAAATTCGGAATATAGCTTACTATGGGCATGTCCACCTTCACTATTTCGCTTGGTCTTGATTGGTGCTCTGGGGTCAGAATTACGGGGTGCGATTCAGAGAGGACAAAAGACCTATGTGCTATTGAATATTGTTTAAAAATTTAAAAAATTGCATTGTAAGAAATTTGTTAGGATTATGTGTGGCACGGCAAATAAAATAGCATAGAATACAGTTCAGAGAAAAAGGTTTAAAATTCACCTAAGTCCTTTATTGAAAATTCTTTACTGAAGGATTCTCGGAATCTTTTCAGTTTAGTCGGAATTTTGGAGCATGCAAGGATTTCATCAACATAAATAAGTATAAAAGTTTCTTTTGCATCATCTGTGTACATACACAGGTCAGCGCTTATGGGTGTAAATCCAAGCTTACGCAGAGTATTGTCAAGTTTAGAGTGCCATAATCTGCCTGATTGTTTCAATCCGTAAAGAGATCTTTTCAGTTTGCAGACATCATCTCCGCTGCGAATTTTGGATAGCATATAATGCGCCTTGTTTCTTAAATTAATATCCACTTCTCTTGATATCATCTTGGAAAGCATTTCTTCAAGGAACTCTGGCATTTTCATGTATATGGTGGTGTCCATATGACCAGTGAGATATGCTGTAGTGACATCTAGTAGTATAATTTTCATTTTGGTTTCTGCAACCAACGCAGCTAGTGTTCTGCGTGAGTTGAGTCTAGAGTGCCTTTATAACCAGAGTGTGGCCATATGGGGGACAGTTTTCTATTGGTTGTTCATTGTCACGTGCTATTTTGTATCCAAATTGCGAATATGTAGCATAGTGTTGTGTGGAGATAAGACGGCTTTTTGTAATTTTAAAAGATATTAAAAGAGTTTAGTGACCAAAAATGTCTTCCAGTGCTGCAGTATGGTGTTCTAATCGTTCTGAAGATGGTTTTATAATGAAACGTTTTCCTTGCGATCCAGAAAGACGATCGATTTGGGCCGCGAGGATGAAAAGAGTCAAGTGGAAACCTTCGGACAACAGTTACCTTTGTCAAGTTAGTAAAAATTAAATGTTTCGATATATTGTATTTATTCTACAATAATCGCCTAAAACACCTAAATTTGTGGGATCGCCTAAAACACCTAATATTAGCGCTGCAAAAATACAAGAGGATAATATTAGCGCTGCAACGACCGGCGGCGGGGGTGGGGGGAGGCATCAAACAATCTTCGGGCTGACGGAGTTCAAACGAAATTAGCGTATAATATACATCACAGTACATTAATTATACAGTATATACAATGTTCAGTTCAGTTCATTATACAGTATATTAATTCACTTTTTGTTTGAATTTCCCCTCGTTTAAGCTAAAACGAAAATAATTTCTTAAAAAGATGGCAACTTCGAAACTGCTTCGATCTGTTCCTTGCTTCTTTTCCGATCATAGGAGAAAGAAGTACTGTTGCGAGAACATATGATAAAGAAGTTAAGTACTGTTGATTTTAAACTAAATTTTATTCTGATTTTTAAAAGAAAACATTTTGATGAAGATCAGTGGGAAAAAGATAGAGTCGACGGAAAAATGTTTGGTATTAAAATAAAGAAAAAATGTTGAGGAAACTGAATTGTAATGTTAAAGAACAGAAAAAATGTACAGGAAATTATGATAGTAAAAGTATGGCAATGCATACAAAGTTGACATATTAACTTTTCAGTTTTACATATTTAAAATTTCATTTTGTATTTTGCTGTTGTTAAATTTATTTTAAAATTCAGTCAATAAATTAGCTTTTTTTTTTCTTCATGTAAGCTTATCTATTTTATTTCGTTTTTTTCAGTAACGAAAATTTATCATTTTTTTAATAATTAAATTATTTTTTTAATTATGTAATGTTTAATAAAAATTTTGATAAGGTGGATATTCATTTTATTAAAAAAAAACAAAAAAAAACGAAAAAATGGGAAGCAACATAAAATGGGAAAAAACAAAAAATAATTTTTAATTTACATTTTTTCAGTTTATTTTTTTTTCTAATGGATTTATTGATTCACTCCATTAATTCGAGCTTTTTTTAATGCCAAAAGTGCAAAATTTCTTGTTTCTGCTACACTAATCTATAGACAGATTGGACTCAACATGGCTGCCTGGCCTCTCATGACCACACTCTGGTTATAAAGGCACTAGTTGAGTCTGGCTACAGGGGCGAAGGTATCATGGTAATCGACTCCAGGTCGTTGAGAAAAGCCTTGAGCTACCATGCTTGCTTTTCTTCTTTCTAATGATCATGTACGGGTCCCAGCCCTAACTAATGCAGTCGTCTGCGCCATTAAACTCCGTTTTCAAACACCAATTTTAGCTAAGGTCTGGCCCGCCCTTCCATTCTGAATAGTTGAACGGGTAGCCGAGGTTTATTTTGGTCCAACCCGGTCGTGAAAGTGCACCGGAGTTTTATTTGTTGTGAAAATTATATTTGGAGAAACAATTGGAACGAGGGTTTTAATTATAAAAACACACATTTATTCTACAATAATAACATTATACACAGTTAATAAAATTATAAAATCTTCAAAGGTAAGTTTTAATCAACATGGATTATTAAGTTGCAACACACTCTTTTATAATAAATTCTTCCATCTTTAATAATCAAGGTATCTGAATTCTATTTCTATCAACTTCAGTTATAATATTACAGATTAACTTCTTAAACTTTTATGATTGACATTATTCTATTTCACAAAAAGCTTCTCAAGACTCTTTTTAATTATTTTTACAAAATAGTTGTTATCTCAAGCACTGTATATGAAATCTTAAATCATTTTAACTTATTAACTTATTTACTCTTCTTCTCACAAATAAAAGTTAAATAGAACAAAGCTCCTCACAATATATTATGAATACAAATTAATATTCTTTGTGACCTTCATGATATGAAAAATGAGAAAAAGAATGCGCACCATTACCCGGTCTTCCCGTCGTCTCCGTCATCGCTCGCTGTTCGCTGCGATGAGTGGCGGGGGTGGCGTAATTTCTTCCTTGTCGGGCTCCGCGAAAGTTTTAACTAATCATTGGCTTAAATCATAACAATAATCATAATAATAGTTATTTTTTATTGATCTTTCAGTAGGGAATAATAAACTGTTTCTAACTAAAGGTAGTTTTCTCACTAAACAACACGTCCATTTGGTTAAAACATTTTAACGGTTTCAATTAAATCTGTTTTTAACAAAATTATAAAATCGTCCCAAACTGTTAATAATCTGCATCAGAGATTATTATTGTTCTCAAAAGTTAGAACAATATAAACAGAGGTTAGGTTAGGTTAGGTTAAGACTATAAAATTCAAAATTTACAGTCATAATTCTGGTAAGTCAAAAAATTGTTACAAAGGGAGAATTTTATTTTTCTTTTTTCACAGAAATTCTCCGAAAAGGTCTGGAAAAACAATTTCCTTTATTGTTTACATAACTATTCAAAAAGAATTGTTTTGAAAAATAGTCACTGTTATGTTTTAAAAGTTCATGATTATTCAAATCGGATATGCGAAAAAATTACACAAAAGTTCACAATAAAGTTCGTAATGATTGACTCACGTGTTTAAAGTTCATTTTTGCATGATCACGAAAGTTCTTGAATAAAGGAAGTTGTAAACTTGAAAAATTGAAAGTTCGTTTTTCACATTTACTCACTCATAGTTCTAAATTGTTCACTCTCCCTTGGTAGTAGTTGATGATAATTCCTTAGGAAATCACTTGGTTTTCTGTGTTTTCATTCCATCCGTTTTTTAAAAAAATGAAGAAATTATCGTTAGCACTAAATTTTCATCCATCTCGCTCGCATTGCTAGTTGTGTTGAAATCGATCCACTCGATAATGGAAAATCACGGCGAAGAGGAGGGGTGATTCCTCATCTCCGATGGCTGAAATAGGTCCGATGTCGTCACAACGTCTCCCTTCTGCGCTCCATTTGTTTCCTCATGTCGTCATGAAATACAAAGAAAAAACGAGAAAGGAGGAAGACACCTTCTTCGTTCGCTCTTGTTAAAAGTCAATTACGTCATCAAAGTTCATTGTTCAAGTAATAATGCACTATACTTCACTCATTCCATACCATATTTTTTGGTCACAAAAATATCAACTTGTAAAATAACTTAATGAACAAAGTGTTTAAGCTTAATAACAACCATTATGCCAATAACAGTGCGTAAAACTCACAACTAACTTCTTTCTTATCAATTCAATATTAATAAACGACGCAAAAGCTTTAATTATTTAATTACTTATCAATAATTATTGTTTACATATAAACAACTGGTTATACTAAATTCATTCATCCACTCTCAACCAAAAGAAACGATTCTTTATTAATATAAAGATCTTAAAGTTATTCGTGATTAAAAAGAATTTTTATTTTTCTCCTTTAAGTCAGTTGGATCTCCTTCAAAAGCATTTCTTACTTCTATTTAAATCACACAAAGACATGAGAAGGAAACCTTCTCCCCATTTTACAAAATGATCTTAAACCTTGAGGATGTTTGACCTCCTTTCACGGGTGGTGATAAGGGTTCAGTTTGACATTCCTTATCTATCTCTCTATCATTCTCTGAGAGAGAACCCTCTTCAATTGAGTTCATATCAGTTGAAGTTGTGACATTGTCAAATTCCAATCGCGCTTTTTTATGGATACCAAAATTAAATGCGCTTCTCAAACGTGCTTTAAAGTGTTTTAAAAGAAATATAAAGACAATAAGGACAATTATTACGATGCAAATAATGGATAACACGTCATAATGAGAAACTTTCGATTCCTCGACGCCTCGTCTTGCAAATCTCGTGTCAACGCTTCTGTTTGCTGACCAATCTCACGCAATGAAATGCTTGCTTATTCCAACGACAAAAATTTATGGGTTGCTGAGAATTTGCGGGTAAGTAATCCAATAAAGATTTATTTAAGCTGTTCACTTCATTAATAATCTGACGAAATTCAGAATGATTAAATATTTCTTTAATATTAGGCTCTATTAAAGTATTTAAATTAGAAGATGGCGATCCTATCGTAGTGATGCCTTGTACAAAGGGCGATAAAACTACGTCATCACCGACACCAATGCAAGCACTCGGAATTTGAATTCTTCCGTGCCGCTTATTTTAATTCTTTTACTTTCCTTGGAAGGTTGCGATCACTGTGCCGGACAAGTTATTGTAATACTTGTTGGCTTCGAAATACTGTAAATCCATTGTCCTAAAATGTTACTCTTAACAAAGATTGGCGGGGGGGTGCGAACAATATGCTTCTCGCACAATTCATAAATTGAATTTTCCGCTCCGCGAAAAAGTGAAAGCTCACAACTTTGACTCGGTACTTTAAAAATTGCTGATGAATGTGAACAAATCTGGAATAAAGCTCCAGTTTTGCACTGCAACATGTCAATATGATTTAAAATCAAATGAAGTTGTCGATCCTTGGAGATCGCTAAGAAAGGTGCACGCGCATAAAAATATGCATATGCGTCAATATTTGGAATCTTAACAGGTAAAGTGATTATTTTATACACTTCAAAAACGTAATGTGCAGTAATTAAAGGAATGCCAATAAATAGACGCATGTGTTGCTCCAAAGCAACCGCTGTAACTGACGACCATGTGTAATAATGATACACAGTTTCCCAATCAGACAAAGTAATTAACGCAATATTTTCTGGTAAACGCTTCTCTATATCATTCAGTGTTTAGCTTATACCCGATATGATATAAGTGTTTAGCTTACCTTGACTCAGACTATGGATTGCTTCTTTTAACTTAAAAAATTCTAGTTGAAATCTGAAAAATATTTTTTCTGTATAACTTAAGACATTAGACAAAGTATTATATGCCATAGTATGGTTCTTATCTGTAAAATACTGCTTAATCAACCAATTTTCTACTCGCTTAATTATAACCATTTCGTTAACAGTTTCATTCAATAATGTAGTCTGTTCATTAGTTAAGTGTAACACTCCTTCTTGATTTTCTCGCAATACATTAATCTTATTATTTAAATTAACTAGCTCTTTATCAGTGGCTACACCAAACAAAGTTCTCAACATATCTCCTCCTAGATTAATCAATCCGCGCTTAACGCGTTGACGGGTTAATAAGTTCTGTACTCCCATAATATCATTTCTTAAAATTCTAGATTCTCGCTCTAAAAATCGTAATTCCTTATTCATTACAGGCTCTTCTCTTAGAATTGCTTCATAATCTCTTCTAATTTGCCTTAGTCCATTTATAATACGCATAATACCTGTTGCAAACAATTCAAATGAAATGTCAATAACAATTTTCCAGTTATAGCAGATATCACTAATTCGTTCTGCTTTGAAAATACGTCTCCTTTACCTAGCTTTAATTCTGACTCGTAGCTCAATTGCATAAATATTACCATGATCAAAATACTCATGAACACCTTCATAGTTGACTCAACTTGTTTTTAGCTTTAAAAGCAATTACGCAGTAAGGTTTCTTTATCCTTCGTGGTTGCAAATAACGCAGATAAAATGTTTCTTCAAGATCTAAAAATAAAACATAACTTTAAATTAAAATAATAGCTACGTCGCTTGATATCACAAAATTTCAATGATAATTCCCAACCATGTTAATTTAATAAAGCTGAATTAAAAAAGATCACCTCCAGAATCATACACTCGCTACGCTGATTCACACAGTTACTTCTAACGCATGCCAATACAAGGGAGAAAATTATAATAATAACTTTAAGAATACTCTAAAATTTCGACAATCACTCCCTTAAAATCTGCCTAAATGGAAATAATAATAACACCGCTGCTTTCTTTTCAGGTTCATTCGCACAACTCCCAGTCTCTCCCAATATCTTTCATCTCTTCTTTCTCTTCCGGGTTCGGGGTTCCTCTCAAGACTTCCTTTTGCGAACGTTTTAACTTCTCCTTCTCTTCTATCTTTTCTTTTAACAACTTTAGTGAACGAGCATTTCGGGTGGAGGGTTTCAACTCTCCTCCTGACTTCGCTTTATTTTTTCCTCGTCTACCTGCACCTGAGACTGACGGCATCGGTTGCTCGTCTTGCAACACTCGTACAGCTCGTACACGCTCAGTAGGCAAAGCCCTCTGACGCTCTTAGTTTCGTGGTAAAACACACGGCGGAGGGGGTAGGAACACTTCGGCGATGTCCATTTCCCTCTCTACCATCCTCTGTTGCTCCACATCAGTCTATTGAACATGTCTCTTAGGATTCTCTAAAACGAACCTCATTCTGGTCGCCCAGGTGGTCGTATTGCGTCGGATCTCCTCCGATATATCGGTGACGCCTCCGCTCCTCCTACATGAGGCCCTGCACCGCAAGACATAACCGCTCTTGTGCCTCTGCCACCTACTGAAGAAGCCGGGCTACCTTTACTCGGGCTCCCGCTCCTGGATGCGCTGGATTATTCCAGGCCTGATTTCCAAGCTGTGTGGCATAAGTGGCTTCATGGCCCGCCAGCACAATGTTTCGTCGTCGATTCATTTGATTTAAACAATGGAACTATATTAATTAAACCTTACAATCGCTCTGTCTTATACTTTCCTTTCCCACACGCTTTTCAAACCTTCAACCTATTCAAGAGCAAAAGAAACGCAAGGCGATAATTACCTATATATGAAAGAACAAGATCGTATGAGGCACTTGTCTTGATGACCAAGAGAATTGTGACTCCAATTCAACTCAAGGTAAGTGCTCCAAATTTGTCTCCTCCCACCTCTCCAATTTCATGTCTGGCTTTTTTCAAAAAAAATACCTTCTGGTTTGTGTTCCGATACCTACTTGAACTCCTACCCTCCAGATCTGGGTGTCATCTTGAATCAACCTTCAAGACTTGTCACCAAACCCATTTCCTCTCATCAGTTTTCACTTGGCTCAAATATAATCCTTATTCTAAAATTTTCTTAACTTCCATTACCTAACAATCCTCTTCTTTCCCAATACACAGCATACGTTATCTACGACTTCCTGTTTCTCGTTTCAACCTTACTAGTCTTCAAAAGCATAACCGTTTATTATAAATTTTTAGGTATTGTTATGTTTAATAAAACAATCACAACCTGTAATGCGGAAATCACTCAACTTCCGTTTGAAAATCTGACATACAGGCAGAGAAACATGCAAACGCCAGGATAACGTTTTTATCCCTAAATCGGCTTTTACCTCGGGCAGCAGTGAATGAAGAAACAAACTTCATAGCAACATTTATAACTTCCCTTTTTACAAATTCCTTGTGAGCAATGCTTGTACTTATTTCGGTACTCTTTTAAATTGACAGTATTATGGGTTATCCATGGGAACTCACAGACACACCGGGAACAATTCTATGTCCTTCTTGTAGTTACCGAATAATAGGAAAAATAAACAGTGATGGCTTTATGCAGTTAAAAACGATCCTATAGTGCAAATGATAAAACAGGCATAATGAACGACATTAATGGGGAGTGTACCCATACTTAATAACTGCTTAAGCTTTCTCTCCCATTTACTGATATCAAACCGCATTTGGCTTCTCTTTCTAGAGTGACAAAACTGCTAGTTCCATAAATAATTACTTCATAGCCACACTCTGATCTCTCTCAAAAAAAAACAAAATGTCATTATCGGAGTTCTTAACTCTGGAGAAAAACCTTTTAAATATTCCTATTCCCAACCTCTTTTCTGCAAAATTTCATCTCGTATTACAAGTCAATTTTTCATCCCGCTTTAGAGATTAAAAAACCGTGTACTAGTGAAAAACTCATCAAAGGAAAACCTTTCTCACCGAAAGCAAAACTCGTGTCATATCAAAGAAAGGCAACGAACAGTCACTGTTGACTGAAGAATGAGATAGGTGTAATCTCCGTTACAGAAATTTCTCATAACTAGATAACCAAACTCACTTGTTTAAGCATACTGACGAACTATGAATCCCTACGCATTTCACAGGCTTAGAGATCACAATCTCTGAGCGAAATTGTATTCACTTTAGCGACTATACATCACTTTTATTGAGTCAGAAGAGTATTAAAACTCGATACTCATTTTTCTTCTATATCTCCTAGATTCCTCCTAATGAAGCTACATTACGGTCCACTTACGACCTGCACTCGACCCAACTCCATTTTCGAAATAAAACGGGCAAAATAAAATGCCAAACGAAAAATAACGAATTTCTCAAAAGATAGAGAAATTGACAAGGTTGCGCTTTCTTGAAACTTTAGTAACGAATTTTGAGTTATAAATACGCCGATTAAATAATTGCCGATACGTTTCTTCATGAAACGTGTAAAATGATCCCCACTCTTGATCTGGAACAACTTCTCAAACTGGAGGGGCGGAAAACGCAAGTCCCCTTCAGCAATCCCTGTCGCCCCCGAGCAAGAAGGGAGGGTGGGTGATAGCTAACACTCGTCCACCATCCGACCACCCGTATCCATGTGGTTACGGTATTTCTCCTTTAGTTCAACTCTGGCTATAAAAGCAACACTCAGTTTTCTAAAAAACTCCTTAGAATTGTTATTTCAATTATTTATAAAACTGTAAATGGGTCCTCCTGACTAGTCCCATTAATACGAACACTGTACGAACAAAACTGATTCCACTAATCCCATTTCTCCAACGTGAATGATAGAACGATGGGCTATTCGCGGCTCCATCGCCTATGCAAACTGTAATTTGAGGCGTCCGTGCTCTCACCTATCGCCTAAACATTTAATAATAAGATAATAATAACACTTCTCTCCCATCACTAATGACTCTCAACACTCTAATAACAATTCCCAATAATGATAATAATTATCAAAACAGGAGATGTCAGCATCCCGATCTTCTTTTTAATGCAACTAAATAACATTTTTTGGGGGCTTTCATCTCACAGACAATAAATTTCTTTTATTTATTCTCCTCTCTTTTAAACACATACTCGCATCCCTCGAGATGCGATCGGGTGCGTCTTCCAATCCCGCCATTTCGACAATTCTTTTCTATTCTCTAATTCCTCCTCGCCTATTTTAATTATAGTTTGATTATTTCTTAAAGGAACAACCATCATAGCCCCTTGATTTCCTCTAGTGTGATTAACGACTACAGAATCACGAGGTGATATTCTGACCCAATCTTCCTCATTGACAGGTCCTCTACTCCTTAAATTATATCTGTGTGGAGGGCGAGCAGGGTCCTCTTGTCTCACAGGCTCCACAGGGGGTGGAGTTATAATATTACCTCTAGGTATCTGCCAATTCCTATGCCAATACGTAAGATTGTCCATAGGAGGGTGAGCGTTTTCTGTTTCTATCTCTGGTCTATGTTCAGACTCAAAGTTTTGAGAAGATTGGTCCTCTGTTTGTCTTTGCATTCCATATGCTGGTTTAAGTCTATTGGCGTGAACCAACTGTTTATCATGTCCTTTGACCTCTAGCATAATGAAATTCACTGGAGACAACGGTCCTATAAAATTATCAGCTAACTTTTTCGTTAAGCCTCTTTTAACCAAAGGTGAATGTAAATAAACATAATCACCGACTTTAAAGGCATAAGGTCGCTGCTTAGGGTCATGATAACTTTTCCGTTTTTGTTGCTGCTCCTCGAGAGTTTTACTCGCTATCTCGTAGGCATCTTGCAGTCTAGGTTCAGCTTCATGAGCATAATTGTCATCAATATCATAAGTTACACGCCTGGGGGTCGTTAATATTTCTAACGGCAGAGTTGGCTCTCTTCCGTAGAATAAAAAGAAAGGTGTTTCTTTCACTGCACTGTGGGGAGTTCAGTTATAAGCGAAGCTAATGTACGGCAAAGAAATGTCCCAGTTACATTGCTGCTTATTAACATAATGCTTCAACATTGCTACCAATGTTTTGTTGTTGCGTTCTACAGCTCCGTTCGACGCCGGATGATACGCTGTAGTAAATAAATTCTTTATCCCCTATAATTTGCATAATTCCTTCATTAATGCTGAAGTGAAATTCGCTCCACGATCCGTGAGTAATTGTGTCGGGATCAAATAACGAGTAAACACCGCCTTTACTAACGCTCTCGCTACCGTCTCAGCTTTCGAATCAGGGAGTGTAATAGCCTCCGAATATCGACTAAAATGGTCGACTAATACAAGAATATATTTATTTCCTTTATCAGCTATGGGAAACGGACCCACGAGGTCGGCACCCACTCGATAAAAAGGTTGTTCCGCATTAGGAAATTTTTGAAAAGGCTGCTCCTTCCTTTTCAGAGGGGGGGTTTTCTTCTGACAACTCTCACAATTACGACAATATTCCTGGATATCTTTATTCATCCCCTTCCAATAAAATTGTTTATTTACCTTCTTTCTCATTCTTTTTGCTTCAATGTGTCCACTCATCGGAATATCATGATACAATCTCATAACATATTTCTTATATTTTTCCGGTACTACTACTCTTTCCCATTTCTCTCTCCTAGAAACACTTTCTTTTAAATTATATAACATGTCGTCATCATCGAGAAAATAACCTTCAGCGTCCATTGAACCATAGGACTTTAATCGTTCAATAATAGGGCTTAAAACTGAATCTCATTTTTGCTCTTCTGCAATCAATTCACGAGAAATGACTGGTTCATACTCCGTAACTGCACCAATGGCTACACGACTGAGACAATCAGCATTGCCATGTATGCATCCTGGCTTATGTATTATTTCGAAATCAAATTCTTGGAGCGTTATCCCCCATCTAGATAGCCTCGACCCGGGTGTTTTTATATTAAACAACCACTTCAGTGGTCGATGATCCAGGACAATCTTAAAATCTTAATCATACAAATAAAATTGTTTTACGGCATAAATAACTGCCAAGCACTCTTTTTCAGTTGTGCTGTAGTTTATTTCGCTCTTATTAAGAGACGATACGCGATAGGAAATTCTTCCCCTTCTATCTTTTGTGATAGAATTGCTCCAAGCGCCAAATCACTTGCATCTGTTGATACAATAAATTCTTTAGAGAAGTCTGGGCTCCTCAAAACTGGTGCTGTAATAAGAGCATTTTTTAAAGCTTGAAATGCAGCTTCTGTTTCTTCTGGCCATTCAAATGGAACTTCTTTTTTCGTCAGATTCAAAAGGGGTTTAGCTATATGACTAAACGAATCTATATGTCGACGATAATATCCAGCTAATCCTAAGAAGGATTGTACTTCTTTTACTGTAGTTGGCCTAGGAAATTCTTTTACTGCGTGTATTTTATCAGGGTCTGGCGCAATACCGCTCTCAGAGACGATATGGCCCAAAAACTTGACTTCTGACTTCACAAACTGACACTTCTTTGGCTTCATTTTAATATTATCCTCCTTTATGCGTTCAAATAAGAACTCTAGGTCCTTTAAATGCTGTAAATAATCAGCTGAATAAAGTAAAAAATCGTCTAAAAAGACAAGTGCAAACTTTCCTTTTATCTGTCTAATTATGTGCTCTGCAGTCCTTTCCCAAACACTCGGTGAATTAGCCAATCTCATAGGTAATCGCTTGAATTCATATTTACCTCCTGGGACTACAAATCCCGTCTTATATCCATCCTCTATTCCTAGCTGAAAATATCCCTGATTTGCATCTAAGATGCTAAATATTTTAGCTTTACCTAGCACTGACAGAGTCTCCGATATCAACGGTAAAGGGAAAATGTCAAGGCGTGTTACCTTGTTCAATTTTCTATAATCAACAACAAACCTAAAGGTTCCATCCTTTTTCTTAACTAAGAGAGCGGGTGCTGCCCATGGAGACGTTGATTCTGTAATTACATCATTTTATAGTAAATTGTCGATAATTTGATCCGTTATCTCTCGCTGGGCGTACGGAATACGGTACGGTGCTTGTGCAATAGGTCTCGCATCTCCAGTATCTAAACTGTGACGAAAGGCATGTGCATATTCCAGATCAAATTCACTCTGTGCAAAACAGACTCTAAATTTCCTTAATAATTCCTCAAGTTGCTCTCTTTCTCTCCTTTTGATATGTTCTAATTTAAATAGACTTAAATATTCTTCTCTTTTTAATGGTTCTTTTGTTTTCTCATCCCTTATCTCAACAATATGATTCATAACATAAGGGGGTTGTTCTGCTTCTTGTAAACTTCCTACTCTCTTCCCTCTATCTAAAGTTAATTCTTCTTTGGAGCAATTTATTACTCTCTCCCATTTAATCCTTTCCCTTTTACTACTCCTTCGCTAACAATTTCAGATAATGGAGGAATAATAACTCTCTTCTTCAAGTGCACTGCCACCATCTCCATATAATCTCTCTCAACCTCTTTCCTACAGGTTAAAAAATTATTGCCTAAATCCTCTTTATCATCTACAAAATATATTTTATTGTCACCATCTCTAATGGCTTGCTCCTCAAAATCAATAGTAAGTTTTCTAGGCACAAACATATCTTGACCCAATATTCCTTCACATTTAAGTGGCCATTGTTTCTCCCAAGCATAAACATTCAATCATATAATCTCGATTACCTAACTTCATAGCTACCTCATACGCCCCTTTAGTAGGAAATCCACATCCCATGATTCCCATGAGTTCTAGTTTAGGTTTTTCAATAGCTTTAACTATATGTCCCTTTTTCATTAATGTATCGATCATGTTTCTGACAATAATGTAACTTTACTTCCCGTATCAACAAGCATTTTTGTTTTAAAAGTTCCTATTAATGCCTCTACCATAATACAGCTAACATTCTCCGATAAACGTTTTTTTAATTTTTTCTCCTGTATTCTCTGTTACACCTCCCCGTCTCGACCTCACTGATTATAAGGAACAGGAAATTTTGTGTACATCTTGTTAACTCCTGGTGAAGACCACGTAATTTGATCTGTGTAAATATAAAATCGTAAAATTACAATACATAAACCTTGTAATTTTTAGTATTGCAACTTACCGTTTGTGGACTCACATTTCCCTTTTCCACTCGCTGTCCCCGTTTTCTATTTATTTCTCTTGCCTTTCTCCGGCAATCTTTCTCTATATGCCCTTTAAAATGGCAATATATGCAAATAATGTTTCTTGACTTGTTTGCATAACACTGCGACGAAATATGCCCCAATGTTTGGCAATTGTAACACCTGACTTCTTTGAATGATCTATGCATTCCACCTCGTCCTCTCACACCTGCTGTGTTATTTGATTCCCATCTCTCAAGCCCATTTTTTCTTCGCTCTTCCTCTCCTTGTCCCCTTTCAGATTCTTTATTTTGTTGTCCCACAATCTTTTTTATAATATTATGCTAATATTATCCTCTATTCTCACCCCAATATTACGCTCTACTCTATCCATTAGTTTTTCCTCTAATTCCGTATCTGTTAACATATTTATTGTTACCGTTTTCCATTTTACTCTCTTTTCTGCTTCTTCAATACTCTCAGCCGCCTTAACTGCTTCATCCCAGTTTCTAGGGTTCATGTACACCATTCCCTTTTGAATATGGGGTAATAGTACTGCAATAAATCTTCGTTTGATCGATTCGCCATTAGTTCTCTCCCGTATTCTCTTTTAGCTTCCTGGACTGGTCCTTCACCTTCAACTGGCATCAATAGACGTCTACCCAAACCTTGAAGTCTCGTTGCAAATTGCAACACGCTCTCGTTTCTTTCCTGATGACATTCTGAGAACAATCGTTCATTTTTGTCCGGAGTAGGACGCGAAAATCTAGCAGTCATTATTCTTTTAAATTCTTGATATGTGTCTACACCGACCATATCCCCGCTCTCTTGTGCATAATATAATGCCTCACCTGCTAAACGAACTCTCACCTTAGCTAAAGTAACACCTGGTTCCCAATGACCTGCTGCTACTATTTCTTCCGCTCTACTAAAAAATTCTGTGATGCTCTGACTCCCATCGAAAGTTGGGATCTCTACATAAAGACCCAGCAATTGTACGTTCGCCTGTACATGCACATCTACCATAGCACCTTCTCCCTCTACGTTCCCTTCTGCATCTCGATTTTCCATCATGATAATAAAAAGAAATTCCCAATAACTTATAGCAAAAATCTTAATGTTAATAATCTTACCCACTAAGTAAGCAATATCCAAAAGATCTTAAATACTATAAAATGTCGCAATTAAATACTTCACCCAAGCAAAGTTATAATGATCATTTCTTTTTTATCGCACTCTATTTCCCACCGTTTCTCCAAACAATTTTCAAATTATCAATATATAATAATGACAATAATCTTTCAATAATGACAATCCTGTCGCCACTATGTCAATGTGCAGGATGACGCTATATTTCTAAACACTAATATTTAAAACCCAATCCTGTCGACACTGCGCCAAATGTACGGGTCCCAGCCCTAACTAATGCAGTCGTCTACGCCATTAAACTTCGTTTTCAAACACCAATTTTAGCTAAGGTCTGGCCTGCCCTTCCGTTCTGAATAGTTGAACGGGTAGCCGAGGTTTATTTTGGTCTGACCCGGTCGTGAAAGTGCACCGGGGTTTTATTTGTTGTGAAAATTATATTTGGTGAAACAATTGGAACGAGGGATTTAATTATAAAAACACACATTTATTCTACAATAATAACATTATACACAGTTAATAAAATTATAAAATCTTCAAAGGTAAGTTTTAATCAAAATGGATTATTCAGTTGCTACTCACTCTTTTATAATAAATTCTTCCATCTTTAATAATCAAAGTATCTGAATTCTATTTCTATCAACTTCAGTTATAATATTACAGATTAACTTCTTAAACTTTTATGATTGACATTATTCTATTTCACAATAAGCTTCTCGATACTCTTTTTAATTATTTTTACAAAATAGTTGTTATCTCAAGCACTGTATATGAAATCTTAAATCATTTTAACTTATTAACTTATTTACTCTTCTTCTCACAAATAAAAGTTAAATAGAACAAAGTTCCTCACAAAATATTATGACTACAAATTAATATTCTTTGTGACCTTCATGATATGAAAAATGAGAAAAAGAATGCGCACCATTACCCGGTCTTCCCCTCGTCTCCGTCGTCGCTCGCTGTTTGCTGCGATGAGTGGCGGGGGTGGCGTAATTTCTTCCTCGTCGGGCTCCGCGAAAGTTTTATCTAATCATTGGCTTAAATCATAACAATAATCATAATGATAGTTATTTTTTATTGATCTTTCAGTAGGGAATAATAAACTGTTTCTAACTAAAGGTAGTTTTCTAGTGAAAGTATTTCACTCTATAACAACATACAACTTTTTCATGGTTTGTCTTATCTTCTCACATTCATCCAGACAAACTCTCAAAAACCACAAAGTCGCTGTAGATCTTGCAATCAACTGCTTAATGTCCCTCTAAAGATTGTAAAGAGACGTCGCTCACTGACGGTAAAATAATCATCGCTGATTGGACAAAATTCAATAGGTGCTCAGGAATTGATAGACACGGCACAGAGCTCGCTATGGAGGAGGAGGGGGGGTTTAGGGTGAAAAGACGATCTCCACTCGACTCGAAGAGCTAACTGTAAATTAATGCCGCTGTCAACCAACTTCAAAAATAAACAACACGTCTGTTCGGTTAAAACATTTTAACGGTTTCAATTAAATCTGTTTTATAACAAAGTTATAAAATCATCCCAAACTGTTAATAATCTGCATCAGAGATTATTATTGTTCTCAAAAGTTAGAACAATATAAACAGAGGGGGCAGGTCGCCACAATCCGTCGACTCCATATTTGTTACGTAGGACTGACCTGCATCCTATTGTTTTGTGGTCGGATCTTGGAACAAGTTCCCAAGTTTCATTTTGAAATAGACTCTTAATTTCAGAATACATGGCTTCCTTCCAGCTTTTGCTTTTTGGTCCATTCACAGCTTCATCAAACGAAATTTCCGAGATCAGCACTGTCGCTGGAACGTCTTCAGCGTTTACATCTTCTGCATCTTCAGCATCTTCATCGGTGTCAATCGATGTTTCGTCTGCTTTTGTGCTGGTGGGTTCCATTTGTGTAGTGCGATTCCTTAAGTTATATTGCTTTGTAGGACGGTCTTTTCTTCCGGATATTACCTTCCTGGGACGACCTGGACCTCGCTTAAGTTGTGGTTGTTGAGCAGCCGTCTTGTCACTTTTCCCATTTTGATCTTCAAGTTTGATTTCTGGCGTGTATGGATGAGTTTTGTCCTTGTCATCAGAAGAGATTTCCACAAAATCAGTCGGATCAAAAGTTGAATCTTCCAGTAGCGAAAATCGACCGGATTTACTTGAATGTGAGATAAAATCTTCAAAGCTTTCTCGAGCATTGAATTGATCAGAAAATTTTACATTTCCTGAGATGCACACCTTCATCTCGCTTGGGATCCATACTCTATATCCTTTTGATATGTTGGAGTATCCGATGAATGTTCCTTCCTTGGCTTTTGGATCGAATTTCACACGGTTAGGTGATTTTTCGAGTACGAACGCTTGACATTCGAAAGTCCAAAAGTGGCTAACAATGGGTTTGTATCCGGTCCATAGCTCGTATGGGGTACGATTTTTCAAAGTCGAGGATATGCATCGGTTTCGCACATAATTTGCCGTTGCAATCGCTTCTGCCCAAAATGTCGGAGGAAGTCCTGACTGAAGCATCATGCAAGCTTCGACAAGGTTGCAGTTACATCGCTCCGCGACGCCATTCTGTTGTGGAGTATGCGGTACAGTTAAGCATCTGCGAATTCCTGCGTCTTGGAGTATCAAATCCATGGTGGAGTTGCAGTACTCTTTGCCATTATCGGATTGAAAAGTTATGGCCTGTTTGGTTTTCCACTGTCGTCTTGAATTCGACGAATTTTGAGGGAACTTCACTTTTGTTGTGGACGAAATAAACTTCCCACCATCCACTGTAGTCATCTATCATGGTGACAAAATATCGTGCACCACCAAGAGATTGCGTTCTCATGGGTCCACAGACGTCAGAGAAAATGAGATCCAATGTTGGGCCAATCTCCTCTTTCGAGTCTGGAAAGGAGCTGATGTAAGTTTACCCAAAGTACAAATCTTGCACGAAGTGTTAGAAGATTTAGAATCAAAGTTTAGACCGATTGCGAGTCGCTTGTTGTTCATCGAGATCAGGTCCTTGGAATTGAGGTGTCCCATGCGATCGTGCCATATATTGATATCATTACGTTTGTCATTAGTTGTTAGCGCGTGTTGTGCTTGCTCTCATAGATAAAAGAGATTGCCATCACGATCTGCAATCAACTTGACGTTGTCATCTGGATCCTTTATGATTGCATTTTCCTTCATGAATATGACGCTGTATCCCCTATTTACGATTTTGACAACAGATAGCAGATTAGTTTTTAAGTGAGGCACAAGTAGGGCATTTTCCAACTTAATGGTCTTGCTAATATTATTTACCGAGGTGTTAATTTTTACATCGCCTTTTACAATACCATTTGTGTCGCTTCCATCGGCTAGTTTGAGATTGCTTAAAGCATTCTCGGTGTTCACAAATAGTTGTTTATCTTTACACAGATGTGGTGTGTCACCACTATCTAAGCACCATCTGCTAGATTCGTTCACTAAATTTACTCTATTGCTTGTTTGCAGACTAACCTCAGTGGTGAAGTATGCCTCCTCAGCAGTGTTTGTTTTCTGCCCATCATTTTTCTTTTTGATGTAACAGTCTACAGTTTTATGTGCTAGTTTTTAACAGTAGTTGCACTTGAATGTGGTTTTTTGGCCTACCGCTGTGTTTGGAGGAGCCAGAAGCATTTCTTGAACCTTGTTGTTTTGTATATAGCGCACTGTGTTCACCTTGTTTGAGATCCTCATTGATGGATTCACTAGCTTCGATTATTTTCGTTTTCAGTCCTTCAATATTGGGAAGCGTGCAACGTGATTCGATTGCTCTTCAAAAGATCTCGAAGCTTGCAGGCAGGCTTTGTAAGAGCATTAGAGACAGCAGCTTCTCGTTAATATCAACATCCATTGTTTCCAGTTTGTCGACTATTTGGAAAAATTGCGCCATATGAATTCTTACATCGTCTCCCTCTTGCATCTACTTTGGTAGAAGTTGTTTCAGAAGTGTGGCCATTTGTGCGGGTCCTCTTGGGGCATACACGGATTCTATTTTTTGCCAGACTTGTCGTGACGTATCGCATCCACGAACGTGTTTGAGCTTGGATGGACTCATTGATAGAAGGATGTCTGAACGTGCCTTTAAATCCTGTCTTTTCCATTCGGTGTGTGAGGCTACTTGAGGTGCAGTTGGATTTTCTGGTAGTTAGGGCTCTGGAATTTTTCCTGATACATAGTCCCACATGTCGTTTTTAATCAGTAGAGCTTGTGCGTGGATTCTCCAGGTATCAAAATTGTCTTTATTGAGCACTTCCATGCGGGTGGAACTTATTATGTTAGATTGAGCCATAATAACCTTTAGAATTTATCACCAGCGTGGTAGAACGATGGCTTCATGCTTGTCCATCAATGTTCGGAGATTACATTTTGCCTTTTGGTATTTTATCCTAGCCGTGATGTTCACTACGCAGTGGAAGCGTCCTGGTCCAATAACCTGTTAGGATTATGTGTGGCACGGCAAATAAAATAGCGTAGAATACAGTTCATAGAAAAAGGTTTAATGCATCGAACTTTACACGACTATGGTCAAAACAATAATAGATTTAGAATACAGAGTAACAATGCCGTTACTAAGTAACACAGTTGCTAAGCGCAACAGTAGCATGTGCGGGGAGCGCTCACGTTAAACAAAAGAAATGAGGAGATTGTAAATAAAATAAATTATATAATTAACAAAATTTAAGAATAAAATAAAATAAAAAAAAATCAGTTGAAAATGAATACTGAAGATATCCGAAAGGCTGAAAGTCGGCTCTATTCTATATGAATAAAATTATTGTATTGTAAAAAGGACATTGATGAATAATTTAATAAAATATTTGAGTTGTTTACAGATTTGCTAAGGGAACGATACTTGGGCCCAACTAATTCACCAGGATCGCTAGCGTTGCCGACGTCACGATCATGACGTCAGCGGTTTCCCGTTTTCAACCGCTCCTGTCACTAAGTCTCCTGTCGTATCTCTGTATTTCTTAATCTATGGTACAGCTTCGTAAAAACCTATCCAGCTTGTTTAAAGATGGCGGAAGCTCGTTTCGATCCTGTATGGGTAGATCGGGTATCGTGGAATTCGCGGAGCTAAACGCGATAATATAACATGTCGATGTCTACTTTCACCAACATCAACAGTAAATTACAGTTAGTGATGGAATTAAACAAGAAATAAACAGTAATAAACAAGAAATCTCTGATACAGTGCAGGAAGAAAGAGCGAAAACCAAAAGTGAAACAGCACCTGAACAAAAATACCTCCCCATAGCATTTCGATAGGATGATCATCTCAATTCTCACTTTAGCTCACTGGCCACAGTTAACACGAGTTAGCTCTCGCTAGGTCCGTGAGTCTATTGAAACACTTGCCGTTAGTGCATTGCGATATTGAAATTAGAAAAATGAGCTCACTGCCGACTACGATTATTAATATATCACGCCTGGCTGTCAGCGCATTTCGGATTAAAATCAGGACTTAATTTAATCTGCGGATTAAGGGGCATTGTTTTAGCAATGTGATGTGATGCTCCAGCAGGGGTGGGTAGGTTCCGTGACTTAGGGGCACCAAAAGGCAACCTCCACATGCGCCCAAGAGCAATCACGGGTTCGAGACCTGTAAATGAGAGCCGACAACGGGTTTCAATCTAATAAAATTCACAGTGTACCACACAGTTGCCATAATTTATTCATCATGCAAATATTACACAGTAACATTTATCTATTAACCAAAATTAAAGGGGGCCCCAGTAAGTATTATTGTAATCCCGCTTAATCTACTTTACAAGCTTCTTCACCTTGACAGGTATCCTCGTTAAACTGTATCTTTCCTGCCTGTGGCTTGACAAGGTCCATGCTTCATTAATCACTTTAGTACAATATCTCCACAAGGTACCTAAACTCTACCATGCGCTCAGTCATTGGCTGTATTGTTATTTAGGTCTCTTATTATCGAATAACTATATCTAAACCACAACGTAAGGAAAACGTTGTGTGCACCCTTTTTTATTAACAATAGAAGAGGGGGGGGGCACAGTAACCTTTCAAAGTCCCCTTTATGGACTATTAGGACAGATGTGTAATGGACAACAAATATATTCCAATAACTCACCAACTCTCTGCCAGATATTTCCCTCGATGGAACACCGACCGGCACAACTTCAGTGCCAAACACGGGGCAGAAGAACGATAATAGCGTGGAAAATGACAAAGGAACATCGCCCAGTTATCTTTGTAGACGTTGATCACATTGAGTAGTCAAGGAGAAATAAAAGGCAATAATATTAATACGCATAATGATTCTAGTAAAATTCATATGATAATACAAACATATAATATTGTTTGAACTCAATTAGAACGGGTTTATTATTCGATCTGTTTACAAAACAATCCTTCCATTACTCCGTTAGGCTTAAAAGCAAAACGACTCCGCTTATTTTCGCTACTCGAAAAAAATCACCATCTTGTCTGAAAGTTTTTTTTTTAATAATCTCTTAGTTAATTCTAAAACGACGACAACACACGCAACAATTGTCTCAATGAGTCAGCATCCCTCGCAATATGGAGAATATTCATCTTTGCCAACAATGCTAACCAATTAAACGACACATTGTTGGCGATTTTTAATATCACATTCAGATATTACTATTTAATAATTATCAAAACAAAATAATACGATATTTCTAAACAAAACCTAATAATCAATATTAAAACGCATACGGATTAAAATAAAAGAATGAATAATTTATTGGCAACAGTGAACTTAAATTTAAAAAATAATAAACTGACATCATATGTCACAGTGATCTCTAGCCAAGCTTTGGCAATGCGATTGGGTTGTAGACTTTTATCATCGAGATGATACGAGAGATAACATAGTTAATAAAATTATTTATGTTGTTGCAATCATTTTCTTGCTTAGCTTTAAAGCAAAACATACAAACTATCTATATTTGGAATCGAATAAAGGATTAAAAAATAATACAATTTTTTTTCAAAATGTCCATAAATTATAATTAATCATTTTGATGAATTTTGATATTACTTTAAAATTTAAAATATTGAATTTTTAAAATTGTATGTAATTCTAAGAAATATCAGGCCATTTAATTCTTTTGTAAAAAATAAACTTTAGTAAATAAACTTTATATATATATATTGTAAATTGTAAAAATAATTCTTTTATGTACAATTTATATAATTTAAAAGTTTAATGCAAAAAGCCTACATCTGTTTTGGAAATAAATATTATCTTTGATCGATGTTAATTTTTTTCAATCCCATTTATAACGAGTTTTCGTTATAACGAAATAAGTTTTTGGTCCCTAGCTGTTCTTTCATTATATAAAAATAAATTTGTTTTATTTTTTAGATAGTTTAGAAGGAATCTATGAAATATTTTGTCTTATTTGATATTTATTTGCAATTCTGAATACTGAATTTTCAATTAAAGATCTAAATATGAAAAAACAATTCAATCAATATGTGATCGTTTAATTTTTCTTTTTTTCTTTTTTGAGAAAAACTATTCATTTTATAATGAGATAAAAATAAAAGAGTTTCTGGGTAATTATATTGCTTTAGTATTTTCTTCACAATCACTTAAAACCATTTCATTTTTTTAAATATTTCATGGGAAAAAATTTGTTTGATTTGATTTCTGTTATAACTTAAATATATTAAACATGGGTGTTTTTTGATAATTTGTTAAATATATAAAATACAGATTAAAATCACTAAGGACTTTATGTGAAACACGAATATAGCAATATGTAAATCCTGTAGGCTAATTATAATTATTTTGAAAATTAATTTATTCTATATTTATATAACAAATTCAATTAACAGTAATTAAATAATTAATTTCCATATATACCAGATTCATTATTATTATTTTTAGTTTAAATTTAAAATGAGTTTAGTCTCCTTATAATGGGGAAAATCGTGAAATAATAAAACAAAATTTAAATTAAAGTCACCAATCTTGAAGAAACTTGGGAGATGAAGGAATGTAGTCTATTGAAGATTTGTTGATGGTAGAAATAAAACCAGTCTATTGAGGATGTAGATGAAGTTCTTGTGTAGATGATGTTGATAGGGGAAAACGATAATCTTGAAGTATACAGATGAAATTTTGAAGGGTTGATCCAAATTTTTGGGATAAATTTCATATAAAAACGTTTTCGAGAATTTTTTTCTCATCATCAGTTGATTAAATATTTGAATGTTGAAAAACAGTTTTTTTAAAACAGAAATGAAAATTTTAACAATTGATATAAAGGTGATGATGCTAAGTTGATTGTAATTGTTGGTTGTGATTGTTGGCTATTGTATATTAGGGTGATTGTTGTTAAAAAGTAGTGTCCATTTACTGTTTATTTCTATTAATGGTGTGGCTAAATTTTTGTTATTTGTAATGATATTTATTGTTTCTTTAATTAATCTTTTTTTATAATTTTCTTTTTTTCCAATGATTTTTGTGTTATTCCAATCTGGTGTGTGGTTTTCTTTGATACAGTGATTTACTAAATGGTTGTTTTTGTCTTTGTTGCGAAGTGCTCTTTCATCTTATTTCTAATTGTCGTTTAGTTTGACCTGTGTAGATATGTTCACAATTTTTACATGGTATTTGATAAATTATATTTCTAGTGTTCCATTTTTCTTTATTATTTTGACATATTTCTTTGAAATTGATATTTGTGTTATTATTTTGATTGATTGTTGTTTTTAGTTTGGTGGTGGTTATTAATGTTTTAGCAATGTTATTTGTTATTTTTGGTATGATTTTTATGTTTGGTATTTGTTCTAATATTTTTTTCTGTTTGTGGAAAATTTTATTATTGTATTGTATTGAATATCTTTTTTGTTGTTCTTGTAGAATTGGTATAGTTTTTGTTGTATTGTTTTATTATTTTATACTACTTTTTAACAACAATCACCCTAATATACAATAGCCAACAATCATAACCAACAATTACAATCAACTTAGCATCATCACCTTTATATCAATTGTTAAAATTCTCATTTCTGTTTTAACAAAACTGTTTTTCAACATTCAAATATTTAATCAACTGATGATGAGAAAAAATTTTCGAAAACGTTTTTATATGAAATTTATCCCAAAAATTTGAATCAACCCTTCAAAATTTCATCTGTACTTCAAAATTATCGTTTTCCCCTATCAGCATCATCTACACAAGAACTACATCTACATCCTCAATAGACTGGTTTTATTTCTACCATCAACAAATCTTCAATAGACTACATTCCTTCATCTCCCAAGTTTCTTCAAGATTGGTGACTTTAATTTAAATTTTGTTTTATTATTTCATGATTTTCCCCATTATAAGGAGACTAAACTCATTTTAAATTTAAATTATCATTTAAACTCCTTAAATCAATATTATTTTTAGACATTATTAATTGTTATCATATAAAATAAAAAAAAAATTAAAAATTTTAATTTAAAATTTCCTATTGTTATTGTATTTACAAACGTAAGTGGATTACAATATAAATTTAAGAGAAAATTAAAATGGACTGGGCAAAAAAAAAATCTGTATCTGTATTCGAGTATTTAGTATTTAACAAAAAAAGTAATTATTTAATAATAATTTTTATTTATTTTTTGAAAACTTTCATCAATATTTAGTTCCATTTCGTTCGCAATTATTCTGTGCTAAATATCTATTAAAAGTGGAAAGTATTGCTTTTTTTCCCGAGATTTTAATAGAATCAATTAAAAAATACTGTGATACAATGTAAAAAAAAAGAAAGAAAGAAACTACAAAAAAAATAAATAAAAGGATTTTATGGGATTTGAAAGTTTTTATTTGTTGTGTTTACACTGGTAGTTACTAGGCTGGAGCAGTCGATAATCGTAGTCCGCTGGAACTCAACTGCAGTGGGACTCATTTCAGAATGATTTCTGGGTATTCACTTTTTCCACTGGCTCTGGAGCAAGTGAGATAAATGGCAGGAAGTCGGAGGGAAAAGTGAATTCTGGATGTAATCTCGAACACCGTGAATTCACTGGTGGCGGTTTCTCGAACGACAAAGTGAGAAAAGTGGCTGCTTCGCGAAAGCACCCTTTTTTGTAAGTCCAATATCGCAATATTGACTGGGTGCGCTCAGAGACAAATGAAAGTAAGAGACTGGCAGTGACCTCCCCTCTAGTGGTGCCTTCGCCCTGCCATATCGGGATTGGCAAGAAACAGCTGATCGCCGTAGGCAATGCATGTGAATCAATCGCAAACATTTATTTTTTCTAATATCTACCTAAGATATCTCGATGAATTTATTATGGAACTACCAGAAAAACTTGCTCTATTAAACAAAAAAATAATCATTCAAATCGGCCCATCTGATAAAAAGTTATTTGAGGATAAATAAAGTTATTTTTAAACATAGATTAAAAAAAAAATAGTTTAAATGAAAAAGGAGGAAGATATTATATTAAACAATTAACTAGGAAAATTCTCCTCAATAAATTATAATTTTAAAGTAAATAAAATAAAATATACAGCTTACATCAAATTACCTTTGATATGGAGTATAATAATAACTCACCGGACCATATTAAGGTTACTTTCTCTTGTCTCTCTTCTTATTTCGATCTGTATCTGTTTTAGTTTTTTGTTTTTTGTTTGTTTTTTTTTAGAATTTATATTAAAAGGCAATTAATTTACGAAAATTCTCCTTTATAAATTCCTTTATTTAAGGTAAATAAAATAAAATATACATATCAACAATAATTTGGATTATAATTAATGAATTGTATATTTTATTTTATTTACTTTAAAATTATAATTTATAAATGAGAATTTTCGTAAATTAATTGCTTTTTAATAAAAATATAAAGAAAAAAGCAAAAAACAGATACAGATCGAAATGAGAACAGACAAGCGAAAGTAACCCCCCTTTTAAAATAACCCTCATTGTTGTTCTGGCGCGAATCTATTGTTTCATAATTTATAAAAGAAAAAACATGCCTGTCAGTTGTTGTGCATATAATTGCACAAATCGTTTTTTAAAAGGATCCAATATTTCATTTCACAAGTAATCATGTGTATTAATAATATGTTAATAGTTTATTACAATATGTGGATTAATAAACTGATTATTATCTGGTCCAATTATTTTATTCAACTGAGAATTATTTCTTCCTTTTTTTTGTTTATTAAAAAAAATTGAGTATCTTTTAAAAGTATTTTAGGTTATCAGATTTTCTTTTAATTTAAAATTTTAAAATCAATTAGCTAAAATTTGATAAATTCTGTTAGGTTTGTTTATTAATAGTAAGAAACACTTTTAAATATCTTTCCAATTTAAATGTTCTGACTTTATCAACATTCCATTATTGTCAGATAAACAAAAATTAAAATGACATTTTTTTTTATTTTCTTAAAAGAATTTTGTGACACAGCTTGTTAAATTTTTTAAAGTATAAACATCTAATTGATATTTCAATAAAGATAAGTATTGTGATAAACATTTTTATTGTGATCAATGCATTAAAAAAACAACTGTTACTCAATAAATGAGCACCAAGCTCGTATAACCAGGTATAATATTTGCACAATAGATTTCCAAAGGATGACATTCTTCGTAAAAAGTGGATACATCTTATTAGGCATAAGAATTGGAAGCCAAACTCTTATTCTTCAGTTTTCTTCATCTATGCTTTCACTTGTCTCTGGCTAAGCCTCCATTATTACAATAACGATAGGAGTTGCGAGTTGTACGCGCTCTTTTAAAAATTCGTAAGGCATTAAATCAGCTATTGAAAGTCATTAAAAGTATACGTTATCGTTAGTTAATGCAATAACGTTTTTTTAAAAAAATCAGAAAACAGGTTATGCTTACTAATGCCTCTTGAAGTCATCTACAAAAACAGCTGAAATAACATTGAGAACATATGCCATTCCCATAATGGAGATCGCTGCACTTCCAGTGGCACCAGTAGTGCTCAGCAAAATGAATAGGGCACTGCCAGTCTCTTACTTTCATTTGTCTCTGGGCGCGCTAACGGCAAGTTATCGAAACACACAGAGATGCCACAGGAGCGGGTGAAAATGGGAAACCACTGACGTCATGATAGTGACGTAGGCGACGCTAGCGATCCTGGTGAATTAGTTGCGCTCAAGTATCGTTCCCATAGCAAATCTATAAATAACTGTGTAATATTTTATTAAATTATTCACCTATGTCCTTTTTATAATGCAATAATTTTATTCGCATGGAATAGAGCCGACTTTCAGCGTTTAGGATTCTTCAATATTCATTTACAACTAATATTTTTTTTTAATTTCTTGCAATGCAATTTTTTAAATTTTTAAACATTATATTACTAATAAATTGCTATCTACTAATTCCATGATATTTAAAATTTCTTGTGGATTAAATAAGATGGAATTAGTAGATAGCAATTTATTATTCAACTAAATACTAAAAGAAGAGAAAATAAAAGAATTACTAGGCAAAAACAAAAGATTACAAGAACTATATAATTAAAACTTAATAAAAGATTAATACCATACATATTAATAAAATTACAATGTAAAATAAAATATAAATTAGCAAAAACTCATTAATTTCAAAAAATAAAACAATGTAACCGGAAAAGTCGTTACCAATGATTATAAAAATATTGTGTAAAAATTTTAAAAATTGCATTGTAAGAAATTTAAAAATAAAATAAGATAAAATAAATCAGCTGTAAATGAATACTGAAGATATCCGAAAGGATGAAAGTCAGCTCTATTTTATACGAATAAACTTATTGTATTGTAAAATGGACATGGGTGAATAATTTAATTGTACAATGCAACGTGAGTTGAATAATGAACTCTGTATTAAATGAGGAGTTGAAGAGAAGCATGAGATCGCATATCCAGAATAAATAAATAAAATCTTGTAAACATTCCAAAGAGGAGCTTTAGCAATGAAGCAAAAATACATTTATACATTTATTGGCCAGTAATGGCCCCCCCCCCCCCCCCAGTAGGGTGAGCAAATCGCAGAACCTGCGGACATCTATTTTTACCCCTTTATCTGCACTTTCTACCTCCCCCAAGTTTTTTTTAAATAAAAAAATTGATTTTCACGAACTTAGTATGTAGATAATAGAATAATATAAGTACTTGAATAGCAAATTGGTAATTGATTTTTAATAAACCTACGCGTTTCGTGGTAACCACATCATCAAGGTAGGACACAGCTACATTCTGTCAAGAATTGAGGCCTGTATTTATGGCCTTACCCATTTACCCATGTTTATAGTTTATGCTAGTCTGATTTCAGTCCGGTATTTTCAATAAAATTTCAATAAAAAAATAATTACGTGCAAGATTTTAAGCTATCGAAATGAAAAGCCCAAGTTAATTGAGAGAGAAGATAAAACTAAAAACTGTGAAAGCTACTTACAATTTTGAAATCTTCAAAATATTTACGCCTTATGTGTGTTGCTGGCTGGAGTCCTTATGATAAGCACTCCGACAATCGACAATCGAACAGTGAAGTGTACATTTGTTGGGATGGGACGAAAGCAGCGCTTTCACAAAGCTCATCTAACCAGAATAAACTCCAAATGAAATACATTGAGGTAGTCAAGACGCCTAACCAACCCAAGTGGTCTTCCATATTATACAAAAAAGAAAATACGATTGACGATTGTCAGAAACAAAAAACAAACGAAATAAAAGATAAGCACTCCCTTATTTATCTGCTCATATATACTTAAAGCACCAATGGAAAGCAAGCACCAATGGAAAGCAAGCACCAAATCTCGAAACCGGATTGGCTACTGTATCCAGTAGAACAGCAATCATATGACGTAATCACGCCTCATGCATCCCTAGTTTAATTTAAATCGTCACTAAATTTATTTTTCAGTAGTAAGACCCAAAAAACCAAGATAAAAAAAACAAGCCTAAAAGAGCCCCAAAAATAAAGCCACGACCCACCAAAAAAAACCCAAACCGCGAAATCAAAATTTTACAAGCGAATTGGTTTTAAAAGAAGCCCAATTTGCGGTTTATAGCCTATCTGGCAACACTGGCCTAGATGACTCTGGATACTGAATTTCACTCCTTTACGTACATAAATAGCACGTAATGTCCGCCCGTCCCCTTCATAATTTATAGATTTTTTGAGGTAGAAGATTAAAATTCGGAATATAGCTTACTATGGGCATGTCCACCTCAGAGACAAATGAAAGAGACTGGCAGTGCCCTATTCATTTTGCTGAGCGCTGCTGGTGCCAGCGGAAGTGCAGCATTTGCCATGTTATGATTGGCAAAAACCTAAGGCGGCATATATTCTCAATATAATTTCAGCTGTTTTTGTAGCTGATTTCTGGAAGTATTAGTAGGCATAACCTGTTTTCTGATTTTTTTAAAAAACTTTATTGCATTAACTAATGATAACGTATACTTTTAATAACTCCAAATAACTGACTCAATGCTTAATGAATTTTTTTAAAGACAAACATTTTAAAATTTTAAATTAAAAGAAAAGCACGAAATAATTCTCAGTTCAATAAAATAATCAATTTATTAATCCACATATTGTAATAAGCAATTGTTTGCGATTGTTTCACATCGGCCTCGGTAGCTCCGTGGTTGCATCATCGCCTCTGATCCCGAGGACGCGGGTTGAAATCTGGCCGAAGAAGATGAGGATTTTTTCAGGGAGAAAATCCTGAGATCAAAATTTGCCACCCTGTCCTGAAATGACTATAGAAGTTGAAAAGGACGTTAATACCAAATTAACCAAACCAAACCGATTGATTCACATGCATTGCCTCGGGCGATCAACTGTTTCTTGCCAATCCCAATATGGCGGTCACTGCCAGTCTCTTTCTTTCATTTGTCTCTGGTCCATCTTCACTATTTCATTTGGTTTTTATTGGTGCACTAGGGTCGGAATTACGGGGGTGCAAAAGATCTATGTGCTAATGAATATTGTTTAAAAATTTTTAAAAATTGCATTGTAAGAAATTTATAAATAAAAAAAAATTAAAAAAATCAGTTGTAAATGAATACTGAAGATATCCGAAAGGCTGAAAGTCGGCTCTATTCTATAAGAATAAAATAATTGTATTGTAAAAAGGACATTGGTGAATAATTTAATAAAATATTACAGAGTTGTTTACAGATTTGCTATGGGAACGATACTTAGGCCCAACTAATTCACCAGGATCGCTAGTGTCGCCGACATCACGATAATGACGTCTGCGGTTTCCCCTTTTCACCCGCTCCTGTCACATCTCTGTATTTCTTAATCTAAAGTTAGGCTGTCTCTTCAGAAATAATTCACAGACCGGGTAAACCATCAGTTGAATCATTATAATAAACAACATGAAACTATTTCATTACCATTAAAATTTAAAGTTCGTTAAATTTATAATCACTGCATAATGTATTCTATATCTTCATTAATTGAGAATCATTTGAAAATCAATAAAGTTAATCAATGATTCTATGAGCACCCCAACGGTTTTTATTTTATTTATAAAAACACATTAAGCAAAAAAATGTTTTGTACTTTTTAGTGCATTTTTAATTTAAATATTAAAAACGTACATTTTTAGTTTATTTATTTACTATATTTCAAGAGCTCATAAGGAAGAGCGGGTGAAGAATTATGAAGAATTTTAACTGATTTATACTTTCGTTCAACTTTTTATTTTTTTTGGTCAGCTTATGTTTCAATGTGCTTATTATGTGTACATACAAAAATCTGTCGTAGAAAAGCTAGTGTTCACGGTAAGAAAATGGGGGGGGGGAAATGCAAGCTCCTACATTGATTTCAGTGTTGTTTTGTAGCAATGTGTCAGCGCTCCTTGCGACAACATAGAGAATTAGGGCGGAACGCATTTTCCCATAGGCAGCGAGCTAATGGGCAGGCCAATGGTTAGAGGAGGTCATGGTTTTTTGAGCTCTATACAAACTTCAAACGTATACATACGATGAAGGCCATTTTTTGCCAACCAAAGCAATGGCCAACAGGCTTTTAAATGGGGCGCTGAAAGCAGCTCATGAGCGATCTACTCATTTCATATTGTTGGTTGTATAATAAATCTATATATAAATACGGCAACACCGTCCTTGTTATACACTTTTACCTCTGTTAACGTGGACGAATACGCATGACAGTTATATGGTTGCAAAGTTCCTGTGCTCTAGATGTGCACAATATATTTTATTTGCGTGTTTGTTCACGTTAAAACAGGTAAAAAGCGTTTTCAAAAAAGGTAGGAAAAGTTTTTGCACCATATTTGTCAACGCATGTAGCGTTGCTTTTTTATTGTTTTTTTTTTTTAAATAATAAATATCCAATTAACTCAAATCATTGTTGATGTTCATTTGAAAGCATTAGAAAACCGTA
Organism: Rhysida immarginata; assembly: GCA_023313115.1. Classification (NCBI taxonomy): domain Eukaryota; kingdom Metazoa; phylum Arthropoda; class Chilopoda; order Scolopendromorpha; family Scolopendridae; genus Rhysida; species Rhysida immarginata. The sequence goes on along the minus strand of JAHWFO010015471.1, from coordinate 45,404 downwards.
TAACAGATATACTGCCTTTTTAAAAATTATTTAGATAAAAATAAAATAAATACCAATTTTGAATTTTTTGATTTTTTTTTTTTTTTAAATTTTATTAACACTCTCTCTTTAGTAACAAAAAAAGTTATCGATTTTTGGTCCGAAACAGAACTTAATTTTCCACCGTGGGACGGGGAGGAGAGACGCAGCGATAGGGAGGAACAATTTAGCTTAAATATAAATATTATATTTAGATAATAATTCGATAGATATTATTAAAAGATACCTTTAGATTGCTTTAAATATTATTCCGAGTAATTTTCAAAGTTATCATTGTGGTGAAATGAATAAGGAGTGTCAGAAATGTCATGCAAAGCATTTTGGATATTTATTGTGTTATCTATTTTTCATTCTTTAAAGTTTATTAATAAGCAAGATTGAGGCTAGAAACAATTACACATATAATTTTTTTTCTCAGAAATGTGATTGAATTTCGATCATTGGGGGATTGTAGTAAATAAATAAATAAATAAATAAATAAATAAAGCAAATCTCGTTTACAAAGCTATAATAGCAGAGAACAACGATAAATTTTTTAGCAACAGAGGGCGAATCCTCACAAATATCTCCACCGATGGGATTGAGGTCCTCCTTTCGGCCTAGATGCCAGTTACTGGACCATGACCTCCTTTATTATTACAGACCTGTCCTTAAATTATGGATGCTGTGATAAATCTGTGCTAGCCCAGTTTCCTAAATATGTCACATGGCAGCGCTACTTAAGCACTCGATTTGCCTTTAGATTACAATGTAAATCAATGTAAGCAACCACTAACTTCTTGGGTTTCTTTTCGTTTTTCACTTTAATTTAAACTAAAACAGCTTAAATCAGTTTAATGTAAACGTATAATAACTACTTATGTTAAAAATAATAAAATAAATAAGTTACATATCATCAAAATTTTTCCACGGGAATGAAAACTCCGAACTGCCTAAAATATCCTACTGAAATGCTAAGTTTATAAACATTAATGGGTCAATAAATCATAGTACTGAAATGGTCAGAAATTGACTGAATCACCCTGTATAAACAAGGACATGGTAATAACTAAATAATTAGCCTGTCATTTGGATACCATTCTTGCCCATTGGTCTGTTTTCATCAAATATTTTTTATCCATTGATCAGCAGAAGGGAATTCGCAGAAGCTGACATTTTTTTGTCTCTCCCTTTTTTGCTTTGCAGAATGGTAGTGCACAGTTTACCATTTTTAATGATTCTATGCTACGTTCAATAATATTGTGATGAAGGGATTCGTCACAGTGAAGATTGCTTTGAAAGAATCTTCACTTTCGTCTAATTTGGAAGATGTTTTCATTGCTTTTTTGAGTCGGGTTAATTGGGGTTATTTCGTGATTTGAATTCTAATTTATTTTATTTAATCTTTTCTGTGCGTTTAATTTGCTCAGCTAACGAGTTCTTTTAGTTTTACTGGTTAAGCAAGCGTTTGTTTGATTTTGGAAAGCTCTTGTGTTTTAGTTTCTTTTTCCCACGAGAAAGCTAAACGGGGGATGGATGACTCACGCTTGTCACCAAGTTTGGCGATAGATGGTGCGTCCAAGGCTCCCAATCGCTTCTTAAGATCGGGGAGCAAGCTTGGGAATTCTGGGGTGCCATCTTGCGCCGATATGGCTGCTAAGAGGTCACCAAAGGCTCCTGATCGCTCATCACAATCGAGGAGCAAGCTTGGGTGTAGAGTAACGCCATCGGTTGTAAGCAACCACAAATTAAATAAACTTTCTGGACAAAATCCTAAGCGCGAGCGTTATAGAGGCAAAAAGCGGAAGGTGCACAAAAAGGTGCGTGAGAGTAAAGGCGTAGAGCGGGAAAATTTAGATCGAGGAGAGAGAGCTGGCACCGAGCGATAAGGACACGAGGAAATCGCTCCAGTTCGATAAAAAGAGAGCGTTCCAGTGCGCCTCGGGAAAATATGGTCGTAAGTGTAAATCGGCTAGAGTTTTTGAACTATCTTCCCGATATGCCTGAGAGAAAGGCGTTTCGAGAGAGAACGGCTCCACAGCCTGAAGCGAGTGCGCATATTTATGTTCTATTGCTAAGACTTGGTTTATGTTCCATGAATATAGCAGTGACAGCCCAGGAAGCCCAGCAGACAGAGACTTTTCATGTAGAAGAGAGTGAGCCAGGAGTGCCATTGAGCAAGGAGCCCGTGGACAGTGGAACATCCGTTTGTTCGCCGAGTATCACAGGAGACGCCCCTCGACTCATTTGCCCCTCACCGACTTTGCTACGAGGACGTTGGTTGTCACAGTAGATTTGGAAGTGTCGGAATTGCGACAGCTGAGATCTCCAGACGCCAGGCTAATCCCAGTGGGAAGGAGCATATAGATTACACCTTGGATGCATAGGGCCTTTTGGCTTCATGGATTGGGCAACATAGTGCCCTACATAAGGTGGGTGAATTTTCTGTCCTTAAAAGATATTATGCTCAGTTGCATATACAGTTTCTCTCTCCTACGTTCATTTGCAATATTTTTACCACTCGTGCACTCTGCTTAAAACCTCAGGTCAAGGCAAGGGGGGGGGGGGGGGGAGCTTCTAATGGAGTTTTTTTTCCATGAAGGCATCGACTCACGTAAGCCATTTAAGCAACGCGCGCGTTTGGCAAAGCATTTTGGTTGCACATTGCGCAACGTTTAATAGCGTTCTAATTCGCCTCTCTTTTAACTATTTATTTTAGTTATCAGCAGCTTCAAGCCCTTTATTAACGCGAGGCGTCGCCGTTTTCTCTATGGTGCAGCGGAGGTAGCGTCCAATTCTTCGCAGAAGATTCCGGACTTGGCGCAAGCGAACCAAGACGATAAATGCCCCAGTCAGTTGCTACGTCCGCTGAAGTCTCAGTCATCACAGCTCATTTTGTCTGGGTAATGACAGGAGTTTTTGCTGAACACTAGAAGGGATCTTTATGTTGTTCCTCTTAGCTTTAAATGCATATATTTGGACCAAGTTTCTTATCTATGTTTACTGTAAATCTGAGGTTTGTTCCTTGGATGGACCAAGGCCTATTTTTGGTCGCACTTGCGGTTGCCTAATTTTAGAGCTTGACAAGAGGTCCACATAGATGGTAAATCAATCTTTTTGTTAATCTATTGTTAAACGGGATTGTTTATTCCGTTTGGGCAAGGCACAATGCCTTAGGCATTTCTTGCGTGTAAGAAAGATCATGCCCGTTTCATTATTTTATTTGTGTAATTGAATCAATTTCCTCAATTTATTTAAATCTAATAAATAACCTATGCCAAAAGATATACTCTGTTGTCTTTATTTAGTATGCTTAAAATTCCACTGCACAATACTCTTTTATCCATGACACAGAGTATAAACTTTTTCATGCGTGTTAGCGAGCATGGTTCAGCCCGGGGAATTCATTTTGCTACATCCTGGTTCCGGAAAAATTTTAGCTTTAAATTCTCGCCCAACCCACCCCGGTTCTGGAAAAAAAAATTTTTTTTCCCAATTTCAGACGCGAGTTTTTCAGGCCTAGGAGCGTGCGCTTAGTCGTTGTATTAAGGACTTATGCGTTTGCAATGAGATTAGGTGGTTTAATTACTTATTAGTAGTTTAAAAAAAAAAAAAAGATATTTTTTTTGCCCTTGCGTCTTTTCTTCACTTGTGCGATTCGCGATTCGCTTCCATTCCAGTTTAGTGATAGGGGGAAACATAGCAATTATTTTTTTGGAGAAGAGAAAGGCGTGTCAATTATGTAATATTAAACATTTCGCCAGCAAACGATACGTTGGTTATTATTTGGTGCAGAGTATAAACTTTTGGCAGGCGAGTCAAATTGTTGGCAGGCATGCATTCTTTAGATATAGTATCTTTACAATTGTTTATAACGTGTGCTGTTTTCTTTTTTGAATTTATCTCGTTTCAGACAAAACGTTTAGTCATAGACTTCGCTGTTAAGTTACCACGTAAGTTATTCTATTTTTTGGCAACGCGAGTAAGCCAAGAAACCACTTTATCTTGCTTTGCCTTTCTCAGTGCATCGTAGTTGTCAGAGTTAGCTTAGGTTAGCAAAAAGAAAATAAATAAATAAAACTTTGCGGTGCGTAACTCTCTTGCATAACGTATGTCGTTTGGTTTATTGTGCATAAAGCGTCATTTTGGGTATTATTAACCAAGCAATTTCTCGTTTTATTGGCAATTTATCGTCGGTATTTATTCTTTTAGCAAGCGCACGTTCATTTCTAGACCGTTATTTAATTCGGTCATGCTGTGTCCTTTAAGACACACTCCTTTAGTGGTTCTTTATAACATCGCCATTACTAGACTTTGTAAGTCAGTTAAAAAGCTAAATTTCTCAAGATGCAGGTGCATCAAATTCCCACGAGAGATGTAAATAAAAATCGGCACAAAGTATAGCAATCGATATTCGAAACGCTAGACGAAATTAACTTTCTCAGTCAGTGTAGAATTATAGTAAATAATTTTCTATGCTAACTTTATTAAACTTTTGTATTAGTTTATATGCAATCAATGAATGGCATAAGTTCTAGTAATAATGAAAATTACAATGGATGTAAAAAACAATGTATTAGAAAAATTGTTGCATGCATAATTGAAATAAGTCTTCATCTATGTAACGTTTGAATTTCTCTCGTCCAGTAAAGTTGATGTTTTCTTTATTTCTTTAGAATTGATTTACAAAGAGCCCTGACCGGAGCCTGTATTGCCAGCTGGCCGACGTGTGAGGTCTCCGGCGGGGTTATTGTATAACAGATCTTAAGTATTAATTTATAGTAAAGGTTTGGAATTATATATCCTTTTTTTTAAAAAAAAAAAAAACAGTTAACAAAATGGTTGCAATTCATTATGTCTTACCTAATTCATTTCTTAGAAATTCAAGATAACGAAGTTTCCCGATTAAAATACTGCCAAAGTCTGTATTAGTAAGTTTTTTGAAAGAAAACTTTCGTAATTTTTCCAACAAGGTTATGGGCCCAGTAAGCCTAACTACATGCTTCCACGCCGGACTTGGATGGAACCAGATGGGTGAAATATTCGGCAATCTTTTAGTAGTGAACTGTGTATTTTATTCCCGAAATTGATACTGCTTGTTTTCTTCGTTTTTACGAATTGCAAAACGAATAAAAACATGGAACTTTCATCGATGTCGGCCGGGTCGAGTGGCGGATTCGCATTCGAAAAACTGTTGTCACGAAACTATGCACATTGGAAATTTTGTATGTGCATGCTATATGGATTCATGGATGGAACTGAAAAAGAACCGAGTGCAGACGCTAAAGAACGTGAAAAGACTGAATATAAAATTCTAAAGGCACGGGCTTCATCAACGATCGTTCTTGGTGGGTAGGTCGAATTACACGAACTCTTGAAGGATGAAATCGACGCTAAATCTGCATGGGAAGCTTTAAGAAATGCTATGGAGCCCACTTCTCTGGCTTGAGTCGCAGTACTTCGCCAGAATTTCATCAACCTCAAGATGAAGGAGGGTGAGTTGATGGCCATTTACCTTAGCAGAGTGAGCAACGCTGTCAAGGATCTCTGTGATGCTGGGAGGAAAGTTGAAGACGACGAATACGCCTTTCAAATGATTAGCAGACTTCCGGCAGAGTGTGATGGCATTGTTCGACAACTGTATCAGCTTCTGTAAACGTTCGTGAAATGTTATTAGTAGAATTTGATCATCTGAGGCATCGTGATGAGGATGATGTTGTACAAACTAAGTCTTTCCCCTCAAGTATAAGACAAAAATCATTCAAGAAATCTGGAAAGAAATCATCAGAATCCTGTTTCAAAGGTCACAAGCCTGGACTTTCCACCAAGGATTACCCAGAGGATAATGGGTCTTCTTTGAAGGAGAAGAAGCAACAGTGATTGAAGTCTGGCAGAAAAGGAGCAGTGTTTGCTTCAGCAATGCATGCGGAAGATAGTTCTGTAGAAGAGGCATTGCAAGTTTTTGTTCTGGACTCAGCAGCTGCACACCATATTTGTTTGAATAGAGATTGGTTTTCAACATCCACTCCAGTTCATGATGGAACAGTAGACATGTGTGAGGGTTCATCGAAGATTGCTGGAAAGGGGAATGTCCAATTAAAAACTTCTGCTGGATATGATTTGACCTTTAGAAATGTGTACCATGCTCCCAACATGCGTCGAAATCTTTTATCAGCACGACTTGTCCTAGAAGCAGATTATAAAATTAATTCCAAAGGAATCGATCTTCTTGTGTACGAAAAGAATGGTGAACTCTTCTTCAAAGCACCTTTAAAGAGCAATTTTTTCGTCATTCAAGGCCATGTTGACATATCGAAAAAGGACTGTATTAGAAGTAATAAAGACTATACTAAAAAGAAGAAGCCCAAAGTGAGTCTAGCAGAACATGGAACCTTGACCTCTTGGCATAAACGCTTTGGACATGCAAATGTTGACACAATTAAGAAAATGGCCAAAGATGAAGCTGTTCAAGGCTTGGGCCAACCTGTAGGATATTTTTTGACATGTGTGCATTGTCACATTGCAAAATCAACTAAGGCCAGCCATCCGCATTTAGAAAAGCGGAGATCGACCAGGCCCTTAGAATAAGTACACAGCGATGTGTGGGGCCCGGCACCAACAAAGTCTCAAGGTGGAGCTTCTTATTTCCTCTCGTTCGTAGATGATTTCAGCCGCCATGTATCAGTGTACACCATGGAGAAGAAGAGTGATGTGTTGAAATGGTTTCAGCAATATCGAATCTACAGTGAACGCCAACTTGGTTTATCGATAGTCTGCCTTTGAACAGATAATGGTCTAGAGTTTTGCTCCAAACAATTTGAAGAAGAATTGGGAAAACTTGGCATCAAACAAGAACGAACTAACACATATTCACCGCAGATGAACAGCGTTGCCGAACGTCTGAACCGGACACTTTTGGAAGGAGTTAGAATATTGTTGCAGGCTTCCAGAGTACCTCATCGTTATTGGGGAGAGTTGCATACTTAAGAAACCGTACAGAGAGTAAGGTAATTGGAGGCAGCGTTCCAGAAGAGTTGTGGTCCGGATGGAAACCAACAGTAGTTCATTTGAAACGAATTGGATGTCCAGCTTTCTGTCATCTAGAAAAACAGAAGTGCCGCAGCAAATTGGAGGGAAGAGCTCGTCTCGGCGTTCTTCTTAGCTGCGCTTTCCATACAAGAGGTTACCGAAATTGGTTTCCAGATGACAATAGTGTCAAGGAATTGAAACACGTCAAATTTGATGAGAGCAAACTTGGAATGGAGGTGCTTAGCAACGCAAAACAGCAGTACGTAGAAAATAATTGGAATTGCTTCATTAATAATGGTAAACTGCGCAGTACCATTCTGCAAAGCAAAAAAGGGAAAGACAAGAAATGTCAGCTTCTACGAATTCCCTTCTGCTGAGCCTCAAAGAGACCAATGGATAAAAAATATTTGACGAAAACAGAACAATGGGCAAGAATGGTAACCAAATAACAGGCAAATTATTTAGTTATTACCATGTCCTTGTATATACAGGGTGATTCAGTCAATTTCTGACCATTTCAGTACTATGATTTATTGACCCATTAATGTTTACAAAATTAGCATTTCAGTATGTTATTTTAGGCAGTTCGGAGTTTTTATTGAAACGTCTTGATGATATGCTCAATGTAGCTACCACAAACGTTTTGAACTGCTGGCAGCCGAATGGTGAAGTTGTTCATAACTCTATCCAGGATTTCTGCATCCACAAAGGTGCAGCAATCAACGATGCTTTGTCGCAGCTGGTCTAGGGTACTTGGTGATGCAGTGAACACACTGTCTTTAAGGAACCCCCAGAGATAAAAATCACATGGGTTTAGGTCAGGACTCATAGGCGGCCAAAGAAAGCCACCCCGAATCGATCTGGAAACCTGTTTGAAATGACACGACTTCCGAATTTCTGATTGAGAAACTCTAGCACTTCATTAGTGGGATGTGAGGCCTAGCCCTATCCTGTTGAAGCCATTGATGTCGAAGCGGTGAAGAAGGTTTCCAACATGTTAAGGTAAGCCTGTGACGTTATGGTGCCCTCAAGAAAGAACGGACCAATGATGCCTCTTTTGGAAATCGCGCACCAAACCACAACCTTTCGTGGATGAACAGGTGACTTGCAGATCTCATGAGGGTGCTGGGAACCCCAAAAACGAACGTTGTGTTTATTAACGTCATCTGACAGATGGAAGAAGGCCTCATCTGACACCCACAGTTTGTCCACAATGTCCTGATTGGCTTCCATTTCTGCTCCAAACTCCATCGCAAATTGTTGTCGCTTCTGTCTTCCAGTGTCTCTTAACTCCTGACAAACATGGATCTTATACGGGAAAAGGTGTAAATCCTTTCTCAAAATTCGCCACGTCGTGGTTTATGTGGTATATGACAGCCCTTCTTCAATGGATATGCGGTGAACAGATTTTTTGGTAGGGGAATCGACCAACCTTGTGCGAACATTTTCAACAACTTCAGCCGTTCGAACACGAGCTTCGCTCCCGCCTTTTTTCTTGCCTTTAACACATCCAATGGCATGAAATTGCTTGACAAAATCCATGATTGCTTGCCTGCCTGGTGCGTCTCGACACTTGTACTCCTTCCGGGACTTTCTTTGCACGGTTACAGGTGATTTTGTCTCGAACTACCATTCGTCAACCTTGCATTTCTGCTCTATTGATAAAGCGTGCGCCATTTTTCAACAATACGATTTTCATGCAGCACCATTGCAACAATAGAAACTCCAACTATTTAGAAATTCGATTTGGCACTCATATTCTTTCAATTCGTTTATCCCTAATGCACGTCATTCGAGTGAAATGGTCAGAAATTGACTGAATCACCCAGTACATTAATACTGGTTGGTAAAATAATGAAAACAAATTTAGTTTTTAATTACATTCGCATTGTAAATGATCATGCAGGTAACGCACTGCAGCTGCTTCATAAGCCACAGTCAAGAAAGTTGCTTAAATTATCTTAAGAAACTTATATATTCATGTAAACTTCGCGACTAAATTAACCAATTTTAAATTCATGTTGATTTTTAATTTCAATTTAATTTCAATAAATACTTTTAAAATTATTAATTAAAAAAAATTCAAAATTGAGCAAATTGTCTCGGTCATCAAAAATCTTCAATTTTATCGTTTATTTTATTATTAAAAATAAATGTGACTTATTTGGTCAATTTTTTGTCAATTATAAAAATTTCCGATTAAAAATAATTATTTCAATTTTTTATAAAAAATTTTAGGGTCCAAAGTCAGAGGCGTAGCGAGAGGTGGCCGGAGGGGGCAATTCGTATTTCACAATGGTACATGAGAACTGCAATCGCTATTGTTTTATCCAATGATAAAATTGTTTGATAAAAGCATAATTAAAATATATTTTATATAAAGTATATATAATAGAGTATATTAAAAAAATAGATTTCATTTGCTGATCTGACTCAATTGTAAAGATAAAAAATAACTCGCATCTTGAAATTTTAAATAATAAATATTTAAAAAATAAAAGAAATATTTTTATATATACTTTGAATATTCTTATATCGTTTGTTCCTAATTGGATATAACAGCACCAGTTGCAGTTTTAATGTACCATTGTGAAATACGCGTCCCAGATGGCACTTTAAAAGGTAATAATAAAGGAGGTCATGACTGGACAACCAACGATATGAAATGAGTAGATCGCTTATGTGGCCGCCATCTTTGGGGCAATTTGAAGGCGGCGAAAAGTGGAACTAATCCGTATTGTTAGTGTCGGCGCCATTAGTGTGATTGACAGAACAACATCGCCAGCCAAAGCGCCATAGCTATATATCCGCTTTGTCGCCAGCTGAGAAAGCACCCCTCCATCCCCACCAACATCGTGCTTGTAGTCTGAAATTTCTTATAGGGAGTGCAAGTGACTACGTCACAGCTGACGTCATTTGCGCGATGAACGGGCCGAGAGCCGAGGAAATGGGATCGCTGGTTCCAAACATTGGAACCACGCAATATATGTACTAGTAACGTTGAAACGGGCGGCCAGTAAAAATGACATCTCTTAAATTATTATGTTAATTTGTGTAATTTATATTATTATTAAGACATTTAATACCATTATATAATTTATACATTAATATTAGAACGCTTTTTAATCATTTTTAATCACTTAACAAAAGAATGCCATCGTTCGCGGATCTTTCTTTCTTTGAGAAAACGATAGATGTCTAAATCGCTGTTTTGGCTCCTTCTTGAGCAGTGAGGAACTAAAGAATTTCACATCTTAAATATGTTTTAAACACTGGGCTTATACAAAACGATTTTATTCCATCCCTACATTGGAACCATGTTAAATCCCGAAGCGAGAAGACTTGTTTGGAACCAAATCGAGTCACGTGACTGAAGAATTCCAAGGAATGACGTCACACTTGCACTCCCTATACGACCTCTCCCAAATTTAGATGCTCTTTGATAAATGCGGTATATAATATCATAGATACCTTTAAACAATCATTCTGGTATTACCATAGTCTTTTAATCTCCTGGTCTGTTCACGGCTATTGTTCTCTACGTTAAAGTTTGGTCCGTAGCCGATATTGTACGCTAGATGGCGTTAACTACGACTTTTCAGTATGCTCTTTATTAATTCTCCTTTACATAACGTGAAAGGATTGAAATTAAACGAAATAAATTTAAAGTAATATATTTTTTGATGAGTTCACAAATTTTACTAAATATGTAAATAATGATTGAAATTTGAAATGTTGTCCAGTTATTAGAAGAAAGGCTGATTTTCATTTGTAGATCTTCAATTCATATAATACAGCTTTTAGCAATGACTTTACCGCAGTTTCCATTTAGATTAAGGCAATCTTCACTTATATTAAGGCATTTTGCGTTTAGAAAACGACAGTTTTCAATAACTTTAGCGCAGTTTTCATTGAGATTAAGGCAGATTTGACGTAGGTTAAGGCAGTTTGCATTTAGAAAACGGCAGTTTTCTTAAACATTAAGGCAAAGAATATACTAATTAATCGACGTGTTTACTTTTTACAGTAAAGTAATGTATTACCAAAAAATACGATAATACGGTAAATGATTATGAAATGTCAGGATGTAACAGCGCTGTAAAATAATGGCAGATTCGTTCCCAGTATGCCTCGCACAAGCAAGCATTACTTAGACGGTTCAATTTAAAATACGTAAAGCTATGTATTATGCAGCAGTGAGAAAAAATGACAGTATTTTTCAACGTTTTTAAAAATTTTCCATGACCTCCTGTATTATCGGAAATTACATATCACCAGTAAAATCAATTACATATCAAGGTTATCTCATTCAATAACCGTGGTAAAACGAAAAGGAGGTAATGGTTGAATTACTAAAGGAAATGGTATATGTGTATTTTAGTATACCAAAGCTCATACCAAAGCCTACATGGATTAAGAGCCTCTCTTAATCTATGTAGGCTTTGCTCATACTAATTCAAGATTCGTTAATATGTATGGAAAATTAAGATAAAACTTAACGAAATGTTAACACACTAGCAGCAGATACTTTCCGTATAATTTCTTATGCACATTCCGCGTTATCCGTCACTAAAGAGGTGGTTTTCCGGATCGCTAAACTCAAAGCTGATATCTTAAACCCGCTACTCCATAGAACTCGGGCTTAAGATGTGAGCTTATAGTGTAACGGCCCGAAAAACCATCTCTTTAGTGACTGATAACGCGGAATGTGCATAAGACATTATACGGAAAGTATATACTGCTAGTGTGTTAACATTTCGTTAAGTTTTATCTCTAGTTTCCGCAATTATTAACGAATCCTGAATTAGTATGAGCTTTGGTATACTAATATACACATATACCAAGGAAATTCCCAGAATCTTTTCGATTCAAAACAGAGACCGTTATAATACCCAGTCTGGTTAGTTTATGTTATGTAAATGCATAGTAAAGTTTTGAAATGCCGGACATCATTTTGATTCAACCTGTATATTTATTACGGCATTGCTAGAATCAACGAGCTAGATGAGTAAATATAATTTCTCGGGCGCTTTGTTAAAGCGCCTTGCTAGCATCTTCTTCCATCATGGTTTTGTAACAAGAGAATTTTCAAGAAATACGAGTACTTGCATAATTTTTTTTTTCCTTTTTAGAGCAAGTTATATATTTTTCGTAAATATTTGTCGTAATATTAATAAAAACTGCCTTAATCTAAATGAAATCTGCCTTGATCTAAATGAAAATTGCGCTAAAGTTATTGAAATCTGTCGTCTTCTAAGTGAAAACTGCCGTAAAGTCATTGCAAAAAGCTGTAACTTGTCAACATCTCACATTTCTTCTTCTTTTCAGCCTAAACGAATTTAATCGTGTGACTGATAAGTGGATAAAGAAAGTAAGCTTTTATTAATAACGGAAAAATACAAATGTCCATCCCCTAGGCGGGACTCGAACACGCGACCCAACGACTCAGAGGTCAGCATGCTTGCCTCTTCACCACCTAAGCAGTCTACATTTCATATTTCAACCACTTGGTGAATTCTTAAACAGATGCATTTTTTAAAGTTTATTTTATTTACTTTCCATCATTATAAATTATGTAAAGGAGTATTACCTCAATAAAACCTCAAAAAATAAAATATAAATAAAACTTAATTAATAATAAATTTAATCAATGCTACAAAACTCTAACAATGTTATTACCATTAAAAATAAAATTATTTAAAAAATTTAAATTTTTTTATTAATTTAATGTTAATATATTTATAGTTACTGAATGTGTTACTATATACTCTTGACTCTAAAAATTATTAATGTGTTTAGGAAAGAAAAAATAATATTTTCCATGATTCAAATAATGGAATAAAATCTTATGTGGATAGAAATAGTTAAGTAATAAACTAGAGGATACTCTTTTACCACAACAAGGAAACAAGAAACGATAAAATAATGAATGAAAAATAAGGCAAAAAAATAAGACAAAAAACAAAAGAATAAGGAAAAATACGACCTGTAAGCGCTTTTCGAAAGCCTTGCTTTCATCGTTCAGCAGCCCAAGCGAGAATACGGAGTGAACTGACTTGGGACAATCGACAATCGAACAGTGAGGTGGACATTTGTTAGGATGGGACGAAAACAGCGCTTTCACAAAGCTAATCCAACCAGAATAAACTCCAAATGAAATACACTGAGGTAGTCAAGAAGCCTAACCAAACCAAGCGGTCTTCCATATTAAACAAAGAAAGAAAATAAGATTGACGATTATCAGAAACAAAATACAAACGAAATAAAAAACACAAGGAGAAAGAAGATTATCACATCTTCCAGTAGTTCGGGAAAGAGACGTTGCTAATATCTTCAAAATTGACATCAAGAACATGCCTCGGTTTACGACACTTTGTATGCCAGTTCATATTCAATGAGTTTTTCAGTATTCCATTCACAAGTTTATTGTCGTCAGTTTTCATCTTCTGTATCATAATCAAAAGGAGATCCTGTATAAACTCTCCGATATGGGCCATGTTTAAACCCATGTGGATATGGGCCATGTTTTTCACCGTCCTTCTGTCCAGCTGAGCAATGGTCCTCAGGGTAACATTTTGAAATGACTGTAGTTCACTCCCATCTGGTTTTACATATAGTTGCCCACGCAGGCATGCCTTAGAGGAGTATGGCCCGGATAATCGATTTGTACAGAAGTAGCTTGTTGTCAATGCTGAGGGCGCTGTTGCGACCCATGAGAGCTAAACTGTACTTAGCCCTCTTCATTTTGTTCAGAGCATAGGACATATGCCGGTTCCATGAGAGTCTTGAGTCAATGATAACTCCCAGATACTTGTAGTTGGCCACCCAGTCCAGTTTCTTATTGAACAGAACAAGAGAATCTGGGGGACACTTGAGCTTCCTGTTGAGGTGCAAAGCCTTGCACTTTCCGACGTTAAGGTTCAACTTCCAGCAGTTAAACCAGTCTTCAAGGCGCACTACAGCCGAGTGATAACGTGAGCCGGCTGGTGCGCCCATGTCATAATGGCAGTATCATCCGCATAAAAATAAAGATTACAATTATTGGGTTTCGAGAAATCATGTACAAAGTAATTAAATAGCACAGGCCCGAGGACAGAACCCTGAGGGACACCGGCCTTTACAACACGGGGTGTGGAAAGATCTTCTCCAACTTTGGCTTGATAGGATCTGCCATCAAGAAAGGATTTCACCAACAAAATCAAATCGGCAGGGTTCCCGTCTCTGATCATTTTGTAGACAAGGCCGTCATGCCACTTGGTCAAAAGCTTTACTGACATCGAGAAATACCACCCCACAGTACCTGGAGAGGTTCAGGGGGGTGCTCAGGTCTTCAACGAGCCTCCATATCTGCATCATACAAGAGTGAGCAGCACGAAAGCCAAACTGCTCTTCCCGAAAAAGGTCATTTGCTAGACAGTGGTCTTGGAATCTGATGAGAATCGTTTTCTCCAACACTTTGGACATCGTGGGTAGCAGGTTAATAGGTCAGTAATTCGCCGGAATTGCAGGTAACTGACTTGGGAAGGTATATCGAGCCTTATATAGTGAACAAAAACGGAGAACAACCAATCAAGAGAATTGTAGAAAGTGGCAATTCATCGATTGGGAAGCTGAGTCACCCACTGAATCAATGCAGAGTCACCAATGGGGCCCTTATCGAGATATAACAAAACCGACAAAAACTGGTTATTAAATCTCGGGCCCCATTGGCAGAATCTCCAAGAGGACCAACAATGTAGGACTTTTTTAAGTCTTTTAAACTGAGTCGTTCTGAGTAGGTGCGTCCTTCTAAAGACAGCGAAACCCAGCACCACACCTGCTTCAAGATGACATCAGGTGCTGCGTCAAAATCTCCATGTGCTGTAAGGTATGCTGATGGTAAAGTGTTACCTTGTGAACTGGCCTACAAAGATGCGTGTACGGATCCGAGATTTCTGGCATTTGACATTATTATTAACGGACAACTCGAGGCATTACGTATTGAACTAAATAACAAATATATAGAGTTGAAATCAAGGGTAGAAGCGCTGTCCAAGGAACTTGGTAGTAAAGTTGATAATTTAAGAAAAGATGCTCAAAGCGCTAGTTTTGAGCAATATTATCAAGCAGTTTATGGGCTCTCAACTGATGTCACAGCACAGTCCAGCAGATGCTGTTTTCTTTCCTTATACCAGGGTTACATCTAGCAAAATGGCAGGGCAGGGAAGTGAACAAAAATTAGGGCCATTTGTTCAGAACATAGTCCACATTTGATCAGAATGCAGGGCAACTCATACTGTGACATACCGGCACATAAACGAATTATTTTAATGTCAAATAATTATATGGCTTATGAACTTTAATATTACCCATGATAGTTGTAAATCGTGATCCTATACATAATCATGAAAACGTTTCTACTTGCCTGGAAGCGGTCAAAGAAGGAAACTCCTCACTACGAACTAGCGTCAAAAGAAGGCACAAAAATGATTCTGCTGACAATGATGGCAGTAACTGGCGTATTGCGCAGAATAAAAAGAACAAAAGCGGTGTTAGGATTGACAACATTCAATCCACTGTCAATATCAATGATGGCGTCTCTGTGGCCCTACGTGGTAAAAAAGCTAATCTTAGTCACTCCCAAAGCAATGTCACCATGGAAAGGGGGCTATTTACATTCCTCCGATTACAGTAAAACCCCGTTACAACGTACTTCAAGGGACCTGGAAATTTGTACGTTATTCTGAGGTGTACGTTATACTGAAACTGGGGGGGGGGTTGTGAAAAATGCATATATTCATAGAAAAACATAAGAATACATGAATGCATTTTATTTTATTCAATACAAATAGCATATACATACAATATGCAGTATTACATTAATTTTTAAAAAAAAATCTGTAATGGCCGTCTGCTTTCTTTCTATAACTTGCCTCCCCAAAAAGTCCTAAATATCTGACATTGTCAAGTTAAATGTTTCTGGTGCACCGCTGTAACAAACAAACACATAATCTTACCGTATTGAAGATGGGCAGTCGTCCGTCAAGTGAAGGTCTCTAATCTAATTGCAGTACAAATTGGTTCCTGACTGAGTAGCATGCGATAATCGACAATCGAACATGCTAGACTGAGTAGCATGCAGAGATTTCCGGGTTTATATATGCTATACTGACCAATCAATATGCTATAATTGATTTAGCCCAGTGGCCCATTTGCAACTTTCACATGGGCTGCATTGACCAATCAGTGCAAGACATGTGAACGATGTACGTTGTACTGAAGGGATAATTTAACCAAGGAAATGTAAAATTAGTACGTTATTCTGAAATGCACGTTAAAGTGAGGTACGTTATTCTGAAACTTTTTAGCATTAAAATACCTAAGTTTGGGACGGGGATTTGAAATTTGTACGTTAGTCTGAAATGTACGTTAAACTGAGGTACGTTGTAACGGGATTTTACTGCATTATTCGTCATCACGGGAAGCCAATCAAGGAAATTCTAGACGAGATTAAAAATCACGTGGCTCTGGATAAAATTACTGCCCACACAGGTCGTCCAGACACCATTAAGGTCAAATGTCATGACGAAGAGGCACACAAAACCCTAGTGTCTGGAATCAAAAACAATGACGTTCTTAAAATCCAACACCACCAACTAAAGTCTGAAAAGCTATTGAAATACGTTGTTCGTAACGTGGACAAAACATACGACCTCGAAGAATTCTGTGAAGACCTCAGAAGTGCCAACTACTTCCCGGACAAAGCAATTAGGCTTAAAAAAGAAAACGGTGCTGTCGAGATGCCAATGGTTCTAGTCCTCCTCCAAAACACTGAACATAATAAGTCCTTCCTAAATCTGAAACGTATCAGTCCACTTGCTGTAGTAGTGGAATTATTTAGGGGTAACAAAAGGCCATTGCAATGTTACAATTGTTTACGTTTTGGGCACGTGTCTCAGGGTTGCACCGAGTCACCACGTTGTAACAAGTGCGCAGGCGATCATCAGTCCAGGGACTGTACCAATATAAAAGGTAAAGACCCGCCTAAATGTATTCGCTGTAAAGGTCAACACCGATTGCCCAAAGTATCCCCCGACTTGGAAATTCAAAAGCACCAAAACAGTGGATGGTAGAACATTTGCTTCTGTCGCTCCAGTTCTGCTAGCAATGGAATTATTGACTCCAATGAATTGACCAGAGTATACAGATATGTGGGGAATTTAATGAATCTTCTGAAGGAAAAGAGCAAAGATTTGCCTCAGTTTGTCTCAGCCGAAACAGAAATTAATCATAAATAGACACCCCTATAGAGTAATTAAGCAAGGAAAGCTTCGAGGCATTATTTGGAATGCGAGGGGGCTCTCGCAATCGCATAGAGTTTTACAACTTTCTTACTAGTTGGAATATTGACATTGCGTTTGTGTGTGAGACTCATCTCAAGCCGAGTTGGACCTTTCATCTGCCTGGTTATTCTGTCTACCGCAAGGATAGACCCATTATAAATGCAGCCAGCCCTGCGTCTGGTGAGGCAGCACTCATAGTAAAACAAGGCATCGACCATCGTGGGACTACCACAACCAGCTTCATGGACATGGAAGCCGTGTCAGTCATTATAAATGACGGGGACGTAAGGAAAGTTAAATTTATCTCCTTGTACAACCCGCCCAGGCACAAGCACGATCCCTGCGAGCTCGAAGATTTACTAAACGGTCCCATTCCAGTCATTATGGCGGGTGACTTGAATGCCAAACACCCACATTGGAATTCTAAACGTATGAATCATAACGGTTCCATTCTCCATGGCTACTTGTTAAACCAAACTGATGCCTTAGTCTTCGGTCCTCTTGACGACACCTACTATTGCGATCACTCGCCCGTTAGTGATGTACTTGATATTGCTGTCCTCAAGGGGTTTTTCAAACCATATAATATCTTTACTGTGAACGACTTATCTTCCGATCATCGCCCAGTCGCTCTCAACTTTGAGGGCTTTAACCTTGACCTGAGGGTCAGCCTCAGACGGAAGCAGAATTGGAAGCTTTTTAGAGATTTGCTTAAAGAATATAACATCCCATATACTGATCCTGCCAACAATGTTGACATTGATAGTAATATCAGTGAAATCACTCAATCAATTAAATCAGCCAGAGATGCTAGTGCTACTGACATTGACCGGAAGAGACCCGAATATCTCGATCTCCCCCCATCCATCAGGCAACTCATACGTGATAAGAACTCGTTCAGAAGATTGTGGCAACGTACTAGGTGTCTGCAGTTCAAGACTAAGTACAACAGGTTAACACGCAAGATCAGCGAACAGAATAAGGAACTACGAATCCAAAGATGGTGCAGTAAAATCAAGAGTCAGTCAGTCCAGGACAACTCCCTCTGGTATACAGTCAGGGCCCCCAAGAATAAGAAAAACACCGATTTACCTCCTCTGCTTACGGATGATGGGAACTTTGTTAGCAGTCCCCAGGAAAAGGCCCAGCTAATTGCAAACTCACTTAAGAGTCAATTCACCACCCCCCTTGAAGATAGATTGGCTGGTATCGAGAACACACGTCAAGTTAAAGAGAGATGCATTAAGTTTGATCACATCCATCGTGTAAAAAAGTCTCCCCATGTCATTGACAACGCCGAGGTATCGAACATCATTAAGCAAGTAAAGAGTAACAAGGCTCCTGGACAAGACGCCATCACTAACGGTGCTCATAAGAATTTGCCTCCAAAGGTAATCTGCGCTATCACAAAGATTTTAAACGACTGCTGGAACCACAGCTATTTCCCAGATTCTTGGAAAAGCTCAGTCATCCTCTCTATACCAAAGCCTGGCCTCAATCCCGCTCTTCCTGTCAGCTACAGGCCCATTAGCTTATTGTCTACACTTTCTGAGGTCTTCGAACGCACAATTCTGAAGAGGTTCAATGATTTTTGTGAATCGAATAATCTAATTCGCAAGGAGCAATTTGGCTTTTGTTCGAATCACTCCTGCCAGCTCCAGGTATGGAGGCTGGTTGAAGATTTGAACAGTTCTTTCAAGTACTCGATGTACGGTGGAATTGTTTTTCTCGATGTCCATAAAGCCTTTGACCAGGTTTGGCATGACGGCCTCATCTTTAAAATGATAAATTGCGGTTTCCCTGATGAACTGATTGCCTTGGTACGCTCCTTTTTGTCGCAAAGATCCTACCGTGTCAGAGTTTGGAAACACCATCTAATCCCTGTGATGTCAACGCGTGTGTTCCCCAGGGTTCAGTCCTGAGGCCAGCGCTGTTCAATTTCTTCATTCACGACCTACCAGAATTCGCAAAATGCAAACTGTACCTATTCGCTGATGAAGGAATCCGCACACGTCATTAGTCGCTTATAAAAGGCTTTGCTACAGTGCGAAAAATGGTTCGACAAATGGAGGTTAAAGCTCAACGTCGACAAATGTAAAGCTATGTACATTACACATAAACGCAAGAATCTTCCAGGAACCCTGGCCTTATATGACAAAAAACTGGACTGGGTGAAGAACTACAAGTACCTTGGTGTAAAAATTGACTCTAAGTTAAACTGGAACGACCATGTCCAATATGCCCTCAACAAGGCTAAAAAGGCAAACTTCAGCCTGATTGCGCTCTTGGGGAGAAACAGTGCCCTTGGATTGGACAATAAACTCTTGCTGTACAAGGTGGCAATCCGCACCATCTTGCTCCATGGAATGCCTGCCTGGGCATCTATCTGCAAATCAAGGTGGAGGGAAATACAGATCTTCCAAAATGTAACCCTTAGGACTATTGTTCAGCTCGATAGGAGAGTTGCCAACAACTCTTCCATTTATGAAGACCTCAATATGGACCACTTTGGTAGCTACGTCCAAAAGCGCCTTAAGAAATTGCTTCTTAAAATTGAGACCCACGACAATCCCTTGGTAGCCAGTATACTGGACCACCCTCTAGCCCTTAGGGGTCCCATAAGGATACGAAGACCCCTTCATATAATGGAAGTTAATTTCAATGATATCAAAAAGGTTGTCTTCCCGACTTCTGGATATCTTAGCTGCAGATGCTCAGGGCTATCTCTACATCAATCGACAATCTTATTCCTCGTCCTACCAGATAGGACTCTATTCTCAGGATGACTCTCGAGGGACATCAGGCTTCTCCTCTAACTCAGTGTAATTCCCATAGTTACGTTATGGGCGAGTGTGCTATGGAAGCTCTGCTCCCGGACTGCTCGTGTCTTTTCACTCCACTGTTCGATTGTCGATTGTCCCAAGTCAATTCACTCCGTGTTCTCCCTTGGGCTGCTGAACGATGAAAGTAAGGCTTTCGAAAAGCGCTTATAGGTCGTATTTTTCCTTATTCTTTTGTTTTTTGTCTTATTTTTTTGCCTTATTTTTCATTTATTATTTTTTCGTTTCTTGTTTCCTTGTTGTGGTAAAAGAGTATCCTCTAGTTTATTACTTAATTTTTTCCATGGTTCCTGTAGGGTAAAACTGTGCTATTCCTCGGCAAAAGTCGTTTTTAACGCAAACTATAGTGTGTCCTTGACAATAGCCCAACTGAATAGGGCCTGTGCACAGACCAGGGGATAGAAAGACCATGGTATAACTGAAACGATGGTAACATGGTTGAATATCGACATCTTTTATGTATCAACAACCACGACCAGGATTTTTACATGAGAAAAACATTCTAAGATGCAGAAAGATAAAAACACACTTGTGAAAGGTCAGTGGTGAACCTTTAATTGCCGTGTTCAAGTGTCTCAACTGCCAGTGTGACGCTATCAACCACTGGTTCAAGAATCATTTGTTGACACCGCCCATTGTGTTCAAGAATGCAGCTGATTCAACATGAACTGCCCCGCGGCGTCAACTGCACCCTCCCCTATCTCAACCATAGGAAGCAGAGGTGACAGCTACCAACTCAGGGCAGAGCAGTCAAGGTTCGTTCTTTTCACTGCTGCTCACTCGCTCACTTGTTCTAACAAGATGCCGTTCGTATGCCTTAAGGTGCCAACACACATATCCGACTTTGACGCGCACGGTTTTCATCCGACTTGAAGCAATACCAGAGTGCATGCGACTAGCAAAACACACATTTCCAACTTCCGCGCGCACGACTTTCAACCGACAAGCAGTTTAACACAAATTGTGTGTGGCTAAGGTCAAAAACCCTCACCGGTGAGAGAATGATGACGTAATTTTTCAC
Organism: Rhysida immarginata; assembly: GCA_023313115.1. NCBI lineage: Eukaryota > Metazoa > Arthropoda > Chilopoda > Scolopendromorpha > Scolopendridae > Rhysida > Rhysida immarginata. Next base: position 24,174 of record JAHWFO010015471.1, on the reverse strand, counting down.
TGGGCTAACTGTCTTTTTCTCGGTGGGGACAGTGAGACTAACCGGTTAGGCATAGCAGCACTAACTGGCGTTTCTGACCGCGTTAAAATGACGTCACAAGTTTCTCACTGGGATTTCTGACCGACCAAGCGCTAACTCTTCTCACCGGTGAGAGTTTTTGACCTTAGCCCGTGATAGCGCTGCAGTCACACAAGAAACTGCATTCATTTCCGCCAAAATGGATTCGATTATGCGTCAAAAATTCAATTTATTATTAATCCAACAAAGATTAATTTTAATCGTGATGCTAAATCGTGTATATTCTTCCCGTGATGCTAATCATGTGGATGCTTCCCGTGATGCTAATCGTGTGGATGCTTCCCGTGATGCTAATCGTGTGGATGCTTCCCGTGATGCTAATCGTGTATATTCTCGCAACCTGATTGGTTATCGTGAACGACAAGTCGCGTGAAAGTCGGACAGAGCTGAAGTTCGAAAATCTAGTCGCATGACTCCTACGACTGGCCGTTTGAGACCGGAAGTAGTCGTTCGCATGCAACAACTAGTCGGATGTAAACCGTGCATGTGTGTCTCTGCCTTTATAGCAAGATGTCATTGATAAAGCATATAAACGTGCTTTAGTTTCGTATGAAAATTTAAATCGTCATCAGTAATAAATTGCAACTGAATAAACAAACTTTTTAATTTAACGCATAATTTAATTTTTGCAATATTTCTTTCACCTCAGAAATAAAATAAATTAAATTTGCACAGGCTTTCCACATTATAAAGAAAAAAAATGAAAACAATTTAAGTTCATGAAAATAAAACTCTTTAATATTTAAGTATACTGAAAAATAGTTATTCAGAACCAAATAATTTATTTACAAATATTTGTCTTCTCAATGAGAGGAGTCTAATTAATTGACTGTTTGAATAAATGTATCGCTTGCATGAATGCTATAGTCATTTGTTCATTCTTAGAAAAAAAATTATTAAAAGGCCTAACTAATTATAAAATCATATTAAAGCGTTTTAAATATGTATTACTGTTTCTGGAGGAATTAGCTGCACAAAATTGGTCACATACGTAAAGACGGAATATTTTTTTCAAAATTTCAAGACATCTTATCGAATCATGAGTTTTTAAGTCGATTTCAGAGAAAAAAAATGTTTGAGTCAGGCAATATGTAAAAAAAATTAATAATAATAATAAAATTTTTCATCTAAGATCATATTTTTCTATTGAAAATATTTTTATTTATATATATATTTATTATTTATCTGTAATATCATATGTTAAAACTAAAGTAAAAATATTAAAAAACAGCACATAAATTTATTGTTTTAATCAAATGCAAATTTATCACAGCGCTTCTTTTCTAATATCCATATTGCTTCATTTTCTATAATTTTTTAATTTGACACGTGCTACAACGTCATCCTCAAAATAACCTAATATTTCTTGTAAAAATATCATTAATGAAGAAGCGAACTCAGCCTGTTTCTTCTCTCTGTGGTAGTTTCTAGAAACAATATATCAAACAACCTTTGAATCACGTGATCGTGGAATCCTGTGATCCAGGAGCAGTTGTCAACGAGTCACGTGATTTGAGTTCAAATGAGAACACTTTGCCTTAACAACTGCTGCATGACTAATGCCAACTCGTGCCGACATCAACCTCAACTGTCGTTGACGATCATGAGCACACCCAATATATCTATTACTACAATTTAAAGCTGGACAAGAAATCAGCATTGAGTTTTACTGTGTTAAACATACGATGAAGGAAAGGTTGTTAAAAAGAAGGTGGCCTCTATCGGCCGATTTCTCTCAAAAGCACTCGCATTGCCTTCTGGGATTGTGACATCACCTAGAAGGTTGGCAGCAGGCGATCCGCCCCTTTTAACATAACAAAGCTGAGATGGCTGGAGTTCCATGTGCTTTTGCTAATAATGAACGCAATTATTTATTATTTTTAGTCTAATATTATAATATAGAGTGGATTTATTATATTGCCATGCATTTATTTTTCTCATGGCAATAAATACAAGCAAAATTTTATTAAATGAACAAACCCCCCACCCCTTCTTATAATGAAAAAGAGCACACTCGTAACAAGCAGGAGAATTCCTGAGCAGATCTGCTCTTGATACGAGTGTTAAAACGCAAAAATCCAACAGATTGCACTACGAGAAAATCGAAAGTTAAGAGAAAATTTGAAACCTGAGAGAGAAGTTTAGAAAATAAAATATACACAAGACTCTTCGCTTTCATCTTCATCTCCTTCACTCGTACCAAGTAATTATAACTGTTCAGTGGCTTCAGATTCATTTGAAGACTCTATAAACCACGAGGTGGGATACGCTTTCACTCTCAAATTGTAATTTGAGTAAGACGAAAATGTTCGGTTAGACTCAAACAGAAAGTGATTGGGTATGTAGGTATTGCTTTTTTTTTCTTCCTATCATATTTTTACAACCATACAAGCAGTGGCAGATGTTTTAATGGTGTACTAGCACTTAATGCTAAAGGATTGAATACTGTAACAGGTTAATCATTAAAGAATTACTTTGACGAGGTGGCCTCGCTGTTGCAGTATTTGCTTTTGTATTTCAGTGCTAAATGTATATAAATAGATCTTTTATTTGCAATCTCTGAATTTTAAACACATATTATTCCAATAAAATATTTATATAAAACCTTGGCACGTTTTTCTTCATTTATATTGGTGATAAATAGCAGAAATAGGCTGGAAAATAAAGGTCACTGCGCTATTCCCTATAGTTTTCTATGCGTTCATCTGCTCCTAACCTTCCAGCTGACGTCACACGTCAGTAGCCAATGACCATCGATCACCCCGACAGAGGCCACCTTCTCTTTAACAACCTTGATTTTTTGCCAACCAAAGCACTGGCCAACAGGCCATAGCTTAATAATACGAAGGGCGCGTTCGACATCGCGCACTAAACGCCTTTGTGCGTCCACTAAACGCACTAACGTATTCGTCATGAAACCCGCGCGTGTTCGTCATCGCGAGTGCGCGCACTATCGGGCGTTTCGTGCGCGCACCAAATGACCCTAGGTTAGGAGCAGAGTCGTTTAGTGCGTTGCAAGATGGCACTGCCCTAGAGCTTGAAATGTAGTGATAGATAGTTCGGAGTTTTAGTTACCGTTAAAGAGCCTACAGGTATAATAAAATAATTGAAATCTGTATATCGTTTAAACTGACATTGAAATCTACTGTGTAATGATCGATTTCGGCATTTTATATGAATGCAGATGTTATGATGGGTTTTATTTTGAGCAGTATGTTTATTATTCATGATAGCATGGGTGAGGTGAACATCCCACTTTCGTGCTCTTTCCCGTTTTTCATGACACACACAAAATGCACTACACTTTTTTCACCGCTCGCTCTGAGGGATGTCACTAGGTGCATTTAGTGTGCACATGTCGAACGCGCCCGAAGTCTGTACACTCTGGGGTTTCTTTTGATTCCTGATTTCCATCTGCGCATGTCCAACTACCTAGCGGACGGCCCCACAATCATGTTTGAATTAGATCGCGTGTATTTTTCAAGAAACTTCGCTTTAACTTTCCAATCACAATATATTACGGCTTCTTCTTTTTTCTTTCTTACATATAAGCAAGCTAAAAACTAATTATTTTTCATAAGTTTAACTATTTTGCCGTTAAACGACACATTAACGCAGTTAAAATAAATATCTCGGATCGCTTACGACCACTCGAAGCGAACTATATCCAACTGACAAAGTGGTTGGAGAACTGTATCCCATTGGTTGGAGAATTTTGACGTCATAACGATGCGTGTGTTAGTGGCTAAGGTCAAAAACTCTCACCGGTGAGAAGAGTTAGTGTTTGGTCGGTCAGAAATCCCGGTGAGAAAACTATGACGTCATTATAACGCGGTCAGAAACGCCTGTTAGTGCTGCTATGCCTAACCGGTTGGTCTCACCATCCTCGCTGAGAAAAAGACGGTTAGCTCAGTGAGAAATTACGTCATCATTCTCTCACCGGTGAGGGTTTTTGACCTTAGCCAGTAGCACAGCCTATATGATTGGAGAGGCTCTAATCATGTAGGCTGTGGTTAGTGGTAAGTTCCGTGGCCATCTGTTAGGTTCGCTGCTTGTACGATCAGCAGAAAACGGCACGTTTTTTACTATGGGATTCGACGGGAGTGTACATACTTGGTATTATTAGGCTATGGACAGGCTTTCAAATGGGGACGCGTTGGTGGCGCTGAAAGCAGCTCATGAGCAATCTACTCATTTGGCCGCCATCTTTGGGGCAATTTGAAGGCGGCGAAAAGTGGAACTAATCTATAGGCGCCATTACTATGGTTGGCAGAACTTCGATAGCTGAGCAGGTAACCGCGCAAAGACTAAGGCAGAACCAAAGACGATAAGAAAGAAAGACCAGACAATTCACGTTTTCCCATAGGAGAAAATGATGCCTCCAACTAGCGCCATTACTAGCTAGCGGTGCGGGCTGAAACAATTCTACCCTCCAAGCAGCCTTTCTTTTTACATTTTTTTAATTAGCCTCAAACAACCTCTCTGTTTTAAGAAATTTAGTCATTTTATTTGCTCGCGATTGTTACGATTAAAAATTATTTTTTAAAATTTAAATTAATTAACGCATCTTAATTAACACATAATTTTTAGGACAATTCCTAAATAATTAAAGAAAAATTTACTAACAATAAAAAAAATAAAAAATTCAGACTTTTAGAAAAGATGAAAGTTAATAAATATATATTTATATATAATACCACCAAAATTGTATATTTATAATTCAATAAAATTATCGTAAGGTAATAATTTATATAATTAATATGAGTAATAACTTCAACGTTTAATAAGATTCTAGCACAACAAAAGTAAGACAGAAATTATTTATTATATCCAGGAATGGATAAAAGAATTTACAAGAAATAACAAATATAATCATCACACAATTAATACAAAACAAAAATACAACCTAATTCATATGTTAAACAGAATCAAACCAAAGTATAAAACAATAGAAACTTCAGCAAACATAAAAATTTAAACCAAGAACAGATGAAGGGGGGGGGGGGGTTCATCTGTTCTTGTTTAAACTGATGAATATAAAAGATTAAAATTACACAACTTAAACATGACAGCAATGATTTATACATATATACTCGTTTGTTGAAACAATCTGGATCTGCACACCAGCGTCCCAATGACATATTTCATTTGAATCATCTGTAGATTGCTTTTCGAAATGATTATCAACCGTCATGAGACAATCGAAGAGCTGAGTGGAATCAAAGAACGTAAAATAGGAAGAAGTGACCGTTCGGGGGAAAACATGTAACGCGTGTGACGTCATGTTCACGTCATAAATCAGTGGCGGACTCTAACGGCTAGTGCGTATCAGTAAATTCCTCCATGCATTCTCAATGATAAAAAGTTATATTTTGATAATTTTTTTTAGAATTAAACAAATTTTTTAAAAATGTGATAAAATCGTATTTAAATTGTTTGATATTCAACCTCTTATTGTAAAAATTCTCGTTTAACCTGGGAAAAATAAAATATGTATTAAAAAATCATTTTATTGTGCTTTTTAATTTTTATTTTGTTCACTGGATAACTTCATCATAAAATATTTGAAATAAAATAATTAATACATATTTGCTTAGGATAAACTGTGCATATACTTTTACGTAATATTGTATTAATTTATTATAATAATAAATGATAATTTTTTTAACAATTTATGATTGTTATTTTTTAAATTTCATAAAAACTTAATAGAAAAAGTTAATACACATAGATGAAATTAAATTTTAAAAATATATAATTTTATATACATTTATTTATTATATTCAAAGAAATAATGAATTACCAAAAGGAAGTTTAAATTTGTAATATTTTATTTGTTCTAATGCTGCCTAAGATGAACTTCCTTATCACTTTTTAAAGATTATTATTGCTGGATAGTCCCTTCGCTCTGTGTTGTATTGATTGAGTTATTATTCACCCAGGTTGGGGTTTTAATTTAACTTCTTGAGATTGTTCTGCTTACCTACAAGTGTAATTATCCTGGGCAACGCTGGGTATTCTGCTAGTTATATATAAAATATATAAAATGGAGGAATATTCCGTATGCTTTTGGAAATTAATTACTTGAAGCTTTAACTTCAGGTTAAAAGATTGATACCATGATGATTTTCAACCTGAAATTATAAAAATTGTTGTTTTTCCATCAGTAATTAATTTCCAAAAGCTAATTATTCATTAGAAAATTTTTTATTCAAATACGTGCACTTTCATCATCAATTATTTTACTTTCTTTTCTTTATATGATTGATATCGGAGGTCGGGCGTGAAAAAATCCTTCAAAGACCCATTTTCTAATAAATATTATTATTTATTTATTTATTATTATTATTATTATTATTATTATTATTATTATTATTATTATTATTGGCTTTTATTTCAACTGCTACATATTGTCATACGTCACGCTCATATCAATTTATATTTCTTTTCATACTCTTCTAATCGTTCATACGTCAATATTTCATATACTTAACATTCTTATAATGATGTACTTATAAGAATAGAACCCCTTTTTTTTAGTTATTGTTATCGGGAAAAAAAATTCTCAAGTTGAAACCGACTTCTATTTTTTTCAATGTCCTAAAGATTATTTAAATCAAAATCACAGCATAAATCCAAAATATATTTTTTCTACCATATTTTTTCTACTATTTTTTTTTCTTTTTACAATAAAAACCTCAAATTGTGTAACGTTTTGAGAATGAATTTCTTCATTTTTTTGTATTATTCGGACAAAAAAAAAACTACTCCAAAGCAAAAAAATAAATAAAATAAATATCTTTATTCGAAAATTGAGAATCAAATGTATACCGTATTTTAAATTTACTATTCATTTATATGCCGGAACTATATCTTTGGTTAAGAAAAAATATTTGTGTAAAAAAGCCAAATTGATGTAAATTTTCTCGCGAAAGATTTAATATAATAATTTTTTTTTTGTCGCCTGGAAAATATGCTACATTTTTACTACAGCTTAGATAAAAATAAATTCCAAAATTGACTTTTTAATTCCAATAAATATTCTGAGAATAAATTTTTATTGTTACATTTTGCTTTCATTGCAATGCAATATTTTTTAATAACACCTACTATGCATGCGAAGGCGCCACAAGTCTGATCGTCTTGCAGGCGTTACATTAAGATCAAAGGTACCGACGCCACGGTCACTTCTTCCTGTTTTACGTTCTTTGGTGGAATCAAACACTTTTAGTTTCGATTTCACACGGTTTCGATTTAATAAAAGGAAAAACGATTAGGGAATGCAACATGTACTTTTTATTTATTTATTAAATACATAACTTATTTGAATAAATAAGATCATTTCTCTTTAATTTAATATACGATAATTACGCCCTCCAACGGTGCGGGCAAAAGTACATCAAATGACGTGATGCGCGAAGAAAGTTGCGCGGATCACTTAAAACCTTCGTTCGCAGTCCCAGTTATGTGTGTTTTTATCCTCTGAATTTAAATGAAGACTGTTTATGGAACATTGAGGGCATTTAATTTTTTTGATATAGTTAAATTTCATGTATGTGCTCAAATAACGGTTTTAAAGCTTGTGTTTCGACTTACCTATGCACAAGTTCATAGGCCTAATAACCAAAATCGGAGGGAACCTGTAATCCACAAGGTCATAATAAGTACTTGATAATAAAATGTTTTATGGATATAACCTTTCTATATTGTATGTAAGTATGATTTAAAAAGCTTGTTTTTTTGTTTTTTTTTATCCCATCAGCTGTAATGTAAAATCAGCTGACTATTAATTTTCAATATCCGCACATCGCGCGATGACTGATCATGCGACCAAGGTAAATGAAATTTATATTAATTTAACCATCACTTCTTAGCCTTTTATTGTGACTAAATAGAAAAGGGGCTATATATCAGTTAGTTAGGGGGGGGGGTCTTCAGAAAATGAATTCACTTAATCTTGGTCGTATGATCAGCCACCGTGCGATGTGTGGACATTGAAAATCAACCCTGCTGACATTATTACCATTATGTAAGTATTCCTACGAATATCTTTTAATATCTATAATACCCTCCCCCCCCCCCTCAAAGAAAAGATATTATGAAATTATAATTAACTGAAGATATTATGAAGCATCTGTTTAATATCAGTTAGCCCTCCCTTCTGTTTAATATCAATTAGGACTGATTTTGAGGTAGTTTTACCCTTGTTCAATAGTTCAATGCAGTCATTGCATTTTAACTTGGGTACTAAAGAACGAATGACCCAACCAGCAATATATTCCAGAACACCGTCACAATTGGTTGTCACAATACTCTTTTACATAGCAGTGATCAAATGACAAAAAAATATTAGTATCAGAAATGTCAAGTTTTGGGCAATTGTTTTGTGTTGGAAAATCTATTTGGGCATTTTCTGTTTCTGTTTCCTCACAATTTCCAAATTTGGAGAGATCAATTCTTGCTAACAGTGTTTTCCAATATGCATACTTTAACTGGAGTGGACTTGGATTATTAAGATTTCCTCCCCTGTTTCTGATACAAGAGAAAAAAAGCTCTAGGTGGTCCTGACTTAACTTTCTTGTTAATAAGAATTTCAAGGGAGCATTTTCACTCCACAAAAATTCTTTACAAAGACCCTTTAAGCTTGTTAGATTTATAATTAAGCCTAGGATTCCGATTTTTCTTTGTGTTTCAAGTAGGTATTTACCCGAAGAATTTTTAAGTGTTTTCAGATAAGCAATTGCATTGTCAATCTTGCAACAAGTCATTTCCATGTTTCTTGTACTGATCGGTTGTTTTGTTCCTTTGGCATATAGGTGGCATGAATTCAACAGATCAAAAACCATATTGAAGATTTCAATAAATTCAACAGTTGCATCTACATCACTAAAACCATCAATTCCAACATCTTTGCAGAATCTAAGAGCTGAAGCAACAGAGCCACTTATTGTTTGACATGCCAATTTTACTTTCATTTTTTGGGATTGCCAATTTAAATGTCTGTCTGATAGCTTATTTGCTGCATGCAAACCTTCTTTTTCCTGTAATTGATGTAACATATCAATATATTCTCATTTGATATATCATTTCTCACTTAATAATATTTTTTTTTCTCCCAGCAGATTGCGAATTAATTTTATCATGTGTGCTGCATCCAAAATACAATAAACATTTGTGTTTTTGTTAGATGGGTTCTCTATCCATGATTCAAATTTATCATCCATGACATTAAGATGTACTCCCAGGGATTTGAACATTGAAATGTTATTTGATGCACCGTCACATGTAATAGAAATGCATTTTGCACCTACACTTCCTATTTTTATCAATTATTGTATCACTAGATTAACACAGATAGAGCCAGATAATCCATTAATAAGTGAGTAACCCAACAGGTGATCGAAAAAAAATAAAATATTAAGATAAAAAAATGAATTAAAAGATCAAACTGTCAAATGTTAACTTTTAAACATTCAATGAAATTCTAAAATTCTTTGTACAATATGTTTATGGGGTTTGAACACAGGAAAATATTAATCTTATAATTTAACTCCTAAAATATTTTGTACGTCTATTGTTAAATAGGCCTGCTATCTTTTTTGTCATTTCAGAATTTAAAAACTTTAACATATTCAAATTTATAAATAAATAAATAAATAAATAAAATAAATAAATTTTATTTTATTCAACTAACTCAATTTATATATAAGGTTCCACATAACTTATTAGAAATTAACCTATTATAAGTAGCTAGTATCATCAATACTGCGCTAGAGAGAATAAAATAGCAATTCCATTTTAAAGAGTGAATTACTTAAACAGATCAATATAGATTTCTGGAGTAATATGTTGGTCTAAATTAACTAAAGAACTTCATTATGCACCTTCTCTTTAATTTTTTAAACATCTCCTCCTTAGAAGCATTTGTTCGGGCTTATTCACAACTAATTCAATTTCTATCAAGAACAGATGAAAAAGGGGGGGGGGGGGGGGTCTTCATCTGTTCTTGTTTTTATATATGTAAGCATTTGTAATAAAATATACTTAATTTATAGTCTGTGTTAGTTTTTATTTTAAACAAACGTCTAAATGAAATGCTAAGTAATTAAAAGTTCCGTTTATTTTTTTAATAAGGATTTTACTTGAAATTCGACGATTTTTAAGCAAGTTGAACTTTCCGTTATTTTAAAAAAGAAATTTTTATTTACTTAATTTTTCATATTTTGACCTGTCAGATTTAATAATTTTTGCATAATTAGTTGTTCCATAAATTCATATTATCCATAAAATTAGACAATTTAGGTAATGTTAGATATAAGTATAATTAAAATAAATGAAATCGTTGACTAGAACAATTATCTAATCATTTATAAACAATATCATTTTCTTATTAAGTAAATGACTTTCATTTTATATTAATTTTAATGCAGATTAATTTAAATTTGTTGAAAAATTTTTAGAATGCTCTCATTTGAATTTAATTTTCAAAAACCGAGATTTTTAAGCAATTTTAAATACGACATTTACTTGGTAGCAGGGAGCAGTCACACGTCGGTGACAATGTTTAAAAGAATTTTTAAGTAGCTGGAAACTTTCGATTGATTCTGTACGTTGATTTAAGGTGGCTTGTAGATTTAAAGAATATATTGATTTATTCATTTATATAAAGTTATTTATATATTCACTGAAGAAGTTTGTTCAATTCAGTCACTTATAATTTTCTCATAGACAGCTTACCATTTCTGACCATAACCTGAATCTCATCATTATTCACCTCTGTCATCATGTTTTGGTTTACCTGAGTTTAATTTTAAATTTATGTATTTCTTCTCCTGTGGTAATAACTTTGTATTACTACTGAACATCTGTATAATTTTATATATGAAAATAAATAATTTTTATATCACTTGTACAGGATATGCAAAAAAATGATAAAAATTTTATCTACAATTGTAAGATATTAGATCGATTTTTTTGTCAACTAACCGATAACGAATGAAATCTAAACTATAATTAGGAATTGTTTTTGATTTTTATCCTGAAAAAAAAAATAAAACGCTTCTTTTCATTTACGTAGTGCAAGAAAACAAGTGTTAACAAATCGAAAACAAATTTCTAATACACAAAAGTGAAAGGTTGAACTAAACAAGATAAAAATGAAAGACTAAAAATTAGACAAATCAAGCTGAAAGAGAAATTCATTTTAGTAAAATTATTTTATTAAATTACGTAATCTTGTAAATTCGTCATTGAATGATTTTTTTCCCCTCTTTATTCTTGTTCTTGAAAATTTCAATCAAAAAAAATCAAGCTAGCCACATTACGCTATGGTTAAGTATGGCAGAAACTGATTAATACTAGTATTATTAAATGGAAAAACTCATTTTCTCTAGCATTAGCAGTGGTTTACACTAGAGACGCAAGAGATTACATTTTTTAAACATCGATGTTATTGTTACGATGTATCTATGTTTTCCTTCCGATGTATCGAAGATTTTATTCCGATGTTACTAAAATAACTTCACTGAAACTGTTTTGTTTTGTGTTGCAATTGAAACTATATTTCTTTAACGTTGTTATTGCAATTGAATTTTCTACTGAAAATACTACTACAGAAAAAAATCGATGTTTTGAGTCGATGTTGCATCTCTATATCCTTATAGTTTAAACATTTCACTCAGGTCATCAGAAAATACGATTTGAATCGCTGCTCATCTTACATCATGGCCTTCGAGATATTAGGCCTCTGCAAAAACCTACAAAAGAGGGCGCAACACGTACGTTGCTTCTGAATGGCCGGAGGAATTCGAGAATTAGCTGCTAGTCATATTTAGGGGGACAAAAATCAGCTGATCGCCATAGACATTGCATTAAGCGTAATAAATATCAGCCGATTTCTTAAATTAAAATATGGAAATCAAGTGAAAATGTTAATTAATAAGTCAATAAAAACTAGAATTGATACCCGTAAAAGAGTTTCTAAAATTTTTTTTACGCTCGCTGTTGAAAGAAGCCTATTCGGAGCGTCATTGCAATATAAAACATGCCGTAACTATAGCGACTAAAATGAAACATTGTTGTGCATTGTGAGGTTCCTGGGGATAATTATTGAAATAAGTGGTCGAATGAATAATTAATTATTTATAAAGGACTGCGCCAGTGGATTATACTTTCCACAAAGTGTTTAAGATAATTTAAAGGTTATCCCTTTCACACAAACTAGATTCTTCCCGCTTAAACAGGCCCGGCCAAGTGAGGAGAAAATCAAAGTACTCGAGGCAGTGTTTAACATATAAAATAGAATATTTATTAGGAACATTCAACAATTGTATAAAACAGAAATTGAGATAATAAGAAATAAAATTTAATCAATGATCTGTAAACCAATGTATCTCTAGAATGATTCAATTTGTAAAAAGGAAAACTTTGTATTTAATTGTAATGAACCAATAATTAGTATCTCAGAAATAAATGATAGAATATCAGGATTGACTTATGATAATGGTAATAAATGTAATTATAATTCTTTAAGACAAGAATAGAATTTGGAAATTCTAATAATCAATTTTCTAAGACTAAAAATATTCTCAATCAACTTGTAAGTCTTAACTGTTTAATAATGCTAATTAAAATATAGAAATATAGAATCACTGTTCTGTGGAATTTTGTATCAAATGGTTTAACAGTAAAGAAATAGGTTCTTCTGACAGAGCTTAACTTAGATAATCAAATTTCTGGCAATAATATAACTGTTGTCAAGACTTTATGTAAGCTAACAAAATGATCAGACGGACGCGATTGACGCTAAAGGGGGTGATAGAATTAAACTGAATTGTAACTTGACTCCAACATGTAATTGTCTTTCCCACTAGAATTTTATGAATAAGAATGTTCCGTTCCCATTTTAAATGAATAGAAATTGAAATAAAGAAAACATGAATAATATGAATAGAATGGCCATTGAGACATTAAATTGGAACTGGGCTTTACCGTGGTCTTCTCAATCTGTCCGCTCTTGGATGGCACTCGCTCTCTGGCTCCGTCGAACCGTCTGGAGGGGGGGTGGACTCCTCTTCAGAAATGGCTGGTAGGTTTCTCTGCTAGGCTCCTTCTTCCATGGTGAAATTTTTATACCGTTCTGGGCTGGCTTTTCTTTCTCAAACTAACATTAACTTTCTAAGCTATTGAATTGATTGAGCTGGTGCGCAGCTAGGTGGAATATACTTAAAGATCCTCGGCATCGAGCTAACTCACGAATTACGTGGTGTGAAACGTAATGGAAAAACTAAACTTAAACAGGAGTTAAAAATACTAATTTAAAATTTCCCATCTGAATTCATTTGAATTTCAGATAGAGGCCGGATTTGAATATAATAAAAATATGAGTAGGTGAACCGCACACCCGGTTCTCTTAAAATCAAAACTTCTACTACTGAAGATTCTTTCTCTGGAACTACTGACAAAACAGATCCAGTTTCCTTAACCAATCAAACGTTCGAATACACGCTAGACAATCACCAAAAGGTGATTCTTCAACCAATCAAGAACTTGGTAACATTTCTCAACTTATTTGAAATTTATCACTCACGTGACAATTAGTCACATCTGGCCATCTTCATCGTTCAAGGTTCACTCTTTGTTCTTAAAACATGTTACACTCCTTCATCCCGTCTCGAATTCGATCCTAACCACTTTTCCAACTCTGCCAATACTCTTGGGTCCTTGAACAAAAGTCAAAACAATCCTATTCTATAAGGTGTAAACTGAATCCTTGACAATCCCCTTGCTGTTGACAGCAATTCTGGCACCGTTTAAGGGCTTCTTAAAATCGAGCAGAGAAAAAACATTTAAAATATTATCTATTATTTAATTCTTTACAATCTCTAAATCCGTTCTAAATCTTTCAAAAATGCTAAACTTACGATTCCATAAACAATCCTAACGTGAATAAATTATTAAATTTGCATAATTAACGTTAATAAATTCTAAATTCTAAAACTGGCTAAATACTCATTCTCGAAATCCTACAATATACCTCCCCTCGCAAGAAAAGCCTCGCCCCGAGGCGGTATCGTTACCTGAAATCCTCAGGGGTCTTGCATCTTTGCAGCATCTTCCATTGATGGAGCGGGACAGATCGAGTCAACGCCGGCAAGCCCAACTTCTCAAATGGCAACTAGAAAACTTAATGGAAAGCTTATTTAATATTAAGTAGTATATATTTTTTGGTCTCCCACGATCATTTTGCATAAAAGAAAATAGTTTAGTTACTCAATTTGGTTAGTATGAGTTAATTTTTAAAATACTAAATAACCAAAATACAATAATAAAAGATATACGTAAAGGGTACCCAAATTATCATAACTTAATGTCTACCTAAGATTACTTAAACATATAATCATATTTGATAGGCCTTTTGAAGATTTGTGCACAACATTGAAAATTTCTTATCACACAGTTCAAAGTTCTTAACACATTCTAATCAGTTCTCAATCAATACACAGTTCACTGTCCATAACCTAATGAAAGTTCATTATCTTAACGTTTCAAACGTAATAAAAGTTCAACACAACACAAAGTTCACTGAAAGTTATGGAATACTGAAATTCAAAATTATGTTAGAGAACACAAAACAATATATCAGTCAGGAAATGTTTCAAGTACTGGACAGTTTGTGGCACAAACTTGCTTCTACGTGGTGGAGATAAAGTTCTGAGGCGGGATGCTCACGTCGGCATCATCTCTTTGCTCTGGATCTCCATTAACATATTGGAATGCGGAATCGCTCCGAAGCGACCTTCCCTGGCATTGTCTGCGACGTGGGGGGGGGTTGAAGTCCTCAACGTCAGCAGGTGTCTGGTGTCGTCTGGCTCCAGAGGTCCTTCCTGGCTCCATGGCGTTGTCACCTGTAAGCCAACTCCTTTCAATGTCTCGGCCAAGTTAAATTTTATATTAAAGAATAGAAAGAATAGCGAATAAAGGGAGTAAATGTTGTATTCCCATATGTAATGTTGGATTATATGTGAACCCTTATAAATGTTTGTTAGAAAGATTTCAAGAAAGACAAAATAATGTATAAAATATAAATATAAGATAAGCATATTAGATGTAAGAAACTCATAACATGTGTTTGTATATCATGGACAATATTATATTTCTTCAGAAGAAAAAGCTATCGGAACTCGCTCTCTAAGATTCATAGGAGTTTCCTCAACAAGAGGACGTGGAGTTCCGTTTAAAATCTCTAATTCTGGATCTCCTTCAGGATTTGTGTCATCACTAGTAATCATAGACATTTTTAATATTTACGCAATCGCTAGCTTAATTTATAGACCGCATTATTTCTTAAGGTATCTAAAATTCTATTAACTGAGAAGCGGGACATTCAAACATTTCATTAAATTAAAATATCACAGGGAAGCCATGATAGAGAGGGGGGGTCCAAGAACTTTAGTCGAGAACGCTATCTCTACGCATGACCTCATATCAAGATGAAATTTAAATCATTCGGCTCTAAGATGAAATTTTCATTTCACAATTTTCTTCGCAAACATCAATAGATCGCTGTTATATCCGTCATCATTAGTGATCGGAGAACAACGTCTATAAACCTTCTTAAAGAAAGAAAAGTGAGAACTCGCTACCATACTGGAGTAATATCTTTCGATATTATTATGTTTATAAACCTCTTATATAACTTTTATATTAAGGGAAGTAAAGAAAGAAAATATTTGAATTATTTAGAATTGAACATAGAAAGGGTTATTTATTTAAAAATTATTCTGGAAATATTTATCTATTTTCCTGCTTTATTTATTTATTTAAACTTTATCTCCCCAACAAGGAAGTAAGTGTGTTTTTTCTCGAAAGGGATTAAGAAAGAAGGGGGACCGGGTCGGTCCTATTGTTCAGGAATAGGGGCGAGGAAATAGTTATTTCTCCTGCCCTATCTGGTCACTCAATTCTAAGAATCGATTTGAAACTTCTAACTTATTTGAAACGATCTAATAACGTATTCGAAATCGAAACTGCTAGTGGATACGTGGATAATATTTTTCCAGTGGTTTGAATATAAACCTTAAACAAGTTTATGAAAAACATCCTGCGGTTCTAGCTTAGAATAATTAATTCATTTGCGGGAAATTATGTGATGGTGGAAACATAATTACCTTAATTAAAAGAAATGTGAACAAAGAAAATAATGGATACCGTGTGCGGATACAAGGACGTTAGAAATACAAGGTAAGACAAGATTTATTTAGATTCAGAAATTTATAATGTAATTTGTGGAATGATTTAGAATTTTATTTCGGACTTTAGAATACTTTTATCGTTAACCTAGCTTCCTTCAGACAATTGTATTCATCAAGTGGTGTACGATCTTGGTCATCGGGATGGTCGGCTCGGCAATGAGAAGCTCGCAACGGCGGCGACCCACGCCTCGACTCCCGGGACACGATGACATCGGCCGTCACTCTGGGTATTCTGTGGG
>JAHWFO010015468.1:8921-20417 GCA_023313115.1 Rhysida immarginata | reverse complement strand
ATACTGTAATTAACCCCCCCCCCCCTTCACCCCGTTACCTCCCTTAAGAATGGAATTTTGAAAAACCGTTTCTTAGTGAGCGCCTACGTCATTTTTACAGTTTTGACGTTTCTTGCAGATATCCGGGGTGTCGACGAAGAAACGGGTGAAACGCGAAAAGGAAACACTGTAAATCGTTGTAGCTCCGAAACTAGAAAATCAGCGGGAACAACTAATGCACCATTATACAGTGGACGGATCAAAGTGTATAATGGAGCCGGTCCGAAAACTGTCGCGTGCATAACGCTATCGCAGGCAGGGACGAGGATGCTTATATCCGGGTCGTTTCTCACGGTCGACAGCCACTTCACCGTCATTCGCGGTTTAGCGAACAGAAGAGATGTCATTTGATTTATAACGAAGAACCCTAACGTTTGATGATTTGAGATTAAACGAAATATTCAAATGTCATAGAAGATTTAGTGCGTGAGAAACAGCGAAAATTTGAGAAGTATAATAAAACTTTAAAACATATGGCAGATAAGCAGCTAAAAGCTTATAGAGAACGGATAGGAACTGAAAGAGAATTCAGAAAAGCCCAAAAGAACTTCGACCTAACGAGTTAGACGTTGGCCGAAGTGACGTAAAAAGGAGACTGCCGCGCCTAAATGGACGAGCATCGACGTGGGAGCTGTACCGAGCATTTTGAGTGGAGTTTTACATTCAAGGCCGATGCAGATCGCCGATTCGAGCTCGAGAGATGGAGCAAGCAGCCAGCAGTTGATAAAAAGAGCAATATGGGCTCCCATAAAACGAAAAAATTGGCTCCAACGCCGGCCTCCGTCAATCAAATCACTACTTATATAGAACAACAATAGATTTAACATACGTCACAATGAAGACTGTGAAAAGTAAATCTTACAACTCTTATTTACTCGCATCACTTCTCCAATGTTCAACTGAATTCTACCAGTCACAAACGACTCATGTATTATTACACCGAAAATCAAAATAACGAAAAAAATAAAGAGACAATCCGTTCAAATTTCAACTAGCTTTCCAGTCGTTATTGCACAAACATCTCTCGTAAAACCCTTGTGGCTGTACGGATATAGCCTACGCAAAGTTTTTCAGCAACTCTGTATTTTTTCATTTGAGTTATGAGCAATAACCCCTAACAACAATGAAATTTAATCTCGCAGACACAAAAACTCCAGAAAAAACTTTTACAATATACAAATTAAGTTTAACATCAATTTATTCTATATTACACACATTATAGTAAATATTTCTTGTTAGTTGGTTACTCTTTCAAATCGTCTCCACTACAGATATTTTTTAATTAGTAATTAACCAATTACTGAATAGATATTCTCCACTGCAGGTCTTGTTGGAGCCACCCTGCACTTTACCTGGTCTTCTCTCAAATTATGTTGTCATTAAAACTAATCGTTAAAGAAAATTAACTGTTCATTGGCAACGATTTATGGAAAATATTTTACTCAACTTCATTACGATTTTATATAAACATAAAATAAGTAAATAATTATTAGAAGTTATAATATGTGTAAAACACTTATATCACAAGGCTTGATAATGCGCGTCATACCCTGGTGGCATTAAACATAAGTATAGAATTGTTATTGACCTTGATGAATTGCGTGAGCATTTTCTCTGTAGCATTTTCAGTTTTTTTTTTATAATTTTCCCATTAGTATCTGTTTTTATGAGAATGTTTTACTTCAATTATGAGATATACACTATATGGCCATTCTTCACCAGACACCCCACACGAGTAAGTTAAACCAAGCCCTGTGTCAGGACACCGAGACGACGAATCGAACATGGCCAGAAAAAAAAAGGCCCAGGCCGTCGTCTAGAAAAGCCAAGGCCATCAGAAGAAAGGACAAGGCCTTTTAATAAGCAGAAACTTACCTGGCAAGGAAATGTAATTGACAAGAGAAAGGAGGACAGAAAGAAGAAAGGTGATTGGCAGCGGGACTGCGCAAACTCGGCGCAGAATCCTCCAGTGGAAAATAAAAGGAGGAAGCAGAGGCGAGCAAAGGGGAGAGCCGGAGATCATCAGCAGATGCCGCAAGGAAGCCTGGAGGACCAGTGGACCACTGAGTGAGTGTTTGTGGTAACCAGTGAAATCGCGATTATCTGAACTTTAATTCCAAACGCAACAACAACTAACGCGTGTGTGTGATTGACTTTTTTGCGAGTGAGTGACCTTCTTCCCTGGTGACTTCCGGAGGAGGCTTCATCCCCCCCCCTCCTCAAACTTTACAAACCTTTAAATCACATCACCATGGAGAACATGGTGATGATGATTTCTGATGGCCCCTTCGCCGTGGGGGCGTTTATGAAGGAGCTGTACGCTAAAACGCGTATACCTCCTGTTCTTCCTTCAGGTGATCCTGCCGTCAAGGTAGTCCAACGTTTATCCTCGACTGAGACGAGGATGTTTTGTCGACAACGTAATGTGGCAGATAGGATTGTGTCTGCCGAATTCGTTAAGGTTGGACAAACCACTGTCCACCTGGTTTATGCAGAACCCGGATACCTTCCCATTCTTATCCGGGGCGCTTCGCCGCTAATGTCAGAAAAATATACGAAGGATTACATGTCCGACTACGGGGAGGTTCGGAAGGTCTCGTATCCACAACATTCGGATTCTCCCCTGCAGGAAACCGGCGATATCGTAGTCAGCATGATTCTTCATAAGGTCATCTCGCAACATCTTGTGATGTATGGGGAACGTGTCTCCGTATCTTACAAGGGGCAAAGGCAGTGCTGCTGGTACTGCAAGAAACCATCCCACGTCAGGAAGGAATATCCTCTCCTCAAGAAATGCGATACATGTCAGCACATCGTAGGCAAATTTCATCGTTGCCCGGAGAGGACTGATGCAGCACCAGCAGTTCCATCGTCACCGCCTAGGGATAGGCTGTCCCAGGAAACATCGTTGATGACAGCATCTGACAAGCCACCTGTGCCACGCAGAGCTTCGCCGCCTTCTCCTCCACCTCGAAGGCTGCAAGTGTCTCTATCTTTGCCGCCTCTCCCTGCAGAACCAGAGAAGGAAATGCCACCTCCTCCACCGCTTCCAAAGGTTCCAGAGGTCGTTCCTTCCCTTCCTCAGCCATCGAGCGATATTTCGATGATGAGAGAGGAAAGCTCTGCAGAAGAAGATGTCAATGTATCACTGGGTTCCGGATCGGTATTTGCAGCGGAAGAATTTCCAGCCCTTCCTCCGCCAGCGGAAGCATCGATGTCGCAACCACTGCGGATAGCTTGTTCATCTTCTCCAACCAGGTTGTCATCATCAGCTGGGACGCCGAAGACCTCAGCACAAAGCCAGCACATGGGTCTACATTCCATCGAGGGCCCAATGTGTCATCAAGACTAGACTTATTCCTCGTAGACAATGCATTTGCTGGGGCACCCAGAACAATGGAGGTCATTCCATGTTCGTTCTCTGACCACAGTGCCATCAAGTGGTTATGGAATCCTCCATTTCCAGCATAGCTGCAGGTATTACTTCTCAACGGAACTGGTTCCTGAACGTTTCCCTACTCGACGAAGAAGAATACAAGGGTAAGTTCGTTTAGTTTGTGGATAAACGCCTCCGTAATTTGCCTCCGTAAGCTTCGTGAACTGAATTTAAGACTAAAATTAAGCGTTTCTTTCGGAAAATTGGGTTGGATGCTGCTAGACGCCACCATCGTCACCTAGTCATGCTACAAGAGATCTTGCGTCTTCTACGTTGTTCCTTCCCGAGGGAAGAGTTTGTTGATGACATCAATCAGGTGAAAAGCGAGATCAATGCTCTAAAGATCCGTTGACTCAGAGCCAAACTTACCTGGGCTGCTGACGTCAGGCATATGTCATCAGCAGCTTTTTCTGAGGAGAGACGACGAGCCAATAAGAAACGTTGTCATCGTTTGAAGGTAGAAGGTAGGGTAATGGAGACTGATTCCGACATCTTGTCAGCCTTCCGTTCCCACTTCGCATCCTTTTTCGCCAACCCAATTGTTCCATCTGACGAAGCAATGGATAGAGGCACTAAGACCTCTCTCTGAGGAAACTGACCTGTTCATCACCCGCCCCTTCACTGAAGATGAAGTAAAGAAGTTTCTAGCAAAGGATGGTCGTCATGGGTCTAGTCCGGGCTAGGACGGCATCCCTTACTCCTTTTACATCGCAACCTGGGAACTTCTTGGGCCTTTTCTGGTGCGAGTAGTCAACTCAATCATCAGTGATCCTTCTTCCATCACAGCGGATTTCGTTGTGGGGAGAATTTTATTACTCCCCAAAGTGCAAAACCCTGGACTAGTATCCCAGTGGAGGCCGATAACTCTCCTTAATACAGATTACAAGATCAACAACGGTTGAAACTGTATGTCAAATTCTTTGACCCAGGACAATCCTACTCGATACCATCACGCAGGATGTCGGACAATCTTATCACTATCCGGTGTGTCATGGAAGAAGCGCAAGCTCGTCATCAAACTCTTGCAGTGTTAAGTCTCGACCAGGAAAAGGCCTTCGACAAAGTGAATCACGAATTCCTTTTCCAAGTGTTTCACCAGCTTCATCTTCAGAAATTTGCTACGATAATCTCCGCACTGTATGCCTTGGCCACATCATGTTTGGCGATTAATGGCTCTACGTCATCTTTCTTCGAACTATCCAAAGGGGTTAGGCAAGGGTGTCCTTTGTCCCCTCTTTTATACATTTTCTATTTGGAGCCACTACTTCAGTATTTAAATCGCCACAAAGATGTTCGAGGATATGAGTTACCTGTGGCATCGATCAACATCCGGACTATAGCTTATGCCGACGATGTGGTTCTCTTCGCATCTGATGCTTATTCTTTGAACATCTTTAATGTCACCTTTAGATGCTTTAGTGCTTCGACGGGGAGCTCCATCAACCTCGTCAAGTCCAAGGGCATTGCTATTGGGAATTGGTCGGCTGACGATCTGAAGACTTTCCCAAAAACATGGTGTGGCCAAGTGACAGTGTTAGGCTACGTCTTCTCTTTCTTAACGAATAAAGACTCTAGCCACTGGCAACAAGTGATTGATAAATGTGTTACCCGCCTTGGCAAGAATTTTCGTTTTCCTACTGAGCGCTAAGTGCCTATTCACCTTGCCATCCCATCGGCTTCAGGAAAAAGTACGCAGAGCAATTGTGAATTGTGTGTGGGGAAATAACATCCGGTGTCACCTGTTTCGTTCAGCATATCTTTTTACCCCATTTGAGAAGGGGGGGACTCGGACTGCCCGATCTACGATCATATTTAATTCAGCTAGGATGGCCGCTATGATTCGGGTGTTTCTTCTCCCTCCTCCCATTTGGGCAAGCCGGCCAAGTGGCCGAGAGGGCTAGGGCGTAGGCTTTCTAGTTCTCGAGTCCGCCTGTTCGTGGGTTCGAATCCCGCCGTGGGCATGGATGTTTGTGTTTGTCCCGGGCTGCCTACAAATAAAACTTGTGTAAAAGGTGCAAAATGACCTTAGTAGTCGACGCCAAAATTTCTAATCAACCAACCATTTGGGCAAACTTAGTGTTTTTATATTTGCGTTTCTTTTTTAAGGTGAATAGGCTGCCGTTTCCTGCTTTGCTGCCAGTGGTTATAACTCATATACAACCGGACTTTCTAATAAATTTTCAATTGGACCTAATGACTTTTATTCCTGGATTGCGTCAAATAGACCCCCAAGAGTGGGGTCACTTGAAACTTTCATGGTTCTTCCAGCAGACCGCTCTGTGTGTGATCACCGACATCTTTCGTCTACACTCAGATTATCCGTGGTCGGGTATTTTGAAAGCAATCAAAATGGTTGCCTTCGAACGAACTGTTCAGTTTTCAATGGAGATCTGCACCACGGATTCATCACTCTTCAACGTTTACATCTATGGAGAGTGGTGAGGTCTGCTGGGTGCTTGTTCTGCGGGGTTGAAGAATCCGTTAAACACGTTTTTTATGAGTGTCCATTCGTTCAGCCCAACTGGGACCGTTTCAAGCAGTACTATAGATGAAGGAATTTTACGTATCCTTCTGTGCGTTTTTTGCTTGACGGTCATACCGGCGAACCATATAAATTGGACGTAGCCGTGCCTATTATGTTCTTGAATAGAAAAGTGTGGTGTGCCCGTGTGGAAAGATCCTTGAGGCATATGTCATCTTCATCACCTTCCTCAGTCTGGAGGAAGGCAGCTTTCCATCTGAGGTCCTTCCTGCATCTCGAATGGGTACGGCTAGGTCCGTTGGTTTTTAAACGCAAGTTTACATCTTCTAGGCGTTTATGCTCGGTCGTCGGAGGGGACCGTTCCTATCTCTTCACCTTCCCGACCGAGTTGTGATGGTTCGTCGGAATAACGAATAGACTTCATTTTGAGGCGTTTATAAAAGTGTAGCAGCCCATTTTCTAGGGCTGCACGAACTTTTCGCATGGGCGCCAGATGCCTGTTAAAAAGAACTTATGATGAGGCATCTGCTGAGGCAACAACACCAGCCTTAGCTACAACAGCGAAGACCGGAGGACCACCCAGCAGACCAGGATAGACAGCACCGCCCAAGGAAAGGACTCGCTCATCAGGCACTGAGAAGTAAAATAGACTTTAAGGAATCTATTAATAATTTTACTTCTAATTGTTCTAAGGGTAGTGCCGATAGGAGCCGAGTGAAAAGCGAGTGCCGATGTTGGAAGGAAAGTGTCCCCAGCCGAAGTCGCCGAGATCCGTCCCGTCTATCCAGCAGCCAGCAGCGAGATAAGACTTTTACGTCTGGCCGTAGTACGAGGTACGATAGAACAAGGGAACGAGCCCAGCCTAGGAGACGACATCGTAGCCGCCACTTTGGGCCCTCCAGTTTCTCCCGTCCTCGACAATAGCGTTTGAGGACGATTCAATTGTCGCCCTGAATGAAGTAGCCACAGTCGAGCATCGCCTCAGCGCGAACACCCAGTCCAGACCTCATCAGATTTACGCCGAGGGGACGAATAGCCCAGCAGCAACTCGGACTACAAATTCGACATCCATTAAAGCTTTCCCGAGGAAGGTGAACGCATTCGGAGTCGTATTCCCAATCTCTGACATAGCCGGTATTCTCGCGGGGGTACCCTCTGAATGTCCGCGCTTGGACAAGGGATCTTCTACGAATGGTATCTATTAAGTATCAAGCACTTAGAAGATAATAGTCGTGGTTACATTTAAACTCTTGATATGATAGCTAAGTTTTATTGCATAAGCTCTGTCTAATATATCTCTTTATCACAGTGCCACTTCTTCGGTCGATAAACCTTTATAGGTCGCCGCCATCTGAGTTAGCGGTACCTGAGGCTCACACCGACAGTAGTGAATACATACCTTGTGACCCGGCTCCAGTTCACGAAATTAGCGAAGGGCGTGTCCGATCCAAGACGAGCACTCACGGACTTGGAAATAACAACGTGGAAGCCAACCAAAAGGACCCACCAATCCCATGTGCAGCAGAAGAACTGGACTGATACCTTACGGACTTTATACTTTTAAATGTTAAAAGTACAATTAATATAATTTCGAATATTAATAAAAGTTTAATATTTGAATCCTCCCGTTTGACTCTGTTTGCTGCTAAGGAAAAAAGCACGACACCCTGCATGACATCAGTATCGTGTAGGGCCGCCTTTCGCTGCAATGACAAACGCAACCATTCGATGAAGACTTTCCACCAATTTGCAATACTTGTTGGCGGGAATCTTGCTCCATTCATCCTTAAAATTGGCAAACAGATTAGTGGTATTCTTTGAGCAGCATGACTTTGTCTCAACCGGTGCTCCAATTTGTCTCAAAGATATTCAATGGGTTGAATTCTGGAGATAGGGCTGGCCAGTCATGTTTCCCCCACTGATGGGTATCTCCTCAAACCAGGTGTTAATAACACCTGCTGTGTGACACTGATATTGTCGTGCTGAAACAGGTATGGACCATTAGCAAAGTGTTTCCAAAATGTCGGTAGCGTAAAATTGCCCTGGACTGTTTGGTACGCTTCGGCATTGATGGTTCCGCGAACTAAAACAAGAGGACCAAGACCGTTTCACAAAAAAGCAGGACCAGATCATGAAGCCATCTCCTCCGTATTCAAATGTGGGTACGACACACTCCTGAAAATATCGTTCGCTGGACACTCGCCAAACCCACACGTCCACCGGACCGCCACGGCTGGTAGCTGGACTCATCACTCCTTAGGATGGTTTTCCATTGTTCTGTACTAGACGACGCCAATCAAAAGTCCTGTGCCAACGTTTTTAATGAAGCTCTCTGGTTTGACATGACCACACGTTTCAAGCATCGACGATCGCGTTCTGTCAATTTGGTTGGCTTACTCTTTCTGGATTGGCATGTTAAAAACCCCTCTCGCTTCCACATCAAAATAACATCACTCTCTGTCTGAAAATTATTGGAAATCTCACGGCTCAAATGCCCAAACCTATGGGTCCAATGACCATCCCTCTTTCCTCCACACTAAATTCGCGTCGTCTCTTCATATTAACTTCGGTAGTTGCTATGAGGGTATTCTAACCTGCCGACGTCTTTTCTAAGTTGCATGAGGTGTACGGACATTCCCATGCGCCCGTCCGGAGACAAATGGCTAGATAATATAGATACACACAGTTGTTATATTATATTCTTTATGTCAGAAAGTTCTATCTTTAGCTGTGACTTCTTCGCCGACTTATGCGTTCGACTAACGAACGTTTCCTAGGCAAACGTATTACTACGTGGAAAATATCCATCCCCAGGAGAAAGACTAGCTAAGATATGGGCAGCTTTACGTCAAACTATACTAGTCCCTGAGTGGATGCCGTGGGTCAGGGGTTTTGTTGCTTCAAGGATTCTGTCAGCAATGCCATACTTGGCACTGCTAATTGAGGTAATCTTTCTCAGGAAGGCCATGGTTGACAAGTGTATCCAAACAAAAATCTCATGAGTCGATAATGAGAACGTTCATACGACTTCGAGTATGACATAGCGTTCGCCAGAAGCTCTTGTTTGAAAATTAGTCAACAGTCTCCCGGCTATTATTATAGGACAATGTATCCGTAAAACCCCACCAATGAACTCGGAATTGATTTTGGGGAACTATCGTGGGCAGTGCATGCCACTATCGTGGAGGAGAAACGGATTAAGCGAAAACGGGGTCACGTGCTGTCAATCGGCACATGTAAGTTACCCTCCATTACAGAAACGGAATCGAGAAGAAGCCAAACAATATCGAGTGGTTATGAAGGTATTAGGTAGGTATTACGTCTACACAAAGTCAGAACTGTGAAATGGACTGGAAGAAAGGTGGGAGCTTTTCTACTCGTGTGTACACCCCAGCATGACTGCCCGGAAGGAAGTGGAAAGAATCACGAGTCCTTGGCTGGCAGATTGTGTTGTAGAATGGACCCCTTTGGGTGGAAGAATGTATCGCCTGAGGGGAAAGCTCTCTTTCTCTCTGTACGCTGCATATGCTCCGAATTCAGTACTTACTATTTCTAGATGAAGCTGCTCTCAGCAGGAGAGAGTGCATATCCTGTCATCCTAGTGGGCGACTTCAATGCATACAATGAACGACCAGTTAATTAGAGACACCCCGCTAATAACGTGTTGCGCCTCCTTTAGCGGCGAGAACTGCCTGAATACATGCTGACATGGATTCAACAAGGTGTTGATTTCGTTTCGAAGGAATAGCAGCCCAGGCTGACATCACAGCGTGCCGTAATTGACGGTAGTGTGGGAAAGCGACCGAGATCCCATAAATTCTCAATTGGGTTGAGATCGGGCGACCGAGCTGGCCACTGAAGCAAGTGGAAGTCCGCGTCATGTTCCTCGAACCAGTCCAAGACCATTCGAGCACGGTGACAGGGAGCATTGTCCTGCTGAAACTGCCCGTCTCCGAAATGGGTTGGGATGCTCCCTCATTGAACTGCGCTGCAATTTGTTGGGCTGTTCCCGTTATGTTGTTCTGGATGATTCGTGCCAGTGGCCATTGGCCTCGTTCATCCATGGCCCTGTTTCGTCCGGAGTTGTTTGTTGGAGGTTGTTTTTTGGTATAACTGCCATTCACGGAATACCCTTGACGCTGTTGCACGTGGAAACCCGAGGAGGTTTGCGGTTTGCGAAATGCTCAACTGTGCTCGTCGAGCTCCAACGATCATGCCTCGTTCAAAGTCAGTCAAATCCTTGGATTTACCCACATTCAGTCCACTTCTGCTGCTGATTTCAACGTGTGATCAATCCATCTCTTTTATACACCGCTTCGGCCTGTTCCATTGTTTGGGTGTCACTGGGAGTCCGGTCCATTTTTCGTAAGAGGTGTCTCTAATAAACTGGTGGTTCAATGTATGTAGAGAGTAATGGCTAAACGTGGAAAGGCGTGATTGCTAGAACTGGTGACTTAAATGCGCATGGGAGGTGTTTGCTGGATCTCTGTTGTAACAATGGAGTTTCCATCACGTATACATTCTTCCAGCCAATTCATAGGTTTACTTGATTTAGTAACCATTACAGCTGACTTATTTCAATCAATGTTGTATATCGTGTGAGGAGAGGGCCAGAACTACACAGAGTGGCCAATTTATTATGACCACCTGAAAGTTTAAAGCAAATTAGTTATGCTGTCATGTCTCTGCACTAGAAGGCCAGGCTGACATAAGAAAGGAAAACTTCGTGCTTACGCCGCCAGTAGAAGTGATTTATTTCTGAAGATAGGGTAAACACAATTTCACAGCATTTGAACGTGGGATGATTTAGGAGCTTGAAGCCATGCAGCGAGTATCAGGGAAACTGACACATTTGAAATGTTCAAGAGCAGATGTTGTTAAAGTGATAAAAGGCTTGACTGTCAGCCAAAAACCTGGTCCCAACGTGCAACTTGTTGTCTCATCCACTAGTGGATGCTCGGGCAGAACAGAGAGTGTCTGGAATTGTAAAAGACACCAGTGTAGCAAATTATTGCATTAACTACCTAAAACATCTTATGGAGTCCATGCCAAGAAGAATTGACGCAGTATTAAATGCAAAAGATGGCCCAACGAAGGACTGAGGAGGTCTTAATAAATTGGCCACTCAGTGTATTGTCTGCACTTTGCATGTCTCCGATACGGTTTGGTTTGTTTGATATTAACGTCCTTTTCAACTGCTATGGTCATTTCAGGACGGCGTTATAGGGGCCGCAAATTTTGCCTCGCAAGGGTTCTTTAACGTGCAGCCGGTAAACGACTACAGGGGACCAACGGCTGATCTCAGGATTTACCCCTGAAAAATCCTCGTCGTCCTCGGCCGGGATCGAACCCGCGTACTCGGGTATCAGAGGCGATCATGCAACCTGCTGAGCCACCGAGGCCGATTGTCTCCGATACATTCCCAATCAAGCGAAGCACTACATCCGGACGGACTTGGGGCATCCATTGGGAGGTTTTGGGTGATAGAGCTGCGAGGAAGACTTTAGCAGATAACATTTCTTCAAGGTAAAAAGAACTA
>JAHWFO010015467.1:0-16952 GCA_023313115.1 Rhysida immarginata | reverse complement strand
ATTAAATATTCTACCCTTTGCTAATTTCAGAAGTCCTTATTTTATAATATTTACAAGCAAAGTCGACCATTATGCAGATACGGAATATCATTGATGGAATGTTCAATCTGATCTCTTAAATCCGTCAGTGTTTGTGGGTTTGTGACGTACACCGTGTTCTTTAAAGTTCCCAATGGTAGAAGTCGAGTGGGGTTAAATCGCGAGATCGAGGCGGGAACACCGTAGCACCGACCTTTCAACACATCTTTCACCGTTTCTTCGGCTTAAAACTTGTCTTGGAGTTTTGTTATTGTTACCCGTTTTGGCGGTGGTGCACCAAATTAAACCCTCCAACGTCGTTGAACCTCAACAACATTCTCCACTTACGTTCACCGAATGAAAGTCTCACCGCCGTTTTGGTTTATACAAAAATGAACATCAATGAACGTGTTGCTATGCGTTTCCAGCGCCTTCTTGATCATACACAACAAACCTTATATTTCTATCTCATTTCGTTGCTGAGCTAAAACGTTTCAAAAGTGTATACATCAATTTGGGACACGGTATACACTGGTGGAGAAAAGTTTGGGCTAGGTGTGTTTTCTAAGAAAACAATTATTTGGAGATTTCATTGTTATGGCCCCTTTTAAGTTACTATTGAATATATCAAAATTGACAATTGAAAAATTGATCTTTTAATTTGTTTTTAAGTTACATGCAAAGTATGCAAACTGAACTGGTCAAAAGTTTGGGGTAACAGGTAAATAACTGATATTTTTTACAGTAATGTGCATGAATATTTGTCCATTGATTTTTTGGAATGTGAAGAAGTGTCTTAAGATGATTTCTGATGAGAAACGAAGGAAATTCATGCATTGTATGCTCAACACAAGAACTTCAAGCGAGAAGTTGAAATTGCTGATGTTGGCTACAATACACTAATCAGGGCAATTAAAAATGAAAACAGGAAGACAGGAAAGAAGATGGGAAACCCATTTGCACTTACAAGACGGACAAAATCTAGCATAAAACGCCATGGGAGAAGAGAAATTGTAGCTGGCCACATTGTAAACAGTATGCGCATCGAAATAAATCTTGATTTGAAGGCTTCAACCAGAACCATAAGGCGTGAATTGCAGCGTGAGAACTTTCACTATGAAGCTATTGAAAAATCACTGCCATTAACACCAAAATATAAAATAGCAAGACTTCAATTTGCTCAGAAACACATCATGAGAAGACTGATTTTGGGTTGGTGGTATTTTCTGATGAAAAACGATTTTTCCATGGATGGACCTGATAACATTTGCAGTTATGTTAAAAAACCAGGCCAAAAACCAATTGCTCTGGTCAGAAATAAGCACCAAATGGGAGGAGGAGATGTGATTAGGTGCCATTTCAAACACGGGTCACCTGAAGATAAAAGTAATTGAGGGCAAATATACGGCAACCAATACTTAGAAGACCTTCAAAGCACATCCATTCTTTTCTGGAAGAGACACTACAGACAAAAACAATGGGTATGGCAGCAAGACAATGCATCTATCCACACAGCACGAATTTTTACTGAATGATTTTCCACTAACAAACAGTATGAATCGTTTTAATTTTACTTTTTACATGTGTAAAGTTAAACAAACAGTATGAATCGTTTTACATGGAATGATTATGCAGACATGCATTTGTGTCTCGGTGCTGCTGGTACCATGGATGGTGCAAGGCGTTTGTATGCTGAACGTTCGTACACTAGACTGGCCGGCAAGGAGTCCCGACATCAACATTATGGAAAATGTTTGGCATCTTATGAGCCAGGATATTTATGCTGACAAACAGTATTCAACTCGTATGCAGCTAATCAATGCAATTGAGGCCTCCGCTGTTAAAATAGCACCAAACACCATCAAGAAGTTATTTTCATCAATGACAAATCGTCTTCTTCAAGTCATATAGTCAAATGGCGGTCAGATTTCATATTAATTTCCTTTACTTTTGATATCTTGATTATTTACCTGTTACCCCAAACTTTTGACCAGTGTAATTTGCATTATTTGGATGTAACTTAAAAACAAATTAAAAGATCAATTATTCAATTGTCAATTTTGATATATTCAATAGTAAGTAAAAAGGTGTCATAACAATAAAATCTCTAAATAATTGTTTTCTTAGAAAACACACTTAGCCAAACTTTTGTCCACTAGAGCATGTGTAAGCTTGTGCTTGTGGAAAAATATTTCCAATTAGGTTAAACAATGATTCCATTTAACGTTGTAATCATTTTTTTAAATTTTCCATCCCGTGCTGATGGAAATATTTACCGAAACACGTAGGCATCTTTAAACAACAATCTTTTAGTTTTACTTAGATCTTGCTTCTTGCTTTTAAAAATGAGCCAAACTTTTTAAAAAATTTTTAAATGATTACTTCGAAGTAGGAGTAAACTGAATAACTTTTCTGTATTTTTAGCAAAGCGTTCAGCTACTTATAAATAAATCACTGACACATGAATATGCAAAAAAGAATTTAATAAAAAAACCGCTCTTCGAAACACAACATGTTGACCCATCTCAGTTTAGAAAAACGTAAGTAAAAGAAAGGAAGAATACAGGCAACGCAGAATTACACCCACTCGAACGAACACGAAACTCTTCGCTTTTTCATTCTCAAGCGTTAAATTTATTTTTTCTTTCGAAGAATATCGCAGGATAATAAAAACTGATGAAATGGCGAAGTTTTACGGCTTCTGATGTTTCTATGAGGTGATGAACCATACTTTACTCCGACGATTCCCATCGATCGCTGGGCTCAAGAAAATTTTGGTTCCCTGAAAAAAGTCTAGGTAATTGGGAAACTGTAACTTCGCGAAGTCGGAAAAAATTCGCATAAAAATAGAAATCTCAATAAATTTCAGATATACTTAATTCGCATTGCGAGATTTTGTTATTAAGAATAGAGAAATTTTTAATATTTTTTTTTTTCAATTTAAATATTCTTAGATACATTTTAAATCGAAACAATATTTTTCTATATTCCTAGAAAACATGTGAAGGGAACTTCAATATGTACCTTATACAGGCCAAAGAATTATACAAGAATGATTCTACCGCCATGACGGATAAAAGGAGTACAGCGAGACATCAACCATGGATTCGGTATCAACAAACTTACATTTTAAAACACTTTAGAGAGAACTATATAAATATGAAAACTGAATTGAAAATTCTTAAATAATGAAATTAACGTAAAAAGAGAATTTAAAGTGCAAGGGAACGGAAGAGCTGTCTGCCGGATTTATCACGAGCGATTTCCACATCGTCAGCAACCAGCATATACCATATTCGCTCGACTTACACGGCGTCTGCGTGAGTCAAGGACCTTTGTTGTGTATCGTATAGGTGTTAGTGCTGGCCGAACCCGTCGCACCCTGGGATTCGAGGACGAGAATCTTCGTCGAATTCATGAGAATCATTCAGCAAGTAGCCGTACTATT
This sequence comes from Rhysida immarginata, assembly GCA_023313115.1. NCBI lineage: Eukaryota > Metazoa > Arthropoda > Chilopoda > Scolopendromorpha > Scolopendridae > Rhysida > Rhysida immarginata. The sequence goes on along the minus strand of JAHWFO010015467.1, from coordinate 13,486 downwards.
GTGGGCACCATGGGCACGGACCACATGTCTGTCTGCACGAACAGATATTCCATCCATACCAAGCATTGGGGCCAGCTGACTTTCCACCTTGCGTTACGTCCTGTCCATGGTTCCTACGGCGTTTTGTGCGGGAACCAGTGTTTCCGAGATTGGTTCTCTTCAGCGATGAAGCATGCTTCTCCGGGGACGGCGTTTTCAATAGCCGGAACATGGTACATGGCCCAGGTGTTTCCAACAACGTTTTGGAGTGACCGTATGGGCTGGTCTTGTCGACGGCCGTCTTATTGGACCTTACATTCTACCACATCATCTCATAGCAGCCACGTATCTTATCTTTCTTCAATAAGTATTGCCAGACTTGTTGGACGATGTACCTGTAGACACTCATCGCAACATGTGGTTTCAGCATTCTGGCGCGCCACCCCATTTCGCGCACCCTGTCCGGGACTATCATGGCGAAACATTTGGTGAACGATGGATAGGGCGAGGGGGTCCAGTGGCATGGCCACCAAGGTCACCGGATTTAAACCCACTGGACTGCTGTTTGTGGGGACATTTAAAGAGCATCGTTTATGGAGTATCGTTTTAAACCCCGGTGGAGTCAGAAACGGATCTTGTAGCGCGGTTGGTGGCAGCCGCTGAAGACATAAAAGACACTCCAGTGCTACTCGACAGAGTGTACAACAACTTAAACCGCATACATCGTTTATACATTGTGGTTGGAAGCATCAGTTTGAACAGCTACTGCAGTGAAGGCTGTATGTGTTCAATTCTGTAACTCATCAGTTATGCATTTCCGGACGAGTTGTATAAGTACTAAAATGCTTATTAGATGACTTGTATAAATACTATAACTTTATGTATTGAGTTAGCCTTACCGTATCTTAGCATTGAAATTTTCTAATGATATCATATAGTATCATTAGAGTACGTACTACTAAACCAATTCCGAGCATCATTCATTTCTCGTTATATTCATTCATAACACATCGTTGCGAGTTGCTTGATATATTACATGCCACTTCTTAGCATCTCTTATACAGGGTGATTCTGAAAAAGTGTGTATAACTGTAAGCAATGACAGGTGACTAGAATGATTATTTACTTTTAATAAAATGTGGGTATGATTTTGAACGCAAACTGAGATATGAACAGAAATAAAAATGCCGCCACCAAGATCAACAAGTTAATAACCCAGGTTCTGCAAGACCTAGAATAATGAATTTTGGAGGAATAATAGAGTACATATAACTGTGTATGCCGTTAAAATTTGATCGCATTCCAACGAGTAGTTTTTGTAACGCATTCAAAATCGTAACGGTGCTTACATGCGAGTACTAACCAACACGTGTTACGATGTTGAGTGCGTAACTCGGAAACTACTCGTTAAAAATCGTTCAAACTTTAATGGAACCACGATAAGGGCTAAGTAGCATGTGATTTGCCATTGGAATAGCGTATCATGAAAAACGAAAGAACAAGATTTTTCGCGTTATTTCAGGAAACGTATGTTTACACTCTTACTTATTCATACTATGCAATGAACTATGGATTTAGGTCCTAGTTTATTTAATTTACTTGAACATCCTATTAATTATTAACATCCACATACATTAGGAACGTTTTCACATAAAAGTGAACTATGCATATTAAATATTTGATAACCAACAATAGGCTTTTCAACGAATTTTGAAAATTCAAAGGGTAAAAGCCACTTCGAATAAAAATTTAAATTTTCAATTAGAAAAAGAAAACTTTTTAAGCAAACAGTTGAGTTTCCATTTATGTTCCTTGCAAAGGTAACGCATTAACATTAGTATTTATCATTTCAAAATACTCTCCGATATTATCTAAATTTTTTTTTGCTATTTTCTGTTGAATGCTCGAAAGGTTACAAGTTTCATATTTTATGTGTATATAAAATAATCAACTACAATTATGCCAAAACCATCCGAATTTTTTTTTTAAATTTATTATTTAACTAGATAGATCCAGTTGAAAGGTAGTCATCACAATCGTTGTTTTGATTGTTTCTACCAAGCATCTCAATAGTAATTTTCCAAAAATGTTTTAGGGGAGGGTTATTGTAGGGTAGGTATTAAATAGTATTCGACAGTGAGCTAAAAACATTGAGTTATGCCATCGAAAATTGACAGGTATTGGGAGGGCTACATAACAGCCCTTAATGACTTCAAATTCAGCGATATTGGTAGTGATCTTACAGTATAACAGAGAGACTACAGAGTTTCCAACTAGTTTCGCCATTTATTCCCGGCTTTATCAAGGATAACACAACAAGAGGCTTGCAGGCCTTTATATACAGAATCATAGTAAAAGTAAGCAAAGAGATTGGAAAATGGAAATACAGAAGTGTAAACCAATAACAGAAAATACAAGAGGGACATCCAAAGAATAAAATGAAAAAAGAAAAAGGCAAACAAATCGCGGACCGAAAAGAAAGCATATCTGGTTGTCACAAGAGAAGAGGATTTACAAAAGTGAATGAGAGTAAAATTATAAACCTTATCTTATAAATAAAATAAAAATAAAAACATTATACAAGGTCGGAAACAGAGTCAAGTATAGCATACACATCAAAAACCGTTTGGCAATTGAGGAGGAGGCCAGGAGTAGACCTCTTGGCTTTAAATATCTCGATTGACTCAAGGGTCGAAGTCTTGAACGGGTCGTTGCATTTGCGTATGATGGACATAGTCTTGAGTTTTCAAAGCATGTCCAGAAACAGCAAGATGGTTGGCATAGTGGGAATTACCACCTTGTTTCTCGTAGGAGTCGACGTGCTCCTTGAAACGTACGTTGAAGTTACGGGTCGATAAGCCTGTGTAAAACTTCTCGCAGAAGGCACAGTTTAGGCGATATACACCAGATCTGGAGAAATCGTCAGACGCGGTTAGGGTAGACGGGCGTAAGGTACGCAGAAAAGGGGTAGGGGAACGGAAAGAAACTTGGAGGCCAAGGGAAGAGAGGAAATGGGAGAGGCGGGAGAATTGGGGGCAAGTATAATAGAGAAACCCATTTTTGTCGGGTTATATCTGCGGGTGGGGGACTCGGGCTAAGGAAAGCACGTCCGCGGCGTTGAAGGGTACGGGAGAAAGTAGAGGACGAGAAGCCGTTCATACGGGCGAGGGCGTGGATGATACGGAGTCTGGAGGTGCGGGAAGGTGAGCTGAGGGGTAACTTCAGGGCAAAGTCAATGAAGAAGCGTAGGGAGGCGTGTTTGTGGACGGGGGGGGGGGGGGGGGGTGGGGGAGAACGGGGGGTTAGATTAGACGATGTGGTAGGTTTACGGAAGACAGTGAACGAGAAACGGTTACTTTGGAGGTTGTTAGTAATGAGGATGTCAAGGTACGGGATGGAATTGTTAACTTCTGTTTCGTAGGTAAAATGAATATGAAGAGAGAAGGAGTTGTAGGTGTCAGCAATGTCAGTGGGGGAGGAAGAACGGGAATCGTAAATAATACGGATGTCGTCCACATATAGGAAATATGAGATGATAGTGGAGTTAGCAAGGAGGGGGGGTGACGAAGTGTTGTAAGAAGACTTCGGATATGAAGCTGCTAAGTGGGAAGCCCATAAGTGTAGGTTGAGAATAAAACGCGTTGTTAAAGGAAATGTAGTTTTGTGAGAAGATGACAGACAGGATGGATAAAAGGTCGTTAGCTCTTATTTACTGACGAGACCAACGAGAAAAACAGGCCTGGCAGCATTGAAAAATCACATCATATGGAGGTCTGAATTACAATCCAACTTTCATTGTCTTCATTATGAATTTTAAAAATCAGTGTTTTTCGCTTGTTGGAAACAATGCCCAGCCTTTATCGTTGGTCTCGATGTACCAAGTAGTTGTGACATGACCAAATGATAAAACAGAACATTTTTACAAAATTTTTACATTCCAATACAATTTGAATCCAATGGGTTCAAAACTTTAAAAGTTCAAAACTTTAAATCTCCTAAACGGTTGGATTGTGACGTACCAGGTTAGCTGGTAGTCACGTGTGTCTGGCGAGGGGCAACGTTTATTTAAGTTTGTTTTATTGTGTAAATATATATTGGTATATGCTATTATTAATCATAGTTTGTAGTATGGAGAAGTTGTATCATTTTGGATTTTTGTGGTTAAGGAAGATCGTGTGTGAGTGAGAGGGAGTGGGTCGATGTTTGGAGTGTGTTAGGTTTTTTGTGTGTTGGTTTATTGCATTTGTGAGTAACATTTAATAGAGAATTCCTGTCAATAGTGTGTTTTAATGGGTAAGGATAATTGTTGATCGTAGAATAAATGCGTTTGTTGTTTTGCGTTGTTGGGAGTTGGTATTGTTGGGAGCGATGTTAAGAAGAACGTGGCAGTTTTGAAGTGAATTGTTTAAAAATTGGCAAAAAAGAAATTGCGTGTTATGTGATGAGTTGTGTGGAATAGTTCGATTTTGGTCCTCGTATGCGTCGGACATAGTCTTAAGCGAATAAAAATCTGGTTATGGCAGACATGTTGTTTATTTTGGAACATGTAGAGAGTAGAATAGTTATTGTAACGTTAAATTGGTAGATTAGTAATTGCAAGATGTTTAGTTCTATCTTTGAAGGAAAAAAGGTCAAGTGGAACTAATTATTTTGCTGAAGAAGGAATTGGAATTTCGCCTGGTGATGTTAACGAACCCATGGAATGTCAACCAGCCTGAGTACACCCAATTCCTTCCTGTGCAAGATGCTTATCATCGAAGTTCGACTTAAAAAGGGGATGAAGAATATCAAGGTTTGGGTGAGTGAACATATTATTGAATTCTGACGCGAAGAAAGCCCTTGTTTCGAGGAGTCAGCGAAACTCTGTTAATGATGGGTCTTCGAGCCTCCCGTCGAGGATCCCTCAAAAAGTCGCAACGCCCTCACGCTGTACTTTCATGCGTGTGGTGATTAAGTCTCATCGCCTCACTTAGAAGAGAATCTTCCCGCTGTTGAACTCTTGTATATAAAAAAAAAAAAAAAAAAAAAAAAAAAAAAGGACTAACGAAAGCTGTACTTAAGTATAAGATTAAAGGATAAGTTTCAACGCTATCATGCCTCTGTACGAAAGCTCTGAGATGTGTGTCCGGATAAATGGCATTAAGTCAAGACCGTTCACCGTGGGTGTTGGACTCCGCCAAGGGTGCGTACTGTCACCCATCTTGTTCATTATCTTTATGGACTGGATAGACAGGGGCAGCCGAGGCGATGAGCGTGTTTGTGTGGGCGACTGCCTGGTGGAGAGGTTGCTCTTTGCTGACGACCTTGTCCTCCTTGGGTCTTCTCGCACGAACCTTCAGCATGCACTAGACCGATTTGCAGCCAAATGTGAAGAAGCTGGGATGAAGATCAGTGCGGCTAAAACCGAGGTTCTGGTCCTTTCAAGACAGCCTGCTCAGTGTGCTCTCCATGTTATGGGAGCCTCATTGAGACAGGTGGAGAAATTCAAGTATCTCGGGATTGCATTCACGAGTGATGGACGGCAGGAGAAAGAATTGGATGCTCGGATCGGTGCAACAAGCTGTGTCAGCAAGCTGTATCATACGTGAACTGTGGCGATCCGTGGTAACGAAAGGTGAGCTGGGTAACAAAGCCAAGCTCTCCGTCTTCAAATCTATCTTTGTCCCCATTCTCACCTATGGTCATGAGGCTTGGGTAATGACCAAAAGAGTGCGATCGCGGGTACAAGCGGCCGAAATGAGATTTCTGAGAGGTGTGGCAGGTGTTACTCTACTAGATAGTGTACAGCAGCACAATAAGGGAATCTTTAGGTGTTGAGCCGCTACTTCTCCGCATTGAGAGGTCTTAGTTGCGCTGGTATGGCCACGTGACACGGATGCCGCAAACTGGTCTTCCTAGGCAGTTGTTATTTTCCAAGCCGGTGGGTAAGAGACCAAGGGGTCGGCCTAGAACCAGGTGGCTAGACTACATGGAGAATTTTGGTTCGAGTCGCTTGGATATTACCAGGGAAGACATGCGCCTGATGGCGGAAGATCGCGATCGCTGGAGATCCCCCATAGGGCTGCTGCCCCCGCGACCCTAACGGATAAGCGGGTTTGAAAAGTAAGTAAGTAAGTAAGTAAGTTTCAACGCTATGTTCTTGGTAAAAAAGCACCCGTGGCACTAGTCTGTGATCAAAGCACCCTTGGCAAGTATCATGGTGAACGCGTGGGCTATTGGAACATTGTTTTGGCCGTGTGGCATTACGTGTGGACGAATACAGGAATAAGTATTCTGTACAACAGTAGTGCGGCTGCAGAACCCCGCCAGTGGCTGTCGAGTCTAGCGGTGGCATCCGCCAAGAGGGGTTCCGACACTTCTCCCCTACTTTGTACAAATAAAGGAGGTGTATCACGCCAGAGTGCGTATGTATATGTAGATTGCAAGGAATATTTATTCGGGGATGCAACGCTGCAATAAAGACTCCTCAGCCCTGGATACAATTCCTAACCCGGTCGCAAGCATGACAGTGCGCATTGATACCACTGACTTAGTGGTATTAATTAGAGCATCGCTCAGGATAATGTTAAGAGTGAAAGTGGATAAATTAAATATTTCATGGGGCCCCAGTTGTAACTTTAAGTATTCAAAGTAAAACAGAATCATTGTATTATTGTATCTGGATCAATAGAATAAAGTAACTTGTGTGAGTATCGAACTGAGTGCTGAGTTCATGTTTTCCCGCTTTTCTAGCTCCGAACCCCTAGCAATTCCACCTCCCAATACTGATCCGCATTAGTGTAGTTGTGGTTGTTAAGTATTTGAGGGAGTGGAACGCTACAGGATCAATTGGAAAAACACCAAGAATAATACATTTCTCAAATGTTATGTACAATAGGAAAATACCATTAAAAATAACAGTTCCTATTTAGAATTTCCACTCAGGGGGTGGGGTGGACGATCGATTTTGGTTCATTGGATAGCGTTTTTTTTTAAATATTAAACATTTATTTTTTAAAATCTTTTCCTAAGATGCGTATTTTTCGAGAAAAACATCTGGTACGGGTGATCTGAATCACCTTGTATAATAGATTATCCTTACAAGTTATACAAGTTTGATGATATTTATCTTCAATCACATTGTTGTTATGTTTTACAACTTTAAGATAAATTGATGAGAAAACTTTATTAAGAGTATTTCTTAAACAATTTCTTACATTTAATCTTCGGCTTTCAGTGTGGCTCCGCCTCTCATTTTCAATTTTTTAAATTTCGTATAGCAATGGATTTCATTATACTCGTTCTGGACATCATTTCTGTAATTAAAATCACTTACAATTATAAATTTGCAATTCAATCAAAATACACATTCAGTTATTTCATCAATAAATTTCTCAAATTCAATATTAATCATATCTGGTGATATATATATATAATAATATTAATTAATAAATAACGTTGCTCTTCAGTTTACTTTCAATAGAATTGAATTCATCCCGACACATCTTTTTTCTTATACTGATTTAATACGTAATTTAGTGAATAAAATTTCTTAAGTAGCAAATAATATAATCTAACTACATGTCTCCCTAGACTTTATTATACATTTCCTTCCTTATTTCCAAAAAAGAGAAAGGGAAAAAATAAAAGCTCGTAACATTTTTGAGGTCTTGCTCAGATTCAAGTAGCTTTCCCCCGCGGTGATATAAGACTGTTGACCGCAATATGACATGTTCGAATTACGTATTTACGATGTCATTTCTAGTTTTGCCAGTCAGAAAGCTTCATAAGAGCTTTTAGTAAATCCCTAAAAGCCCCTGCACATGGCTGGATACGACCTCGGTGGCACCACACGCCGCCCCAAGGCCTCCACCATCATCAGCCAACCGGGAACACAAAAGGAAAAATATGCCATAAAGGGCATTAGACAAATAATCATTTGGCTAAAAAGTATTCTTTCTAAACAATCTTCATGAAACTGAGTTCAACCGAGTGTTTTAGGAATAACTTAAGACTTTTATTAGAAATGAAACCGTTCAAATGTTCCTAATGATCTGAAACGTGGATTTAGAAAATTTTGGCCAATTTTTAACTTCAAAAATTCACTTTATATAAGAAATAAGAAATAAGATGTATGCTTCAGCTCAAAAGTTTTATAGATTCTCAATTGTTAGAATTTTTATTCCTTTCATCAGAAAAAGTAATATTCTCAAAATTTAGTCAATTTTTTCTTTAACCTAATAGTAACTTAATTAATCACTTAGCATTACATTCTATATTCAATGACTATAATCTGAATGAAGCAAAATTAATATTCTTGCAAATGAAAAAAAAAATATAAAATAAGAATAGTGCTTATGAATAGAATAGTGCAAATTATTTTTTTCAATGTGTTTATGCTTATGTATAATACGTGTAGGAAACTCAAAACTAGAAATTAATCCCCCCGAGGACGGTATAAGAAAGTAGCGGAAGCCCTGAGTTCATCTTTTCTTATGAAACATTTTAGCCTACGTTTGTTATTAATAAAAAATGATTTTCTCAGATATATACACATTCCTCTCCGAAAGCGTATAAAGGGATGGGGACTATGTCGAAAAGTGAATAGTGAATTACACAGATACAAAAAGAATTTTGAAAATCGGTTAACAAATAAAATTACGGACCAGGAGGCAAACACTCTAGCCAACCCTCCTATATCTTGTTAGATGAATTTGCATAACTATAACTCTTTTACATACCTGAATACCATATAAACCAATAGGCCAATCAAAACCAAACTAAAGGGGACAGATAGATGGATACTGTAAAACCAGTACATGGTTCCGTTCTTTATCTACTTACAATCAGTTTCCTATTTCAGTGGACAGGTGAACACTCAAACATACACTTAGAATTCTACAATAAAAATTCGCACTTATTTATTATGTTATATCATGTTCACATTGTACTTTGAAACAAACGAACGTACGATTGTTATTCGTAAAGTAAGGTCCGTTTTACAATAAAAGCAAAACTACTACCGCGTGATTCAATCAATTTCTGACCATTTCACTCGAATGACGTGCATTAGGGATAAACAATTGAAAGAATATGAGCACCATATCGAATTTCTAAATAGTTGGAGTTTGTATTGTTGAAAAACGGCGCCCGCTTTATCAACAGAGCAGCAATGCAAGGTTGTCGAATGGTATTTCGAGACAAAATCACCTGTAACCGTGCAAAGAAAGTTTCGGAAGTAGTAAAAGTGTCGAGACGCACCAGGCAGGCAAGCAATCATGGATTTTGTCAAGCAATTTCGTGCCACTGGATGCGTTAAAGACAAGAAAAAAGGCGGGAGCGAAGCTCGTGTTCGAACGGCCGAAGTTGCCGAAAATGTTCGCACAAGGTTGGTCGATTCCCCTATCAAAAAATCTGTTCGCCGCCTGTCCATTGAAGAAGGGCTGTCGTATACCACGAGAAAGGATTTACACCTGTTCCTATATAAGATCCATGTTTATCAGGAGTTAACAGACACTGGAAGACAGAAACGACAACAATTTGCGATGGAGTTTGGAGCAGAAATGGAAGCCAATCAGGACATTGTTGGACAACCTGTGGGTGTCAGATGAGGCCTTCTTCCATCTGTCAGGTGACGTTAATAAACACAACGTTCGTTTTTGGGGTTCCCAGCACACTCATGAGATCCATAAGTCACCCCTTCATCCACGAAAGTTATGGCTTGGTCCGCAATTTCCAAAAGAGGCTTCGTTGGTCCCTTCTTTTATGAGGGTACCGTAACGTCACAGGCTTACCTTAACATGCTGGAAACCTTCTTCATCCCCGAGCTGCGAAGGAGGCGTATACCGCTTCGACATCAATGGTTTCAACAGGATGGGGCTAGGCCTCACACCACTAATGAAGTGATAGACTTTCTCAATCAGAAATTCGGAAATCGTGTCATTCCAGATCGATTTGGGGGTGGCTTTCTTTGGCCCCCTAAGAGTTCTGACCTAAACCCACGTGATTTTTATCTTTGGGGGTTCCTTAAAGAGAGTGTTCACTCCAGCACCAAGAACCTTAGACCAGCTGCGACAAATCATCGTCGACTGCTGCACCCTTGTGGATGCAGAAATCCTGGATAGAGTTATGAACAACTTCACCATTCGGCTGCGAGAAGTTCAAAACGTTCGTGGTGGCCACATTGAGCATATCATCAAGACTTTTTCACGGGAATAAAAACTCCGAACTGCCTAAAATATCATACTGAAATGCTAAGTTTGTAAACATTAATGGGTCAATAAATCATAGTACTGAAATGGTCAGAAATTGACTGAATCACCCTGTAAATATATATATTTTCAAATTTTTTCTTTACCAGATTCTGGGTACTTTTAACTGTTTTTCCACATAGCTTCCAAGTTTATTTAAGTAGTTGTCATAGAGCTCAATGTACTTCCGCAGGATCACTTCATAGAAGCTGCCGCCGATGAAGAAAATCACGCAGTTTTCACTTGTTCATCGTCGCTGAAATGCAGGCTGCCGATGATCTCCTTTAGATCCTGGTACAGGTGGTTGTCACTGGACGCGAGGGCCGGACTGTACGGCGGATGGTCAAGTTGTTCTCAATCAAAAGACCAGATGAAGGAGATCAGCTTTAAGAGATATCGCATGTACAATCGGATGCATAAAGGTTTTTACCAAGTCAAAATTGTTAGGCTTCAATCCAATAAAAACCTTATCGGTATCAAATACTGGTCTCAGTTACCCTTAGATATCCGCTCCTTACCCCTCTATAATGCCTTTAGAAAAGCGGTAACAAATTTTATATTTTCCAATAACACCCTTTAATTTTTATAAGCTTTTATTAACTTTGCTGTGTTAGTTGTTTAGGTCAAATCTTGTAATCAATATTAAACCAATTTTCCGACAAGCTAGGGAGCTGCAATTTGACACACTTAGGCAGAATCGATGACAATTTATGATAAAGAAAAAAATTTTCAAATCGGGTCATTGGTTCGTGTTCTAATGGTACTAACTCATTACTACGAATTGATTGTTGTAACAATTGGACATTTCGTTATGGCGAGAGTAAATTTGTCTATTGTTTATTGTTGCAAAATTAAGCTGTATTGTTGCCATTAAATAAAACATTATAAAAGCTTGGTTTGATAAAACCTTTTTCCTCTTAACTTGTTTATTATAATTGCCTATTTACTCTCGGCTTTAGTTTTTACCGAGTTTCTTTATTAGCCGTAATATTCCTTACCTTGGATCGTAATATTTTAGGGCTTAATGTTGGTTATTTTGATCCTTATTATAATCATCAATATGTAAATATTTTACCAAACTTCATATTGTAAACTATGTACACTGCTCAAAACATTTAAAGGAACACTTCTATTAAGCAGCGTGCAGAAGCAACTACAAATAATATGGACAAAATCGCTGTATGTGATCATTAAAAGACGGTTTATTTAACAACAGAATGCATTATTGAAACAACTGGTGAAGAAACAAAGAAAAAACAGGAAACTGCAGGATCCCTGCCTGAAACAAAGTGAAATATCCTTTGGACGTCGTGAGGAGAATGCCCTGTTTCTTCTTGGGATCAGTTTTTGCACCACTCAGTAATGTGTATGCCTACCATGGGCTGCAGTAACCTCCATGCACCTTCGAGGCATGCTCCGTATCAGTCGACGGATGTGATCTTGGGAAAGCCGGTCTCATTCCTCAGTAAAGTGCCTGGATGAGCTGTTGCAGTGTTTCTGGAGTTGAAGGGCGGTGTCGAATTTGCCTGTCAAGCATGTCCCAAAGATGTTCAAGGGGATTTAGGTCTGGACTCATTGCAGGCCACCTCATCCGTAGGAAGTCTTGAGTGACAGCATGCATCCGTAGGAAGTCTTGAGTGACAGCTGCAGTGTGTGGATGAGCACTATCTTGCATCAGAAGGAATCCAGGCCCCATGCCATGTGCAGAAACAATCACATGTTCTTCCAGAATGTCACGAATGTAAACGTCAGCGTTCATTCGCCCTCGGACGACCACAAGATCCGTTCGATGGTCTATTGAGATGCCAGCCCAAACCATAATGGAACAACATCCCATTCAGTCAGTCTCACAAACTATTGCGTCGGTGTTTCGCTCACCACGTCGTCTCATTATTATTATCTTAATTTGATTTGTTTTGTTAATTCTCTATAACACTGTTTTCTTCTGTACCCGTCGATACTAACTGTATGTTTCTATATTGTATTTATTCCTTGTTGCTCCTGGTGACGTAACTCGTCGGTCTTGTGCCATACCGGTACCCGGTCGGCGCCATTGTATTTTCCTTTAATCACAAATAATAACTAGGGCGGACTGCGATTCGCGGAGCGCTTTCTTGACCAATAATTTAGAGCGAACCGTTATTGATTGTTAAGAAAATGACTAACTAAATTCTTTAAATTGATATTAATTTTTATTGTTGAAACAATTTCATTTTAAACTGCGTAATTTGGCAAGTTCTTCACGCCTAACCTTCCACGATGCATGGTTGTTGATATTAATAAACCGCGGCTTTGCAAATGCCGGTTCGATCAATAAACCGTTGATGGTCTTCACTCGTGAAAATGCCACGTACGATAAGCCAAGTCCAAATTCTGAATCACCAATGTCTATGACTGAGTGATTCCTTGTGCTTTGTGTACGGTGATTGCATAGGCTAACTTAAGCGGATATTGCTTACACGTACAAGATACTCCTCCGTTTTCGAAGCCAACGGCGACCGGTAAAATGGGAACTGCTTCATTGGTTAATGTTGGTCCAGTATAGATTGCGAATTTGACGAGAATGCACATCGGCAGTTTATTCAAGTGGTTGCGAGTTTCAGTTGGCGAGTAGATAATGTCGACAACCACACCGACCGCACCGTTACAGAGGCCTTTGCTTGTCCAAAGATTTCGTGTAAGCATAATTTGACATCCAACGGAGAGACATAATTGGGAAGACAGGCCTTGTGCCTCGTCTGAACTGGCCAGAGCTGCTGTTGCGTTATTGTGCATTGCATTGATCTTTATAGATTCAATATTCAAGAATGCAATGAAATCGAAAAAATAACGTTAAAAGTTCTAAGAACTTCGAAATTTGGCCTTAAAAATTGAATGTGCAGAGCAAGATTTGCGAAGGGCTTCGCCGTATTTTGTATGTCAAAAATTCTATTTGCACGCGCAATGTTTGTTTACGTTTTTCCCAATGCATTCCTATGGGAACAATTGAAGGGTGATTATTTCTCGATGGTAGGTCGGATTTGAAAAATTATTTTTTCTTGACCATCACCATGGCCATGCGCATGCACGTGCAAATTTTCATTGTTGTGACTATTACGTGTCAAAAGTTTTATGCGGTCATCAAATTACACTTGTCGACTGTTAACAGAGCTTCGCTAACGCTCCGCTCTAAAAAAATAAAAATATAATCTATAATCCGACTTCTCTGAGCATCTTCAATTTAAAATTCATATTCATTAAGTTCATGTTATCAATTAACGTAATAATCATTAATTAAT
>JAHWFO010015465.1:0-14658 GCA_023313115.1 Rhysida immarginata | reverse complement strand
ATATTTGGGATGATGAAAAGTGCACCATGGGATAGGCCACCCACAACTTCCTATTCATTGGATTCATCAAAATTGACATATCTGCTTCGGTTCAAAATATAAAAGGGGGGTTCAGACTTTTGTATTCACCCTGTATATGTATAAAACTATTTATTTTCATTCTTTTCACATTAGATCTACAATGTGTGCACTTATAACTTTGTATCAATTATCTGTTGAATTTTGCTGTTCGTCCCAAGAGAAGGTGGCAAGATATTGTGGACAAAGATCTGAAATCAAGGGGACTCAGAAGGGAGTGGACAGAGGACAGAGAGAAATGGAGAAAGCTCATCAAAAACAGCGACCCCACGTAGAAGTGGGAAAAGCTGAAGATGAAGAAGAAGAAGAATCTGTTGAATTTTGCTGTTGATTTTGTAAATCAATTTTTTCTTCAACATTATTAAAATCTAAGAAAGTAACAATGGTCTTGTGAGAACTAAAATACGAGATAAATAGTTTTGATTCAAATCTCTCTAAATTTCTAAAAAAAAAAATCTCCATCAATTATAATTCCATATTTTGTTCTACACTCAGTTGGGTCATTCGACATATTTACCCGATTGGTTTTTAAAATACCTAATTTACCCGAATACAGGCCGACCACGAATTTAAGCCTGAATATGTTTCTTATGATATATTATAAAGTATTTATTTATAAAACATTTACTTTTACTTTTGTTTCTATACTGATAAAATACAGGGTGTTGTTAAATTTCATCACCAAAATGATAGGGGTGATGGAATATGCGATTCTAAGGAAAAAAGTTCATATGAACATTAGTCCGAATTTGAACGATAACTGAGATATGAACAGAAATAAAAATGCCGCCACTAAGATCAACAAGTTAATAACTCACTTTCTATAACATCCATGATAATGAAGTTTGAAGAAATAATAGGCAGATAAAACTCTGTATACCGTTAAAATTTGAACGAATTCCAACCAGTAGTCTCCGAGTTACGCACTCAACATTCTAAACGAATCACATACTCCACCACCCGTATCATTTTGGTGATGAAATTTAACAACACCCTGTATAATGCAAAAAAAAGCTCGACTTATATTAGGGTAATACGGTAACACTTTTTGGTGTCGTTATTTGCATCATTTTTGTAGAATGATGTGCAGCTTAGAACATTAGATGTTAAAATCAATTAAAGACTTTGATTTTTCTTTTGAGAAATCAACATTGAAATCTCCCTGAAAATCATAGGTAATTAATAAGTTCCGATTGAGCAGAGCAGACCCTGTTGTGGTATAAATAATCAAATTTTCATGGTTGAATTCGATGATTTTTTTTTACACTTTAATTAAGTGGAATGTAAATAGCAACTATTATAATAATTAGTCCGTGCACATATAAAAAAATGCTTTGAAAAGGAAAGCGCTTTTTCAATCCCTACTCGTCGGCCAATATTTTTCGAGAATAAAGTACTGTCTGCACGCCACGAGAACACCGCTAAGTTGCTTAATGTGTTCGTGTGGTGTCGCTGTAGTTGCAGATCAGTCTACAGTTACGAAGGGAGGAAAACTCTAAAATCAAGTAGCGCAAAAATGAGTTTTGGCCTTGTTACCAAACAAATGAAAGCGTTTGCATGGAGAGGTAGATACCTGAGATATATGAAAAAATAAGAGAAGAAAATCGTCCTATTGTTTACATCGATGAAACATGGATCGACTCAAATTTGGCCGTTTGCTCCCCAATACTGAATAGATTCATCTGCAACTGCAGCGACACCATACGAGCACGTTAAGCAACGCAGCGATCTTCTCGTGGCGTTCGTCGGGCAATGAAATAATTACTCGTAAGAGCAGAATTCACTAAACATTAAATAATTTAGTTCTGCTTTCTTTAATCCAGCTTTCAATTAAATTTGAGGAGAAGAGTGGCTATCCAAAAGTAAATAAACAAGAATATTTGTAAACCCGACATGACGGATAAATGGAGGGCAGTTTTTCGTGTTACAGCATAGAGACATCGGATACCTAGAACTAACCTGCATTTTAAAACACTTGAAATAAAAGTAGGTAAATAAGAAAACTGAATTTTAAATTCGTAAATAATTAAACTAACATAAACTGAGAATTTAAACGAATAAAATTGAAGAAGCAAAATGTTAAATGGAATGTGTAGTATTTCTTTATACATGGTGATTCTGAAAAAGTGTGTATAACTGTAAGCAATGACAGATGTGACCAGAATGTACATTTTCTTTTAATACAATGTGGGGTCGCAAATACATTGTTCAGGAGCTATCACGTTTTATGTTTATTGTTTGAATTATCGCGTTCCTGCGGACGATTCCACTGTTGCAAGGTGGTATGGTGTTTATTACTTGTACTAGCTGAAAACCCGGCGTCGCCCGGGACTTTACTTATCCTCTTGTTGGGTTGACCTGCCTCAGATTAAAAGTCCATTTTCACCACCGGGAAGTATCACTGGATAATTTAGATCTCATCTTTCCTTCGAAGTTTCCCTTGCCCCTGACATAGAAGTTCTTATACCCTCCTGCTCTAGACGAAGCTCCCGTTGTTCAGATGTTCCCGATGCCCATTTGTCTTTTAGCTGCAGAGTTTCCTGGCCAATACTCGTTCTTTCTCTAACTCTTTCCTTTTCAAACACATAAACAAATACACAAACTTTGTCAGTCGTCTGGACATTTGTTAGAGGGCTCAAGGGAGACACGTGTTTCTCCTTTGCCTCCTTGATTAACACTTCCCTATCCTTATCGTCTGCTAGACTCATTTTATGTTCAATAGCATAAAACGAATGTTTTGTCATTGCATCATAATTTTATGCTCATTCTATTCTATCCTATGTTCGAGTTTTTGAAAATAAAGTTCGGAAGTTGGTAGATCTGCACACGAAATGTCAAATATTGGCGAGATTCAGTGGCTTTTACGTACATCTTTTACTGTGGCTAAAAAAAAATTGCGTCCCAACCAAATTGACGATATAATTACTGCAAAATTTCCGATGTCAACAGTGACCAATAACTATACAGTTGTCAAAAACATGATCCACGGGCCATTCGGGCGCACGACAAACACAATCATCCCCGTGCATGAAGGTCGGGAAGTGAACCAGGAAGTACCCCCGGGTTTTACTGATGCTATTTATCTCCAATCTTACAAAATTTGAATAAAACCAAACGTCAGTATAGTTGTTCCGCAAGATTTAGAGCCCTGAGTGGAATGCTCGATTAACAGAATAAGGGGAGTAACGGTTCTTGCTCAAGACCATTGTTGAAAAGATGAATTATTTCATATTGTTGGATTTTCGCTAACGTAATGATTTGTCTTCAGAGCAATGATTAAATTTAATTCTTATGTTACAAGATTTTATTTTATTAATTTATGTATTTATATTATTTTATTTATTCATTTAGTCTAGTTTATTTAATTAATTAATTATTCGCTTTATTTATTTTATTTTTTGTATTTATTTATCATTTAATTAATATATTCTTATATTAGTTATATTATTTTATTTATTTATTTTTATTTAACCAATTCCATCAAAATTTTTTCATTTTATTTACACATTAATTTTTATGGCTTTTTCATTGAAATGCCAAAATGTATAATGCTTAAACATTACAGCAATAATGCTCTTGATTCTCGTTCTATGCTTATAAGGAGATTCAACTTTGGATTCAAAAGTGTTGGTTCATCTTTGGATTTTATGGTGTCTAACCATTAATAAAAATAGACTTATGAAATTAATCACACAATTATAAATAATTTTTTGAACTTATCTTATTTTTATCTTAACAAATTAACTTAAAAAGAAAACCGTAAATTCGGTAAAAAAATATTATAATATACGAATCCTTCTTTTAAAAATAACATGAATTTAGCATGATTTTAGATATATCATATTTAACGTAATTTTAAAGTAACATGCATTTAACATAATCAAAAAATTAATAAAACAGTTTTTAATTTTCTTGAATGGGATTTGAATGGAATTTCAGCACTCAGTATGTGATCTGCGTCTTCTTCATCATCCCACCAGTCGTCAACAGAATCCTTAAAAGTTCCTGTTTGAATGCAGTCGAACCTCGATAAGTGGAGATCGGAAGAAAATAGCCACTTATCCGGAGTAGGGGGTTTTCGTTTAAAAAAGTACACTACTTAGTACTAATTGATTTAAACAGTGTCTAATGTTTAATTTAACAATATAAAATTATCATTATCACAAAACAAAAGAATATTCCACTTCTGCATTCGCATTTGTTGATGGATTTTTTTCAACTACTAATCCCACAAGTCTCCTCTCGTGCTAACTAAACAGTATATTTTAGAGAAAATTTATGTGTTGCACCGAAAGCTGGGTGTCTTCACAGAAGGATGCGCTGTACTAAATTCCGAATGACAACCGACAATCGAACAGTGTAGTGTATCTGTATTGGAGTGGAATTTGAAGCATAGCTTCCATAATATCACTCTTCATAAACATATTTCAAAGGAAGTCTGATATACCCACAAAGGTCATCCGCAGTATGAACGAATAAAATTATCTCCTCTTGGTGGAGGGAAATTTGACTGACGATTGTCTGAGCTTGGAGTATATCACTAAATAAAAAAGCTACACATATGAAACCCAGTGATCTGACAATCGAACAGTGAAGTGTATATTTGTTCAGGTGGGACAGAAGCAGTGCTATCACGAGGTTCACCCTTCCAGAATAAATTCCAAATGAAATCAAATGGAATCATCGACCGCGGATTGACTATCTTTCTACGATGAAAATGTAAGTTCTCGAATACCACAAGTCTTTAGTTTATTTTGCCTTATACTACTTTTAATCCTAAGGGCTTACCCGGACCTACGATGGGGAAAGCAAAGCTCGCGATCAGAGCTCTGCGCGTGGCCGCTGCTTGCTAATGGCGTCCCTCGTTTTGTGGTTACCGGCTGCCGTCTCAGCCTAGGATTAAACTGCAACATGTCTGATTCACTCGTAGCGTCCGCTGCACCGCTGGGGCTATCGGAGTTCCAACTGCTACCAAGGTCCTCCTCACGCGCTGCCTCTTCGAATCCGATGTCAGGCTGGGAGCAAAGCGAGATCCACTCTGAATCCGATGGACCTTTGGCCAGGTCGGGGTGGGGCTGCGAAGCGAGCACCGTGTAATCTATGGAGCCGTCTGCGTCCTTCCCAGTATGGATCGCACTTAGGCTAGGCTCGGGTTCCTTGCCGTTCTGTCCGAACCGCTCGTCCTCGTGGCGAGATTTATTTTCCACTACACGCCACGAGGAAAAATGGGCGGGCCCGGGGCGACTGGGCCCGGGGCGGCTGGCTTCGGGATCGGTGGCTTCTGTTAAGCTTTACTCGTCTCCGTCCTCGTCCTCGGGGTCTAGGGCCTTCAGCTCTGGCGGAATCTGTCTGCCTTCGCCGGGGAACTTCTGTAGTCAATACTCCGGAACCTCGATGGCCTGGACCTTGGGCGTATTCGTCCGCACAATTATTTCTAAGTCCCTTTGAAACATATTTAGAGTTCAATAAATTAGATTGGCCAAATCGTGTACCTATCTTCCATGAGGAGCCGGGGCGTCTAAGGGCTTGTCCTCCTCTTCCATTGCTAGCTTGGGTAGAGAGAGTGACGTCCAGGGCTCGTGGAATGCAGCTGGCTTTCTTTGGCTGTTGGAGCTGAGGCTGATGGTGTTGCCTCAGCGGACGCCTAATCGAGAGGTCTTAAAATCTAGGCGTCCAGGCGCACATGCTGTAAGTGGCAGGCAGCCCATACGAGGCTGCGTGACTTATCCAAACGTCTCAAAAACGAGGCCCGTTCACATCTGACGAGGTATCAGAAGGCCATCGGAAAGGTGAAAAGGAAGGTCTGGTCTCCTCCGATGACCTCGCATGAACACTTAGATGATGTGTAGCGTTTTTTAAACGTGAACGGACCTAGCCGTGGCCATTCAAGGAGCAAAAAGGATCGAAGTTGATCGGCCACTTACCTCCATATACGGTCGAGAGTGATGGAGGCTGACCCTGCGATCGACTCCAACGGGCCAGCCAAAGTTCTTTATTGATGAAGGCGATCGCAATAGCTAGGTCCGTTTTAAATACCTCGCCAGTGGAATCGTTTAAGAGGAAGTGCACAGACTGATACGAAAATTGTACCAGCCCGTAATGCTGCCTCAAACGATCCCAGATCGACTTCGCAAACGGGCACTCGTAAAATGTATGGCTGACGGTCTCGGCTACGCCGCAGTATCCACATCCAGCAGACACGACCACTTTCCACTGATGCAGACGTTGAAGGGGAAAGAACCCGTGATGCAGCAGCCGCCATTGATAATTAAATAATGTTCTTTCGAAGGCAAAAGATTTTAAAAGCTTCATGACTCCTGCCCACAGGTGATCGGGAAAAAATCGAAGGATGTCGGTCGATTCTCGAGGGTCGGTCTGCTGAAAAAAACACGAAAGACGGAGTACTCCCCAGTCTTGTGGATGAATACGGCGTAGCATCGGTAATACAGTAACTAAGTCGAGGTTAAATGTTCTATAAATGTCAGGATGGAAATAATACGTCACTACTGGCAACAAGGATGCTAATGGGAGCCTATTCACCTTGAAAAAAAAATCTTAGGTGTAAAAAGAAAAAGTTCGCCCATAAAGGGGGAGGGCAAAGAAATACCCGTATAATAGCAGCCAATCTAGCAGCACTGAGATAAAGCTTAATATCAGTTACACCTAGTCCCCCTCTCTCAAAGGGAATAAAGAGGAACGCTGCTCTTAATGGATGACGTTGCTGAGCAGTTGTCCCCCAAACACAGTTCATAATTGTACTATGCAGTTTCCTGAAGAGTTTATACGGAGGCAAGGTGAATAGGCACTTAGATGTTAGAACTGGAAGTACATAGGTCTTGATGTATCTCACCTTGACGAACATTGATGTTGAAAACCGGAAGTTTTGGTCAAGGCGAGAAATGCACTTCTCAATCACTTAGAGTCCATAGTCGGTTGAAAAGAAAAGACATATCCTAACACTGTAACTCGGTCGCACCATGTTTTTAGGTAGTCCACAGTCCACTTCCCAATAGCAATACCTTTAGATTTGATGAGGTTGATGGAACTCCCCGTCGAAGTACTAAAGTGATCAAAGGTCTCTTTATAGATGCTCAAGCAATAGGGATCGGACGCAAAAAGCACTACGTCATCTGCATAAGCCAAAGTCCTGATGTTTATGGATGCTGCTGGCAGATCGTATCCTCGAACATCTTGGTGGCGATTCAGGTATTGTAATAATGGTTCCAGATAAAAGATGTATAGCAGGGGGGAAAGAGGACACCCCTGCCTGACACCCTTACACAGACTGAAGGTAGCAGATATGGAACCATTAATCGCCACACATGATACGGCCGAAACATACAGTGCGGAAATAATCGTGGCAAAAGTCCGAAGACGAAGGTGTCGAAATACGTCAAAGAGAAACACATGGTTCACTTTGTCGAAAGCCTTTTCCTGGTCAAGGCTTAAAACGGCAAGAGTTAGCTGACGAGCACACGCTTCTTCCATCACACACCGAATCGTAATTAGATTATCGGACATCCTGCGTGATGGAATGGAGCAGGATTGTCCGGGGTTGATAAAATCTTCGGCGAAAACTTTCAGTCTTTGTTGAAATACACCAGTGAAGACCTTGTAGTCGGTGTTAAGAAGGGTTATTGGCCTCCACTGGGAAACAACTCTGGATTCGGCACTTTGGGGAGTAGGATGATTTTCCCCACGGTGAAGTCCGGTGTGATGGAAGACGGATCTTCGATGATCGAATTAAACACTTGCACCAGGAAAGGGCCAAGAACATTCCATGTCGCATTGTAGAACGAGTATGGTATGCCATCCATACACGGGCTGGACTGATGACGGCCGTCCGCTGACAGGAACTTCTTGACTTCGTCTTCGGAAAAGGGACGAGAGATAGACAGGTCAGCATCATCATTCGTTTCGACTGATGGACTGATTGGGTTACTGAAAAAGAATGAAAAATGGGCGTGAAAGGCTGACAAGATGTCGTGGTCAGAATTCACTTTCCCATTTTCCACCACCAATCGATGACATCGTCTATTGTTGGCACGTCGTCTCTCCTCGGCGAACGCGGCTTATGATAAATTCCTGACGTCAGACGCCCAGTAAAGTTTGGCTCTGAGCGCTGCGCCGGCTGCCTTCCGGATCATTAGAGCGTTGATCTCGCTCTTCACCTGACGAATCTCTATCTCAAACTCCTCCTTTGGGGTGGATACTTGGAGGAGCCGGAGGATCTCTTGTAACATGAGGAGATGACGACTTCGACGACGAGCAGCAACTAACCCAATCTTCCGAAAGAACCGTTTCATTTTGGTTTTCAGTTCTAATCACGAAGCAAGCGTAGGAGGCACATTATGAAGTTGTTTTTCAACGAACTGAGCGAACATTCCCTTGTATTCCTCTTCGTCGAGCAGAGAAACATTCAGAAACCAATTGCGATGGACTGCAGAGCCTGTAGATGATGCTGGAAATGGAGGATTCCATGACCACATGATGGCACTGTGGTCGGAGAATGAACATGGAATTAACTCCATTTTACCCGGCGAACCAGCAAATGCATTGTCAAAGAGAAAAAGGTCTAATCCTGATGTAGTGGGCCCTTGATGGAAAGTGGACCCAAGCTGACTACTTTGTGGATGGTGTGTCCATAGGTCGAACAATGCATTTTGCTGGCACAAACTATACACATGACCAGACGAGAAGATGTCAGTTCAAATCTCCAGCAATCACCACAGGCAACGATGAACACAAAAAGTTATTTAAGTCACTGAAAAACTTTGGTTTCTCTGCTGTTCTACACGGTACATATACATTAAGCAATCGGAAATTGACACCAGATGTTGAAATGTCCAAAGAGATTACCCTGCACTCGCAGTCATACACACAGTTCGACACCAGAATGGAGGGGTTGAAGATGATGGAAGCAACCCCTTTCCCATTTGGTGACGAAGAGTTGATAAAGAATTGTCCGTTGGTGTATTGACTGCGAAGGCCCGGAAGGTCGTAGCACTGTTGTGAAGTGGCGAGTTTTATTTCTTGAAGTAACAAGATGTCCGGCCTGTACAGGGCAATGAACAATGACAACACCGATTGCTTAAAAGAGGAACCAAGAGAACGCACGTTCAGGGAAATGACCTTCATTGAGGATGTTTAATGGCACACCTGCTGACCTGTATCCGGTTGAGACTTGGGCTTCCCAAATGATACGGGAGGCTCCGTCGTTCTTCTCATCGGAGATCGCAGATGACCTGATGAGGAAGAAGGGCTGCGCTGGTGGCTCGCGCGGCTGTCTGTCTCGGAGGAAGAAGTGGCTCTTCTCTCGTCCCTGCTGCCACGATCCCGTCTGGATTTTTTCTTGCGGGGACTCCTCGTCCTCACAAGATGATCCTGCTGTTTCTGCGCTGATGGAAGCGAAGTCCCAGCAGAAGAAGTCATCCTGGAAGGTGACGACGTATTAATAGTGGAGGAAGAGCTGGAAACTCCTCCACTGAGAAGTCAAATTCTGCTCCTATTGAAGCATCTACGTCGTCAACTCCAGAAGCTTCGTCTTCACCCATCGTCACATCCAGAAATGACTGAGGAAGAGGTGTTATCTCTGGGAGCTGGGAGGTGACGATGACCGCTTCCTCCTGGGCTCCGAAGATGTAGTTGGAGTCGAAGATATTCGAGGCAGTGGTGGCATCGTCTCCTTCTGCTCCTGGGGAAGAGTCGGAAGAGCCGGTGTAACTTCGCTCTTCCGCGATGGTGATCCAGGCGACGAAGCTCTGGTTGGCCCTGAGCACTTGGCCGGTGATGACATCATGTCTTGCTGCTGGGACGACATTCCTTTAGGCGAAGCTGGAATATCTGCTGGCGCTGCAAACACCCTCCCCGGGCACTGGTGGTACTTGCTCACAATGCGATTACAGGCATCGCATTTCTTTAGGAGAGGGCAGTCTTTTCTGACGTGTGAGGTTTTCTTGCAGTACCAGCAGCACTGCTTTGACCCTTGTAAGACAAGCGAACTTTGTTACCGTGCACTACAAGGTTCTCTGGAATGTCCCTCTGAATGTTCATGTCCACTATGATACCACCAGTTTTCTGCAGGGGAGAATCTGGATGCGTTGGGTAGGCTAGTTTTTTCACCTGACCATAGTCGGACATGTAAGGCTTCAGGTAATCTTCTTCCATCAGCGGCGAGGCGCCCCGGATACAGATGGGCAGACATCCGGGCTCAGCATAGACAAGGCGGACGGTGGTTTGCCCTATCTTGACGTAATCCGCAGACACAACACGGTCTGCTATGTTTCGCTGTCGGCAGAGCATCCTCCATTCGTTTGGAGAAAGTCTCTGCAGGACAGAAACAGCAGGATCGCTACTCACGCACGCGTTGGTTGGTTGGTTGCTGCGTGAATATTTCCTAAGTCCAAGAATTTAAAAATCACTCACTCACACAATCACGATTCGGCTGGCTTTTTTTGCTGTTGGAGCTAAGGCAGATGGTGTTGCCTCAGCAGACGCCTAAACTAGGATCTTGAATTTCTAGGCGTCTAGGCGCACATGCTATAAGTGTCTAGCAGTCCGATTGAGGACTGCGCAACTTATTCAAACGCCTCAAAAACGAGGCCCGTTCGCTACCGACGAAGTATCAAAAGGCCATCGGAAAAGTGAGGTGGAAAGTCTGGTCTCCGATGACCTCGCATAAACACTTGGATGTTGAAAAGCGTTTCTTAAACGTGAACGGACCTAGCTTTGACCATTCAAGAAGAAGGAAAAATCGGAGTTGAATGGCCACTTTACTCCATACAGCTGTGAGTGATAGAGCTTTACCTAGCGATCGACTTACACGAGCCAGCCAAAGTTCTTTATTAATGAAGGCGATCGCTAGAGCGAGGTCCGGTTTCAATACTTCGCCGGTGGAATCGTTAATGAAGAAGCGCACAGACTGATACGAAAAATGCACCAGCCCGTATTGCTGCTTCAAACGATCCCAGACAGACTCCGCAAACGGGCACTCGTAAAAAATATGGCTGACAGTCTCGTTAGCGCCGCAGAACAGACATCCAGCAGACCCGACCACTCGCCACTGATGAAGTTGTGTAAGAGAGTGAAATCCGTGATGCAGCAGCCGCCATTGATAATTAAATAATGTACGTTCAAAAGCAAAAGATTTCAGTAGCTTTAGGACTGCTGCCCACGGATAAATAGGGAAGAACTTAAAGATGTCAGTTGTCTCTCCTGGGTCGGACTGCTGGAAGAACCACGACAAACGTAATGAACCCCACTCTTATGGATCCAAACGACGCAACATAGGCAAAAAAGTCACAATTTCGAGAGTAAAAGTCTTGTATATGTTCGGTTGACGATGATAAGTAACCACTGGCAACAAGGGAGGTAATGGAAGCCTATTCACCTTGAAGAAAAAACGTAGATGCGAGAAAACAAAATTCGCCCACATGGGGGGAGGGAAAAGGAATACCTGAATCATTGCAGCCAGCCTGGCAGCAATAAGATATCGTTTGATATCGGGTAAACCTAAGCCACCTCTCTCGAAGTGGGTAAATATGAATGAGGCTC
Organism: Rhysida immarginata; assembly: GCA_023313115.1. Lineage (NCBI taxonomy): Eukaryota > Metazoa > Arthropoda > Chilopoda > Scolopendromorpha > Scolopendridae > Rhysida > Rhysida immarginata. The sequence continues at coordinate 3,027 of JAHWFO010015465.1, read as the reverse complement.
TCACTGGATGACGTTGCTGAGCAGACATTCCCCACACTCAGCTCACCATCGCACTACGCAGTCTCTGAAGGTCTTTGTAAGAAGGCAAGGTGAATAGGCATTTAGATGTTAACACTGGAAGCACATGTGTCTTTATAAACCTCACCTTGAGAAACATTGAAGTTGGAAACCGGACGCATATACGTTAAGCAATCGGAAAGTCACACCTGATGATAAAATGTCTAACGAAATTACTCTGCACTCGCAGTCATAAATACAGTTCGACACCTGAATGGAAGGGTTAAAGATGATTGTCCAACAGGTGAAGATGAGTTTATAAAGAATTGCGCACTAGGAAATTGACTGCGAAGGCCAGGTAGATTATAACCTTTCTGCGTGGAAGCTAATTTAACCTCCTGCAGAAGAAGGATATCTGGCCTGTACAGTGCAATAAAAGTTAATAGTACCGATTGCTTAAAATAGGAACCCAGGGAACTATGTTCAGCGAGATGACCTTCATTCAGAGGATTTAGGTGGATGAGACTGACCTAATTTCGATGGAGGCTGGTCCGTGTTCGATGACGAATGTGGCTCAGCAGTCCTTCGAAGCGGTGAGCGCGTCCGATGAGAGGAACTGTTGCAGCTACTCACACGGCCGTCCCTCTCAGACGATGATGATGCCTTCTTGTCCCTTCTGCTACGATGGCGGTTTTTCTTTTTACGGAAAGACTTGCTCTCCGTACGCCCTTCCGGCTGCGTTGATGTGGAGATGATCGCCGTTGGAGCCGAAGATGACACAGGAAACACTGAAGGAAGACGGGTGACACCCAGTGGCTGCGACGCTGGTAGAGACGGAGGAGGGAGAGCTGGAAATTCCTCCTCCAAAGGCGTCAAAACCTCACCCAATGGGGCTTCAATGTCTTCCTCTGCAGAGACCACTTCTTCATCCATCACGACGTCTCTTGTTGGCTGAAGCAGGGACGTATCCTCTTCAACCTTTGAAGATGGAGGGAGTGTTGATGGCGGCACTAATCCCTGTTCGTCCTCAGGTGGACGAGGATGCAAAGATGGCTCAGGTGAAGCGGCCCGCAACGTACGTGGAGACGTGGCTGGGCCGGTCGTTGTGGCTCTGCATCTTGTTCTAAAGTTGTCATCTTCGGTGGCGGACGAGGCGTTGACGTAACTGCTGCAGCACTGCTGTCAATCTTCTTCGGGCAACGATGGTATTTGCCCACCAAGCGGGAACATTTCACACACTTTTTCAGGAGAGGGCAATCTCTCCTGACATGAGAAGATTTCTTGCAGTACCAAGAGCACTGCCTCATCCCCTTATAGTACACGAAGACACGTTCTCCATGTATTATAAGGAAATCTGGAATTAACTTGTCCAGCCTCATATCGAAATATATGTCGCCGTTCTGGAGTCGGGGAGTATCTGCATGGTCGGGACGGAAAATACCGAGCACTTCCCCAAACTCCGACATAAAATTTCGAATATAAGCCGTGGACAACAACGGCGAAATTCCCCTGACGTGGACTGTGAGGTGGCCAGGGTCCGCGTGATAAAAGTTGACGGTGGTGTTGCCAACTTTCACGCACTTCACTTCAACGATACGATCCGCAATAGCTCTTGATTTTCAGAGCATTCTCAACTCCGTAGAGGAGAGTTTTTGCAAACCAAGATGGAAGGGTCTTCAGGTGCTAAAATAGGCCGTACTCCGGATTTGGCGTACAGCGCCTTCATAAACGTGGCGACGGAAAATGGCCCGTCCGCCATTACATGACCATTCTGTCCATGGTCACAACAAGGAGAAAAAGTCCCAAAAAAGTTCGTGGGGAGGGGGGGGTTAAACCTCCCCCGGGGGTTGCCGGGGGAAGGGACACTCACTGACACCAAAGTCACTCACGCGCTTGTTGGTCGGTTGCTGCGTGGAAAACTGTAAGTCCAAATGTCACACACTCATAAAAAGGAAGACACTATTTACGGCTGGCTTTCTTTGCTGTTGGAACTAAGGCAGATGGTGTTGCCTCAGCAGACGCCTAAACAAGGATCTTGAATTTCTAGGCGTCTAGGCGCACATGCTGTAAGTATCTAGTAGTCCGATTGAGGACTGCGCAACTTATTCAAACGCCTCAAACACGAGGCCCGTTCGCTACCGACGAAGTATCAAAAGGCCATCGGAAAAGTGAGGTGGAAAGTCTGGTCTCCTCCGATGACCTCGCATAAACACTTAGATGTTGAAAAGCGTTTCTTAAACGTAAACGGACCTAGCTTTGATCATTCAAGAAGAAGGAAAAATCGGAGTTGAATGGCCACTTTCCTCCATACAGCTGTGAGTGATAGAGGTTTACCTAATGATCGACTTACACGGGCCAGCCAAAGTTCGTTGTTAATGAAGGCGATCGCCAGAGCTAGGTCCGGTTTCAATACCTCTCTGGTGGAATCGTTCAAGAAGAAGCGCACAGACTGATACGAAAAATGCATCAGCCCGTTGTGCTGCTTCAAACGATCCCAGATCGATTTTGCAAACTTGTAGAAATTATGGCTGACATGTTTGAGGATGTATGTTCGAGCGCCGCAGAACAGACATCCAGCAGACTCGACCATTCGCCACTGGTGAAGTTGTGTAAAAGAGTGAAATCCGTGATGCAACAGTCGCCATTGGTAATTAAATAATGTACGCTCGAAAGCAAAAGATTTCAGTAGCTTTAGGACTGCTGCCCACGGATAAATAGGGAAGAACTTAAGGATGTCAGTTGTCTTCCCTGGGTCGGACTACTGGAAGAACTACGATAGACGTAATGATCCCCACTCTCGTGGATCTAGACGGCGCAACATAGGCAAAAAAGTCACAATATCAATGGTAAATGTCTTGTACAGGTTTGGTTGACGATGATAAGTAACCACTGGCAACAAGGGAGGTAATGGAAGCCTATTCACCTTGAAGAAAAAACGTAGATGCGAAAAAACAAAATTCGCCCACATGGTAGGAGGGAAAGAGAATACCCGAATCATTGCAGCCAGTCTGGCAGCAATAAGATATCGTT
>JAHWFO010015462.1:87243-105867 GCA_023313115.1 Rhysida immarginata | reverse complement strand
TTTTGCAGTACGAGCTTAACACCTCAACCTTCTATTTATATGATCTTCAACCCTTTCCGTGAATTACGTTTCGACTTCCATGATATCTTCCAGTTATTTCTTCTGTATTTTCGGAATTTGGACTACTCCTGATTTGGACTAGATGTATTTTTTTTTACTTCTGAGATTATTCCAGTTTTTCCGTTAAATGGTTTCCGATCTTTGGTGTTATTTTGCTGTCTGCTTAGTTTCATTATTTTTCTGTCAGCAATAAAGAAAATATTTATATGGATTGCTCTAGTTTTTCTTTCCTGAAACGTTATCTAAGGCTATCAATTTATTAACTCTCGGGTTTTGGGGTTATTGCTATATTTACCTTATTAACCTTCCGTTTATCTTTATTTCCTCGACAGACTAGTTTTAATTAATTTTATTATCATTCTGGTTTTGCTAATTATTGAACCTTTTGTGTTTTCTTAAGTGGGAATAGGGTCTTTTTTCTTTTCCTCCCTCCGGAGCTCAACGTGACGGTAAACACGACCACTGTTTACTAGCACGTTACAGCTTTCTTTTTTTCCATATAAATATTTTATTTTCTTTACTTATCGGTTTGGATCCTATGATCTAATTTTTTCATCTTTCTCTTGTTATTATTCTTTCAGAAATGGAGAGACATCAACAGGATTTGCTTATTTCCACCTTATTAAAACAAAGATTCCCTACAAATTTAGTAAGAGAATCGTCACTTAGGGCTATTGCCCCAAGATTAGGTATAGATGCTTCGTTACCCAGACCTGCATTAATTGTGAGTATTAATGAAGCTCTTACGAGCTTTCGAGACAATTTAGATATACCTTTACCTCCTGATGTACATTGGAGAGAACTTGTTGTAGAAGATTTCATTAATCGCGATTTAGCACAACATATGTTCTCCCAAGAGCAAAGTTTAGTTCAAGAAATTACTTCCGCATTACACACCCAAACTCAGGTGTTAGTGGATTTGGTCTCGAACCAACGTTTCGATAACGATAGGTTTTTGAACAAAATAAATTTGCCTCCTTTCTCTAGTGGGATGGATGTAAATCTATACCTACAAGATTTCGAGCATCTCACTAAGATACATAATGCTCCTGAAAGGTATTTGAAAGATATTTTCGTTCGGTTAGTTTCACCCTCTTTGTCCTTTTGGGTAAATGAACTTCTATGCGAAGCACCTGATTGGGGTACAACGAAAACCGTCCTCTTAGATCATTTCGGTCATGGTGATGACGAGGCTGTTAAAATTAAGAAATTATACAATTATAGGCAAAAAGATAACGAATTGTTCGTTACCTTTTGGTCACATCTCAGAAAAATGAATCTAGGATTATCGGAACCGGTTTCTATCGATCGTTTGATCCGTATAGCCTTAATGAATGCGTCAGAAAATATTCGCGAAAGAATTAGGTTTTCTATGATCAAGTCGGAAAAAGAGTTGATGGCCGTATGTGCCGACAGTGAATTAATGTTGCAAAAGAAAAGAACCAGAAGAGGTGATTCAGTTGCAGGAAGGTCGAGAACATACAAAATAACCAAAAAAACGACGAAATATAAATCGGAGAAAAGAAATGATACAAACATTTGGACGATAGAAGAGAATTCCGACCCAAAATATATTAATACGTCCGGTTTCGCTATTAAAAAAAGAGATGCCGTGTCAAATGAGAATTTGACCAACATAAAAATCTCAGAAAAAGAAAGTAATGAATTAATATACGAAGGCACTTTACAAACATTACGATTACCAGTACAAACTTTCTGGAATTTAAAATTGGGGGTCTCTGGACAAACGTATCAATTTATGATAGATTCAGGATCCAACGTTTCGTTGGTTAACGAAAAATGGGCTAAAGAAACCAAAAGGAAAATTGAACTTCAAAATCCAAAAAAAATTACGGTGGCCAATGGAGAAGTAATGCTGTTGACACACGCAATGGTCCTAGAAATTGAAAAAGTAAACGGAGTCAGAAGCGGAAATCTACGTCTAACCTTTTGGCTGACGCCAAATCTCCCTTGCATAGGGTTAATAGGTTTAGATAGCCTAAGAATGTTAGGTGCAGAATTGAAAATCAATATACCCTTGCCGTTGATTTCCATACCTTTGCAAGAAGGCCGCGTTGTTGATATCAAAAAGGATATAAACGCGTTGATCGCGAGAACGTACAAAATCATGTCCAATATAACCGGAAAGTTTCCCGGTTATGAACATGTAATAGAAACGGGTGAACATATCCCAGTGAAAATCCGTCCCTATCAGCAATCGCACATGAAAGAGCCCATATTGAGACAAACTGTACGGGAAATGGAAAAACAAGGCGTCATTAGACGCGTGGAATCTCCATGGTCTCTACCCTACTTTCTAATAGAGAAAAAGGGAGGACAGGAATATCGATTTGTCTTAGACGCACGGCCCCTTAACCGTCTCACTAAGGCTATGGTTTATTACCCGCTGCCTATTGAACAAATCGTACGCAAGTTACGTCATGCGCGTATATTTTCGGTATTGGACCTCAAAGCGGCTTATTGGCAAATCCCGTTGGAGCATGCGTCACAAGAGAAAACCTCGTTCATGATACCTGGGTTAGGTACTTATTGTTTTAATGTGGTACCTTTTGGCGTCAAAAATGGAGCCCAGGTTTTTCAATCAATTATGGACCGGGTGTTAGATGCGACAGTCGAACCCTGGAGTTTCCACTATATGGACGACATAATAGTGGGAACTCCAGATTTAGAGTCGCATTTGCATGTTCTTGATGCTGTGTTTCGACGTCTCACTGCTCACAATTTGAAAATAAACTTCCCAAAATCTCAGTTCGCAGTTGAAGAAGTAGAATTTCTAGGCTACCGAGTCGACCGCGACGGGCTAAGACCTACTCAAAAAAATATTTTGCCCATGTTATCATTCCCCGTGCCAAAAAACCCTAAGCAAGTCAAAAGATTCATTGGAATGGTACAATTTTATAAAAGTTTCGTTCCAGAGTTAAGCCACATAAACCAACCCTTGCGCGTGTTGACGCATAAAAACCAACCTTGGTTATGGGACGAAAAATGTCAACAGGCCTTTGATGAGATCAAAAGAAGGCTAACTAATCCTCCCATATTACAACAACCAGATTTTACAATACCCTTTGAGGTCCATACTGATGCCAGTAAGGTTGCGGTGGCAGGGATGCTAGCACAGAGACGGGAAGGGGTATTAAAAATCATCGGGTATTATAGTCGTGCGCTCACTGATTGCGAGATGAAATACACGACGTTGGAATGGGAATGTTTGGCAGTATTAATGACGATTCAACACTTTCGAGGATATCTAGAGGGAACAGAATTCAACGTATTCTGTGACTCCCAAGCGCTGACATGGTTGCATAACTTCCGCGACCAAAATAGTAGAGTCACAAGGTGGGCTTTGAAGCTACAAAGTTTTACGTTTCACGTAAAGCACAAGTTTGGTAAATTGAACGCGATACCAGATGCGTTATCGAGATGTACATACGTAAAGCTTAAAGAGAGAAATAATATGAAACCCATGATAAAAATGAAGAGAGACGTAAAAACAGCATATGAAAGAAAGACAAGAACAAAAAGGGAAAATATCACTTCGAGTGAACAACAAGAAAATCTCTTATCATATTGGCACAACAAAGGGCCATTAGTACATCCAGGGGTAAAGAAAATGTTATTCGTGTTAAGGAAAACCTATCATTGGAAGGGGATGAAAAAACATGTCTCAGACTATGTCAGGAGATGTGAGGTTTGTCAAAAGGGAAAATCAGTAAACTATAGAACAGCCAATCCTGTAGCAAGAAGGAAACTGTCAACGCCTAATGAGTTGTGGGCATTAGATGCAACAGGACCTCTCACTTTGACGAGGGACGGAAATAAACACATATTATTATTGGTAGACGCGTTCACGGGATGGGTGGAAGCTAAAGCAGTAAAAAAGTTAACACAAACACAGGTAATTAAATTATTGGAAGATAGTATTTCAAAAAATGGCCAACCGCTACGTGTCATTCAAGACAATGCAACGTATTTTTCCGGAAAAAAGATTGCGGACTTTTACAAAAGTAAGAATATCAAGGCAATGTATAGCGTTCCCTATACACCTTGTACTAACCCCGCTGAAAGATATATTAGGTCGTTAAAGGATAAGCTACGGTTAACTCTAATGGACCATCCTTCGAAAGAATGGGATAAACTTTTAGGCAAGTGCATATTCACGTTAAACATGACCCCCCATGACATCACCGGATTCACACCAGAAGAACTAATGGTCGGGACAGATTTTTGGAAGAAATCACAAAAGTTCGATCCCACCTGTAAACGCGAAGAAAACATTAGAAAAGCCGTGATCCGCCGATATAGACATAATTTTAAGAAGACAAGGGTGATCTCTAGACGTCGGTTCGTAGAAGGGAGTTTACTATTAGTCAAAACTCATGTCCTACCTCGGTCAGATAAAACTATGAAGTCTTTAGATCCTTTGTTCCAAGGACCTTTTTTAGTTATGGGACACCATGACGCCAACACCTTAAGTCTGAAACGGTTAGACAAAAAAGATGATATGCGTCTTTGGAGAGTATCATACAGTAATGTAAAAGCTTATATAGGAGACTATAAAAACCCGTGATGTTTGTCTGATCACTTTTCCTAGACGGACAAAGTTATTCGACTTTTGTGACTTTTGCCATAATGTTCGCGGTATTTTAGTCAAGTATCTTTTTTATTCCTTCATCTAGCGTGATTATAGAAAAAATTTTTTTTTGATTGCAAAAATTTTTTTTTTTTTTGCAAGTGGAGGATGTTGCGTATCTCTACGCCCTCTACTGTATTAAAAATTTTTTTTTTTTCGTCTTCGACGTTTTACGATAGTCTTCTCTGCTATCTTTATCTTACTTCGCAGACTCTTCCAACGTCGTGTTTCCATCCCTCAATGACTTTTCGATATTCCTGATTCTGGTCATCTATTATTGACCTTTTGACTTTTGCAGCTCCCATGTCTATCGGTGTAGGTAACCCACTATTTTTCACCTTTCACTTTACTATTTTTTTTTTATAATCGGAGGTTACTGTATTCCCCCTCCGCGTTTTTTTTTATAAAGGGATTACTTGACGCGTTCGGTTAGCGTCAATTTTACAGGTTAATGATAATTTTCGCCTAGGAAATTAAAAATGTCAATCTTTTCTTCGCGTCATTTCTCCTTTTCTCTTGGGTTATATTTTGAGTACCGTTATAAGGCGAGTTTCCCTATGTCTTTTGACTTCTATTGGGATGTCGCTCGTCTTAGGTCGTTATTCCCTTAGAAAATCTTATTTTGGTCGCTTGAGGATCTTTTGACTATATTAATTTTTCCGTCAAGGCTTTTAGTAAAGCGTTTGGAATTCTTAGGTTTACCTATTTCCGTTTATTAGAATTATTTCATGCGTGAGCTCAATGTCTACACTTGTCGTCTTTTAATAATGACGTGTTTTTTTAAAAAATGATATCTCCCGTTTTGCTTTTTCAAACTTGATTATTTAATATTCTTCTCTCTCTTTTCCGTACCTTATATCTGTTTCCCCTTAGAACGCGCTTTCAGGAACTTTTAGATTTTGAGTTACCTTTGTCCCTTTCTCAGTATAGTTTTTTCGTGATTTAAAAATTTAATTTCTAGGAGAAATTTTAAATTTTTTTTTAAATACGATTTTCGTTAATTGTCTTTTCTTCCCCTGAGGTTTGTCGTCATCGCTATTGTTATAAGTTTCACGTTTTTCTTTGTTGCCATTGTTCAGTCGTCGTTGTATTAAATAGCTCGTTTTCTTGGAGCAAACTTATCTTTTCCTTTCCTAGAACTCGGAAATTTTATCACGCGGTACGTGATATTTTAAATATTTTTGTTTATTCTAGTAGGTTTGCTGTTAACTAAAAATGGTAAGTTCAGGCAGTATCAGCTCAGTCTCGGAACCGACTACATCAGCTCCTCTCCCATCTCTGGGATATTGAGATGGTTTTACAGTCATTTGATGTTAATAACTTTTAATATGTAATCTTGGGTTAAGATTTCATTACTCCACATCTGAGAAGACTACAAACTTTTTTTTTTTTGATTATGTGCGGTTATCCGACATGAAGACGACCGTCACGGTTTTGGAACTTTGTTTTCTTTCGCCGATGTAGCGTTCGGCTAATCTACAGTCGTTCTTCAATTCGCCTTGCCTTTTTAGTTCGTTTGAACATAACAAGTGTTTGTTCTCGTCGAAGATATGATGTGGATTCCATCGCCCTTTGACTGCCTTCGCCTTACCGATGATATAAGAGTGATGCCTTAGTTCGTCGATCGACTTGGAGTTGAACTAGAATATTCACAATGCAACGTGCTGAAGTTCATCAGGAAACAAATTCATTTTTTTTTGGCATCTATGTTCTGATTTCGGTGATGTTTTAGAAAATCAACTCATCCTTTTTTTGAACTTCATTTAATTATTAACTTTTATTAATTTACTTTCTTGATGATTTTATTAAATCCGTTTAATTGAAAGCATTTTAATTTTTTTTATTTCTTGATGATACTTTGATAATTTTGTTTTTGTTTTTCAGGACCACGACCATGTTGTTCCCGTCTTACCCGATCGTCACCTCTTATGTCGTGTGTCTACCCTTTGGTCTGTCTTCCCTTCCCCGTATTTATTCCTCTTAGTGTTATCCCGTTGTAATCACTCTAGCTTTATTTTGTTACCCGTCCTTCGGAGTCCTTGTGGAAGAGGTCTAATGGTTTGTTATTTTTTTAAGCTCTACCTTCCTCTTTTGTAGAGTGGTGAACATCACTTATTGTTTGTTTGTTTTCTAGTATCTCTTAAGAATTCATGAAAACTTATTTTTTTTTTATTTCCAATATTTGCTTACTTTTTGCTGTCAGTTTCTCTTTTTATTTTTGCAGTACGAGCTTAACACCTCAACCTTCTATTTATATGACCCTCAACCCTTTCTGTGAATTACGTTTCGACTTCCACGGTATCTTCCAGTTACTTCTTCTGCATTTTCGGAATTTGGACTACTCCCGATTTGGACTAGATGTACGTTTAACTTCTGAGACTATTCCAGTTTTTCCGTTAGATGGTTTCCGATCTTGGGTTGTTATTTGCTGTCTGCTTCGTCTAACTATTCTCTGTCAGCAATAAAGAAAATATTTATATGAATTTCTCTAGTTTTTCTTTCCTGAAACGTTGTCTGGGGCTATCAAATTATTAACTCTCGTGGTCTGGGGGTTATCTCTATATTTACCTTATTAACTTTCCTTTTATCTTTATTTCCTTGACAGACTAGTTTTAATTAATTTTATTATCATTCTGGGTTTTGCTAATTATTGAACCTTTTGTGTTTTCTTAAGAGGAATTCGGGTCTTTTTTCTTTTCCTCCCGCTGGAGCTCAACGTGACGGTAAACACGACCTCTGTTTACTAGCACGTTACAATACACACATATATATTTAATACCACTGTTTTCCACATTGTTTTTTAATTTTTAAAAAATTCGCATTGTATTGATTGGTAAAGTTTTGACTGCTTGCTTGTATCTTTTAACATGCTGCCATGCTGACGCCGTTACTTATTCACACAAACGCTGAGTTTGGATCTTCAGCTGACAGTTTTCTGTGCTTACACATTTTGTGATACACATCTTGAAAAGACTCAGCTGTTTCTTATCAACTTAGCATGTTGATCTTTATGACCCTCATGACATCTCTCACTCACATGTTGTGGTCAATGTACCCTTCTGAGTTTCGTTATCACTTACTTTAGTCAATGTGTTTTAGGCACCTGGTCATTTTTTTGTGATTATGTCTGTTTATTATTCACTTTTATTGAACATTTAACATTACCCTTACATTATTTTCTACTATAATTTTTTTTTGTAATTTTACTTGGCCGTTTGGTTAATTTTTGTGTTTTTTATTTACACATTCAAATTTCATGAATGTTGTTTTTACAGTTGTTCAAGTTTAACATTTTACTGTTACTTTCAACTGCTGGTTGTTTGGTTCAAGAAAAATAACAATGGCTAAATTTTCATTTCAACATTTCCGGTGGTGTCCATTTTTCTCCCACTCAAATTCATTTGCAAGTCGCAAAAATGTTTAGCTTATTTTATCACTCTGTGGGATTTGTAGGTTATTTTCTTTTTAATAAGGCAATTTTTTGCTTGTGCAGAAGCAGAAAAGTTTAGTTTTTGGTTTCACGAAATCACTGTCAGTTCATTTTTCGCATTCACTAAATCACTGTCAGTTCATTTTTCGCATTCACTAAATCACTGTCACTACATTTTTCGCATTCACGAAATCTTTCCTGGTTGGTTTTTTCGAATTCACGGAAACTTAATATGTCTGTTTTTCGGTTTACCAAATTTTGTTGACTGGGTTTTTTAACCCATCTAAAAATTATTTCCCCACCGTTTTTTACTGTTTAATGTTCAGCAAAGCCAAGTGTGTAAAAATACAAATTAAAATAATAAAATTTTAATAATTATAAGATAATATAAAAAAACTAACTCAATGTTGAGTCATTTGTTTCCATTCATTCGAGTGAAATGGTCAGAAATTGACGGAATCACCCTGTAAGAGCAAACACTGGAGAATGAGACGATCAAGGGTTCAGGACCAGTAAAGGAGGAGACGAGAATATAGATTTGTGCTTGAAAGTAATTCCTTGGTTATTTTAATTAACCAAAACACATAGGAACAATATGCAAATCGTTCATCCTTAATCTAAGACTCGAAAGGGGCCCCTAGCGAGATACTCCACAATCAACGAAGACAAGCAGCTATGCAAATGTCAACTGACTAAAACATGTTCATGTATATTTTAGCCTATGCATAACAAACTGAGGCAGGGCGTCCTTGAATAAACTCAAGGTATTCTTGAGGGGGGGGGGGGAATTTCCTACACAGTGATGCTGAGTTCTGTAAGTTGTGCTCGCTTTCCCCGAATAAAATATTCTTGAGAAAATTTACGCAAGCCTGTGCACTGTAACTCTTTTTACTTCCCTCAGAAGGGGAGAAGCACTGAAATCCCTCTTGACGGGAGCAAGCACACAGAACTCCTAGTTCACTGGCTTGCTCTCAGCAAGCTTCTGCATTCGCCTCCGCAACACGTGACCTAGGATTCTCACAGTGCATTCTATGGCGCTCCATTTGCTACTCCTCTCAATACCAGCAATCATCAAACTCCCTGCTCAGTTCCGTCACATTCATAACCATGTAAAAACAAATAATATAAAATCCACTAGTTCCACATTACAGGAAGCAGTATCATTAAATGGTTACAGTCAAGATCATCTACAAATTTTCTTAGTGAAACTTTTCTTTAGAGTAACGTTCGCAAAGTCTAAACGGAAGATATGGGACAGAGCTCCCATGTTTCGTGAATTCCGGCGGGAGGATATGAAAAACACATTCACGGAGACCCAGTTCATGTTTGCTACACCCGTCGGCTTCCTATGTCGTTAATAGATAGAACAGATATCACTCACCAAAAATCTTGTAGCCCGATATGTTATCAATTTCACTGCTTGGCTACACAAACACACGCTAACATGTCGAATACTATGTGGGGCCGACCAGTCAATACTCTGCTTCAGCTCCTTCGCCTGTTTTGCTTTACCTCACATTAATTAGACAAACTTCCGTAAATTCAAAACTGGTCTTATAATAACTTATGATCATCCAAATAGTAAATGAAAAGTTAGACATGGTTTAAATAGCAAACAGTTATTCCAGCGTATGAATCTAACCAGGATGTTCGAAATGTATGTATGCATTATTTCCAAGGAGTATGTCTGTATCGCTAAGAAGTTGATGTTGGAATACCAAAAAAAAATGCAAAAAAAAATCTCTCCTATATGAAACACTATATGAAACGCGTAACAAACAAAAACATTCCTATATGAAACACTTTTTCTCCAAAATTCACACACAACACTGCTCTATTGGAGGCTGTAATCTTTCTTGGAAATCACGATAACCATCGCCGCAACCAACAAAGCACACATACGCAACACTCACATATTTTCACAAAAACTCAGCAATTCTAACCAATAGAATATTACGATAAACGAAACAAACTATACCAACAAAGCAATCTTTTTTAACATATTATTCAAACGAATGAATTACTGTCACGTTCAAAACTGATCAGCGTAGGTAAACAATTGACACGGGACACAGTTGTAAAAGTAGGAAAAATAAAAGACGGTTTAATCGAACATAAATGTGCTGTACACTCATAAAGCTAGCGTAAAGCGTAGCTGATCGGACAAAGGGATAGAGCCCTTCTGGGTTACAGCCAGGACCCGAAGAGATGATGCAGAATAATAAATCTATCTATATATATAAAGAAGGATGTTTGTGGGTCTGTGTGTCTGTGGGTCTGTGGGTGGGTCTGTGGGTCTGTGTGTACGTTTTTTATACAATTCTACAGTTTTATTCCGAACTTGATGAAATTTCGCATACATGACCTTCAAAGCATGAGGAAGGTCACTGTCTACTTCAGATTTCGAAAAAATAATAATTATTGATAAAAAATCGATATTCATGGTTAAGGCAGGGCATATTAATGAGAAATATCGCATGACCAACAATGCAAGACAAAGTTTTTGCAACAATGGTATCAACACGCAATTCACAAACACTCTGCAAGGACCAACAATATATATCTCATGACCAACAATGCAAATAAAAGTTTGTGCAACAATATGTATCAACAATGGTTTCAACACGCAATTCACCAATAACAATGAGCACAAAATGATGATGCAATGATAAAGCAATCCTTTCCAAGAATTATAACAATGAACATAAAATGATGATGCAATATGGATAAGTTTCAATTTGTAACAATGCATAGAATTCCTGTTATTCAGGTTTTTCTTAGAAAAGAGAGTTCTTAGTACTTAACAATTTCTTGAAAATCTTTAAAAATGATCAGTAGCTGGAGATAATGAAGAGTTAGCAGACTATTGAGAAAGAGTGGAAAGACGACAGAGAAAGCAAACCTTTAGCTCCGTGCTGTATTGAGCAAATGGGAAGCAAGTAAATAGAAGAATTGCGACCGCTAGACTACCCAAAGTAATGAAAAGCCAAATTTTGCTTCAACACAGCGAGAGAAGAGTGGAAAATGCAACAACATCAAGTGTAGATCTGAAGTAAGATTATCTGAGTAAGAAATTATTGGAGCAGTCCATCCATTGTGAGCCTTTAAAAAGATTTTTTTCGAATTTTCATTAAGAATTTTTACTGTATTAATTCTAAGCATTTTCATGTGTTTATTTTTAAGATATTGCAAAATTTATTTTAATTTTTGAGATTGTTCTGTTTACATCCCAAGTGTAATAATCCCGGGCAACGCCGGGTACCTCTTCTAGGTTACAGCCAGGACCCGAAGAGATGATGCAGAATAATAAATCTATCTATATATATAAAGAAGGATGTTTGTGGGTCTGTGCGTCTGTGGGTCTGTGCGTGTGTGGGTCTGTGGATCTGTGTGTACGTTTTTTATAAAAATCTACAGTTTTATTCCGATCTTGATAAAATTTCGCATACATGACCTTTAAAGCATGAGGAAGGTCACTGTCTACCTCAGATTTCGGAAAAATAATAAATATCGATAAAAAATCGATATTCATGGTTATGGCAAGGCATATTAATGAGAAATATCTCATGACCAACAATGCAAGGCAAAGTTGGTACAACAATAGGTATCAACAATGGTATCAGCACGCAATTCACAAACACACTGCATGAACCAACAATATATATCTCATGACTAACAATGAAAGGAAAAGTTTGTGCAAGTGTAATTATCCCGGGCAACGCCGGGTACCTCTTCTAGTTATATAATAATGGATAAAGAACGCTTTAACCAATAACCTAACTCAGAAACATAAGTTAGGTCCCTTTTTCCAGATATACATATAGAGATAACTAATCTCTCTAGCAAGGAGATGGAGGAAATATCCTCCGTACAGATTTAATCCACAGAGGGATAATTTAGACCCCCGAGAAAGCCGGCAAGGAAATTGTCAGCTGCCTTACCGCTTTCGCACAAAAATAAAAGATAAAGCCCAGACGGGCACTTGTTTGAACCAGAGTAACTTAATGGGAGGTCTGCTCCTTTCATCAGACTGTTTCACATATGGTATCCTGGAAAACTTGCCACCGTAATAACAGTAAACGGCGACGACAAAGCGTTTAGTAGCAGGTTGACTTATAACCTATAGGACATAAAGAAATATTAAACATTAGATATGACCTCATGGCCCTTAATCTCATTGAACTAATAAGTAAAAGGAACTTTGAGAAATAAAGCTACCTGGTAATTATTGACTAGGTATTGCATTGATATACTGCTCCCAAATCTTCATATATATAGGCAGACAAGCCCCAGGGCATTACATGCAGTAATAAGCCCTGTTCTACAAACGTGCTAATACGGCCAGTGTCACTCGCATTTACGCGACCTATTTCCCTCTGGATAGTTAAAACGGTCAAAGAACTTAAGCCTAACGCAGCCAAAACCGAAGCGCGTGATAAGCTGCTCAAGCTAAGCTGGTATACTACTGTACGCCGAGTACATGAGAATGAATAAGAGGAATACTCACAATTTAGGCCTGCGACGCTAATTTGCTCGCTCACTCGTTCTACCTGCACTTCTTTAACAGGAGAAACGCTCGTAGAAGAATGGTCACCTCCTGAACTAGTAGAAAATGAATCACTGTCGTCCACCTTCGCTCTCACAACGGCGATAGAGGCTACGGGGTCCTCAGCATTCGCACGCGGCGCTAAATTCAAATGCAGCCACTCCTGTCGATGCTCCTCGTGTTGCGAGCACGCCTTCGCACTTTTCAAATGCTTAGAAGCTCGTACTCGATGCCTATTTCGCACTCGCTTTGCTCTGCTCTCAAACACAGCTTCATGCTATAAATTTGGCGGGCCATTTGTGGACGAGGTGCCTTGTTCGCCTACGTCCTTCCCGCTCGAACTCTCGGAGGCTAATGACCTCGAAAACTCCTTTGACTTCCGCCAGGTCACTTCCTTTTCTTTTCCCTTTCTCTTCCTCCTGCTTGTCTCCTGCCTCGCAATCGTGCCAATAGATGGCGATACAAGCAAATCTTGTAATTGCTGTTCTCCAGCCTGCTCGCGATCGCCACTCTGAGGCTTCAAACGTGACATCCTCACCCCAGCCGCTCGCGAACTTTCACCTAGCTTATTGCCTGCCTTACACGGTGTGTGGAAGTATCGCGACCTAACGACCGCTATCTCCGAATCTTTGGCTCTTCTTTCTTGCGCCTCCCGTCGACGTTTCTGAAAGAAACCCTGAACTAACCTCTTGCACCGATGCAGGTTCTGCTCAGGTTCCCAGGTGGGCCGCGAATAGCCTACCCACTTCACCAAGAACTGCCTATTTGGTATCTTTCCTTTAACATCAAGGAGTTGACTGACCTTGTAAACGTCCGGAAATTTGGGTTCGGCGATAGGGCTAGGGAGTTTCTTCGGCCCGGCTTTATCTTCAAAATACCGCTTTAAGAAATTAGCGTGTATCACTTTTATTCCCCCCCAACGCGGTGGGATAATCACTCTGGTCGATACCCTATTAACTATTTCCATTACAGTGAAGGGACCGACGTACTTGGGGAAAAGTTTCCTGCCTCTTCTCTGGGCTAGTGCCCTGAGCCTGGTTGCCAATACCAGGACCTTGTCACCGGCTTTAAAGGGAACCTTGCTACGCTTGCGGTCAAAATGTTTTTTGTACCCGCGTTAGCGGTCTTGATATTTTTTGTTGCCTGCTGTAGTGTTTCTTTTAACTGCCGAACAAAACTATTACTCTGTGGAGACAAGTTCGCATACTTGTTAACCGAAGGAGGGATCTCAATCTCTCTCCCTAGGTCGAAGTAATATGGCGACATCTTGGTGGACTCAGAAATGGCGGCATTCATGGCTATTTCGGCCGTAGTCAAAAAGCGGTCCCAATCAGACTTCTCCAAATTAACATAATTTTGGAGAATCTGGACTACCGTCTGATTGGTCCTCTCTGACTGGCCGTCGGTCTGAGGATGGTAGGCACTTGCGTATTTAAGCGATGTGCCTAGCAGCTTAAAAATCTTCTTCCATACCTCAGCTGTAAACCGTACGTCGCAGTCAGAGACAATGGCCTTGGGAAAGCCATTGATTTTAAAAATGTGGTCCACCAAAAGCCGAGCTGTACCTTCCACTGTGATGGATGTATTACAAGGGAGTAGGCGTACCCGCTTGGTAAGCTTGTCAGTTACCGTCAAAAGGGCGTCATGACCTGCTGCGGTAAGCGGAAGCGGGAGCACGTAGTCGATGGCTATCGTGTGCCACCTTTGTGGAGGAATCTCCAATGGCTGAAGTTTGCCGTAAGGTTTATGCCGGGGCACCTTGTTTTTCTGGCACTCCTTACATACCTTTACGAACCTGGATATATCTGCAACCATTTTCTCCCAAAAATAAAGGCGCTTAACCCTCCGAATCGTCTTAAACGTGCCCATGTGGCCTGCTGTGGGGTCACAATGCAACGCTTTCAGCACGGACTCTGTAATCTCTCTTTTCCTTGGGAGAACTAATACTGTCGCCTGAGGCAAGCGTTTGTATAGCAAACCTTCCTTCCAAAAGAACTTGTCGCTATCAATACCTATCTTGTCCTTCGTCCCTTTGGTTTTCATATAATTTTTCTTTATTATCTCTATCATATCTTTTTTTAATTCCCACCGGGTTTCGGTTGCCGACAGCTCTGCGGAACCGCACTCTTTCCGACCCGACTGACTATTAACTGGTATAGGGGTCTTATTGTTTTTTGCAATCTGCTCGTTACCTTTATTGAACAGCATTATTTCAGTAATATGCATGGCCTTTCTCAGCGAGTAAGCTGCCCGCTCATCCAATATTTTCCTAATTTCTGTGGGAAACACATTTATGTATAGCTGGCATTTCTGCTTCTCTGTTTGCGAATTTAACTGATTGGCAAACGTTTGAAAGCACCGGTTATACTTTTATATATCCTGACCGGTATAGGCTGTTTGTGCGAGGATATGGCAAATATCCTGCTCTGACGCTGCTCCGTCCATAATTTCAAAGAATTAACAAGAAAGCGCAGTTTTTCCTTTTTTTTTATTGGTACCTGAAAAAATAGAAAGTAACTACAATAGACCAGAGATCCAACCTCCTATTGAGAATGACCAAACCGCCAATCCTACCAACTGACGGCCTGGCCAAAAGCACCCAAAAACCTCTTTGCAATGTTGAAGAACTATACTAATGAATGATTTCTAGAAAACGCTTCATAAAACTCTGTTACCATGAGAATTAATGACCACCAGAGGCCGCTTCGTAAAGCCCTGCTACCATAAGAATGAAAGCCCACCAGAGGCCGCTTCGTAAAGCTCTGCTACCATAAGAATGAAAGCCCACCAGAGGCTGCTTCATAAAGCTCTGCTACCATAAGAATGAAAGCCCACCAGAGGCCGCTTCGTAAAGCTCTGCTACCATAAGAATGAATGCCCACCAGAGGCCGCTTCATAAAGCTCTGCTTCCAGAAGAATAAATGCCCACCAGAGGCCGCTTCGTAAAGCTCTGCTACCATAAGAATAACCAAACCGCCAATCCTACCAACTGTGTCACGTTCAAAACTGATCAGCGTAGGTAAACAATTAACCCGGGACACAGTTGTAAAAGTAGGAAAAATAAAAGACGGTTTAATCGAACATAATTGTGCTGTACACTAATAAAGCTAGCGTAAAGCGTAGCTGATCGGAGAAAGGGATAGAGCCCTTCTGGGTTACAGCCAGGACCCAAAGGGATGATGCGGAATAATAAATTATATAATAATGGATAAAGAACGCTTTAACCAATAACCTAACTCAGAAACATAAGTTAGATCCCTTTTCCCAAATATACGGTATCCTGAAAAACTTGCCACCGTAATAACAGTAAACGGCAACGACAAAGCGTTTAGTAGCAGGTTGACTTATAACCTATAGGACATAAAGAAATATTAAACATTAGATATGACCTCATGGCCCTTAATCTCATTGAACTAATAAGTAACATGAACTTTGAGAAATAAAGCTACCTGGTAATTATTGACTAGGTATTGCATTGATATACCGCTCCCAAATCTTCATATATATAGGCAGACAAGCCCCAGGGCCTTACATGCAGTAATAAGCCCTGTTATACAGACGCTCTAATATGGCCAGTGTCACTCGCATTTACGCGACCTATTTCCCTCTGGACAGTTAAAACAGTCAAAGAACTTAAGCCTAACGCAGCCAAAGCCGAAGCGCGTGATAAGCTGCTCAAGCTAAGCTGGTATACTACTGTACACCGAGTACATGAGAATGAATAAGAGGAATACTCACAATTTAGGCCTGCGACGCTAATTTGCTCGCTCACTCGTTCTACCTGCACTTCTTTAACAGGAGAAACGCTCGTAGAAGAATGGTCACCTCCTGAACTAGTAGAAAATGAATCACTGTCGTCCACCTTCGCTCTCACGACGGCGATAAAGGCTACGGGGTCCTCAGCATTCGCACGCGGCGCTAATTTCAAATGCGGCCGCTCCTGTCGATGCTCTTCGTGTGCCTTCGTACTTTTCAAACGCTTAGAAGCTCGTACTCGATGCCTATTTCGCACTCGCTTGGCTCTCCTCTCAAACACAGCTTCATGCTTTAAATTTGGCGGGCCATTTGTGGACGAGGTGCCTTGTTCGCCTACGTCCTTCCCGCTCGAACTCTCGGAGGCTAATGACCTCGAAAACTCCTTTGACTTCCGCCAGGTCACTTCCTTTTCGTTTCCCTTTCTCTTCCACTTGCTCTTGCTTGTCTCCTGCCTCGCAATCGTGCCAATAGATGGCGCCACCAGCAAATCTTGTAATTGCTGTTCTCCAGCCTGCTCGCGATCGCCACTCTGAGGCTCCAAACGTGACAATTACCCTTTATGAAACCAATCACTTCAATTCACAATTGAATTAAACCAAAAGACTATTTCTACGAACGATCTTCACTCCCTTCCCTACCCATGCACATAAAAATAAAGACAATAAACTTTCCAAAAACCCAGGTAAGAACTTTTAATTATGTATAATCCACCCTCTCCACCGGACACACGTGACTTCCAACTAACATGGAACGTCACATGTGCTCGATGAAAAGCCTCGAACATACCCTGTCAGCGGTTATATTCGAGCAATATTTACATAAAACATAAACTAGCCTCATCTTTCTATATATATAAAGAAGGATGTTTGTGGGTCTGTTTGTTTCTTATGCAAATCTACAGTTTTATTCCGATCTTGATGAAATTTTGCATACTTGAATTTCAAAGAATAGGAAGGTCACTGTCTACCTCGGATTTCGGAAAAATAATAATTATTGATAAAAAATCGATTTTCATGGTTATGGCAGGGCATATTAATGAAAAATATCTCATGACCAACAATGCAAGGCAAAGTTTGTGCAACAATAGATATCAACAATGGTATCAACATGCAATGCACAAACGCTCTGCGTGGACCAACAGTATATATCACATGACCAACAATGCAAGGAAAAATTTGTGCAACAATAGGTATCAACAATGGCATAAAGACGCAATTCACCAATAACAATGAGCACAAAATGATGATGCAATGATAGAAAGTTCATTTCAAAGAGTTATAACAATGAACATAAAATGATGATGCAATGATAGAACATTCTGTTTCGAACTAGTAACAATGAACAGGAAATGGTTATAATAGACGATATAGATAGGGCAGTCTCTCTCCATGAGGCAAAGAAGATACACGTGTCTTCCTTCAGCTCCCTAACAAGCGTGCAGACGACTGGAAAAAGTGTGTATATATTTCTTTGTATGTGTGTGTGTGTGTTTGGCACGTATTAGCAGTGCATAACCTATTACATTTTATTTAACTTCTTGAGATTGTTCTGTTTACCTACTGTGTAATTATCCCGGGCAATGCCGGGTCCTCTGCTAGTAAATCTATATATATAAAGAAGGATGTTTGTTTGTGGGTTTGTTTGTTTGTTTTTTATACAAATCTACAGTTTTATTCCGATCTGGATAAAATTTCGCATACATGACCTTCAAAACATGCTGAAAGTCACTGTCTAATTTAGATTTCGTAAAAATAATAATTATTGGTAAAAAATCACTGCCAAAAAATAACATGGTAAATCTCTGAATATTGTGCTATCGATCAGTATCTGCAGCTATTCTAGAAACTGAAACTGAAACGGTTTCATTCAAAATAAAAATTAGAAATTAAAAAATATAAATACAAAAAACGTAAATACATTAGGAATAAAGACAAATGTAAAATAAATGAATTGTTTTCCAATAATCATCCTAAATGTAAAAGGCTAACTTCTCCTGCTCCTTGTCCATGTCCATAGTGCCGAGCAATCCAATCTTTATTGTTTCCAACAAATGAAAAAAACATTGATTGTTAAATTTCGAGAAAACACTGATGTCATAGTTTGTTTTTTTTATTCGCAGCCAATGTTAGCTACCTTTTTTAATATATCTATTATCATTAAAAAGAATTCGCGCTAGACTAA
>JAHWFO010015462.1:61234-77243 GCA_023313115.1 Rhysida immarginata | reverse complement strand
ATATGTCAAGCAAATCTTAATGACGAGATACAAGCGAATATAAATTAATATTTCGGCCAATAAATATGGTTCAGGAAATGAACCTTTTTGAAAATTGTTGTAATCGAAACATTGGCACGTGCACTCATGGTACCTTTATGACACCTTAAAAAATTTTCAATGATCAGATATGGCATGTAATATATCAAACGACTTGAAATGATGCGTCATGAATGAATATGGCGTAAAACTAATGATAGTCCAAATTGGTTTCAAGGAACCTGGTTTTTGAACCCTCAAGTTAAATTATAACCCACAAGTTCTAAATTTACATTGAGATGTGCAGCATGAAAAAAAAATATTAAATCTGGGCATATACACCTAAATGAGATAGACATACCAATATAGGTTTCATACTTAGTTATCAAAATCAACAATACAACATGTACCTATAAGTAGTTCAGTATCATCTTAATAAGTGGTTCAGTATCTAGTACTATGAGTGTCACGTTCCAAATACAAACGCAGTGGAAATAGCAGAGTAAAACAAAAACAGACCTACAAGTTTAGTCAGTGAACCAATCAAAAATGAAATTTTAATCTAAACCAAAAAAATAACAAGCAATAGAAAAAGTTGCATAAATTCAAAATAAATGAGTTTAGGAATAGTTTGTCTGTACTATCAAAATAAATCTTTTGTGTATAAAAAAAATCAAATACTATCGCTTAGACTCTAAGCGGTTTCTAAAACAACAAAACAAAAGATAAATCTTATTTTATAATAAAATTATAGCACTTTGAATAACATGCTTATGCAATAAATTTGACATAATAACAACTCATTGGAATAAACTATGCAAATTTACAATAATGAAATCAATCCAAAATCCCGAGCTTGAATTTACTAGAATTACTTCGTAAAGTCCACAGTCCATACTTTAATAATACCCTGTTTCGGATTTAACGAAACCCTTGATAGTTTTCCAATAACACAGACACATGTACGTTTTATAAAACTAACTGCATAATATCACACTAATACTTAAAGTCCGTAATCAGTTCAAAAAGTTCAGCAGTTCATAAAAGCAGCAAAAGACACCCAGCAATAACTGTAATGAGTTACAACTAACACTATTGCACTTAGTTAACATTAAAATTAGTTATAACTAGATAAGCCACTCTACATCAGTTTCCCAACACAATCTTCGATAATCTTGACGTAATATTGTATCGTAGCACTAATCCCTGAACGGGAGTTGTAAACGACCGTAACCCTTTTTTTTTGTTTACTCACATAAAACACACAACACAAACTTATAATAATGCATTAGCTAACACTCTTACATTTAATTCAGCTCTAAGTAGTAGGGTTAATATTAACGGCTTCCGTAACACACCTTAATAAGGCTTAATTTAATATTCTGCCTTGAAACACACATAAGGTGACTAATACTGCAAACTAAATATTTCCATTCGCATGGAACAATTTAACATACGTGGCTTAACACTACAGTTGCAAATTAGTAAATAATACAGTACTCACGAACTCATTCAAGGTTTCCTTAGTTGCTTATTTGTATGTAGCCGACCTTGTCTTTCGTTAAGGCGTTTAGTCCTCGTGGGAAGGCTCCTATCCAACGTTCATGCTGTATTACGACTATTCGTGAATCTTCGGATATGGCACAATGCTCCTTCCAAAATTCAATTTCCAGTCTGGTTAAGCAATTCAAAGGGACTGCCACTGCAGGCTGACGTGGAATCTCCTGTCGCTTGTTCAGTAGCCTCTCTGCTTGGCCATGACGGCGTGGTCAGGCGTTCTCCGTTATCGGCTCCCGTTCTTTGTGAACGAATGTGTCTACATTCCGTGCTGCCTCGTCCTTATCGGCGCTCGTCGTTCTCGAAGCCTCCTTGCTTCGTTTCCCACGACATGCAGCTATTCTCCGTAAGAAGGCTCCTTCATTCTTTCCTCCACACGGGTCTCCTCTCGTTCGCCCCCTTCTCGTCTTTTTACTCACGAGTCCACGTGTCCCATCGCCTTCCGCTCTTTTTCTCTCCAATGATGCTCCTCCGTTTCTCTTACTTGAAAAATCCGCCTTCTGCCTCTCCTTGTTTTCCGGTGGCGCCCTCTGTTGCCAACTAATTTTACTTTAGTTACAGCGAGGTTTGCTTAAGTCACCTCGCTGTAACAATGAGTAAAGCAAAAGATTTACGGTTTTAAGTGTGCCGCATATTTTTTCCATCTTTTTACTAACAAATTGACTTGTTCTGAGTAGACTGAAATATACTCATCAGTTATATGAATAAGAAACACAATTTTAATGTCAGGATTTAATTATGACAGTAATTTACCCCAAATCAAAACATAAGTTTTTTTCAATTACAGTATGAGTGCCATAACATCAATTCAGAGATTCAGGAGAAACTGAGTAAAGATTAATTTTTTAAGAGTATCTTTTTTAGATACCCAAAAAGAAAGAAGTAGGAGAGTCGTCGCTAGGTGGCCAGGGAGGTAGGTTGCCATTCACATCGCTCTTCATCTATGGGGAGTAGAAATTATTGAAGGGAATATTGAATGCTGTCAATGTATGATGAGTATAATGAAGTTTTTGGAATAATCTTGTACTTCAAAGATAATTTTAACTAAGATGAGAAATTTTTGCTTAAGGCCTAAGTACATGATTGCATATTGCGAGTGACAGGATATTGGCTACTAGTTTGTGTGGGAATATATCCACGCATAGGACAGTTATTTATTTCTCTAGAATATTAGGATATCTCTTCTGTGTATGTTTGAACTGAAGTAAGGAAGAAATTATTATTATTTTATTTATTATAAAAGAAGAAACCACGATGGGAGAAACAGAGAGGAAAGGAAGTCACGGAACGTTGGAAGACTACATCAAACAAAAGAGAAGTGGGGAGGAAGCTTTTAAAAGCTCAAATTTGACTGTGAGAACGCCAGAAAAGGGACCGAGAGAGAAAAGAAGTAGAACGGAAGAAGGGGTGGAAGGAGAAGAGAATAATTTAGAAAAAAAAAAAAGAAGAAATTTTGGAAATTGTGTGGTCCAATAGAAAAGAAAATGAATTGATTAGAGAAGAAATACAGGAAGTGAAGGAGATGATAAGACTTGATAAAATAGAAAATAAAAAATATGAGAAGACGTAATGAAAGAATTGAATAAGATGAAATTGAAAATGAAGGATTATGAGAGGCAGATAGAAGATATAGAAAGTAGAAGTCGAAAAGATAATATAGTGGTAAAAGGTTTAGAAGAGGAAGATTGAGAAACTGGGGAAAAGTTAGTAGAGAAGGTATAATAGAGAAGTACTTAGGATGGAAGTTAATGTCAATTGAACAAATATAGAGTAGGAAAAGATAAAAGATATGGAACAAGACCAATAGTGATAAAATTAGGAAATAGAAAAGAAAAAGAAACTCTTTTTATGGAGAAGAAAAACTTAAAGAGAACTAAGATTTATATTGAAGAAGATAGTGCTATTCAAACTAGGATTAGGAAAGAAAAAATGTTAAAAATAATTAGAGAAAAGAGAAAGGAAGGTAAAAAGCATATATGAAGTATTACAGGATGGTTACAGAGGGAAGGCAGTATGAGTGGAATGATGAAGAAGAAGGAATAAAAGAAATTGCAACGAAAAACGTGAAAGCGATGAATGGAATAGAAATGGACGAATGACAGTAGAAGAACTTTTGGTGGAGGTGGACTGAATGGATAGAAAGGAGATTGAGAAACGGGAAAAAGATGAAAACAGAATAAGGGGACAAATGTGGCAAATAATTTCATGGACTATTGCAGGTTTAATAAATAAGGATAAAGAATGGTGATAATTCTACAAGAAACTTGGATGACTGAAAAAATATGGAAAGTAAGGAAAGATAAGTGGAGTGATGATTTTGAATGCTGTGTTAGTTATGCAGTAAAAGAATTGAAAAAGGGAAAAGCAAAAGGTGGTTTGTGATGGGAATAAGAATTGAAGGTATACAAGAATTAAGATATGAAAAGAAAGATGGAGGTATAATTGTGAAACTAAAGAGAGTTGAAAAATGGTCTAATATATATAGTGTATATAATGATAAATCAATAAGTGAGCTAAAAAAAAAAGCATAGACAGGAGAAAAAATATGAAAAAGGTAATTGGTTATTTTTTGGTGATTGGAACGCAAGGATGGGAGAATTACAACAAAATGAAGATGAGGATTTTTGGAAGTGTATGCCAGAGAATGTTTTTAAAAGAAGAAAATCATAGGATATGACTGTAAATAAACAAGGATAAGAGATGAAAAGATGGTGTGGAGAGGAAGGATGAATAATTGCAAATGGACAGTATGAAGGAGATAAGGGAGGAGAATATACTTTTATTGGAGGTAAAGAAAAATCGATAATTGATTATGCGCTAATAGATGTAAATGCAATAGAGGAGGTTGAAGATTTTAAAGTGGATGGCCGAGATGAATCGGATCATATGCCTGTAATAATGTATATAAGAGGAAAGAGAAAAAAGAAAAAAGATAAAAGAAATTGAAGAAATGTTAAAATTTGCAGGAGAATATGAAAAGAGAAAAAAAGGAAATAGATACAGAGAGGAGGGAATGGTTTGATAATGAATGTGTGAAAAAGAAAAAAGAAATGAGAAGGTCTCTTAGAAAGGCAAAATAAAATGATAATGGATGGACGGATTTTACTCAAAAGAGAAAAGAGTGGAAGGAGCTGTGTAAGAGAAAAAAGAAAGAATATGAGAGGAAGTGGAATAATGAACTGGTAAATGTAAAAGATACGAAGTCGTTTTGGAAGTTAAATAATAGATTTAGAAGAAAAAGACAAAGTATAAGTGAAAAAATAAGTAAGGAGGAATGGAAAAGTCATTTTATGAAGATAATGGATGGTAAAGAGGAATTGATAATGGAGAGAAGTATAGAAGTAGGAGAAATAGATGTGAAAATATGGTATAATAAAGAGATAACGATGATGGAAATATGGAGAGCGATAAATAAATTGAAAGATCGGAAAGCAATTGGAATAGATGGTGTCCAGGAGAGTTTGTGAAGTATGCGGATCCAACAATAATTGCAAGTCTAAAGGAGAATTGTAATCGAATTTTTGAGAAAAAAGGAATTTCCCGATCAATGGAAAGAGGTGGTGATATGTCCAATTAAAAGGAAGAGAAGTGCAAATGAGGTGACTAATTACAAAGGAGTGAGTATAACTTCTGGCCTATATAAGGTGTATACGAACATTCTAGAAGAAAGTTTGAGAAGATGGGTAGAAGAGAATGAGTATCTTGAAGATACACAGACTGGTTTTAGAAGTGGAAAGAGTGTTATAGACAAGATTTTTATTCTGAAGAGTATAATAGAATTAAGACTGATACAGAAAAGAAAAAAAGTAATAGCATTTTTTATGGACTTGAAAGTTGCCTTTGATTCGGTGAATAGGGAAAACTATGGGTGAAATTAAGGAGGATGGGTATAGAGGGTAAGTTATTAGGAAATATTAAAACTATGTGTAAAGAGACAAAATGTAAAGTTAAACGTAGAAATGGTGTTACGGAATCTTTTTGGATAATTAAAGGAGTAAAACAAGGATGTGTTTTAAGTCCTCTGCTGTTTATAATTTTTATGAAGGATTTGAGAAATTATTTAAAAAATGTAATGAAGGTGGAATTGTAGTAGGAAGGGAGAAAATTTTTCAATTGATGTATGCAGATGATGTGATTTCATTGGCAGAAGATGAAGAAGAAATGGGAAGGATGTTAAATCGGGTAGAGGAGTTTTGAAAAAAAATGATTTGTGTTAAATGTTAATGAATCAAATAAAACTGAAGAATTGACCGACCGACCGACTTTGCGGATAGAGTAACGATTTTTTAATTAATTAACATCGTTCTGGCAATGCAGTACCACACATTCGCAACTGTTTTTATTAAAATTTAAATAAAAATAAAAATTTAAAATAGCTAAAATTACTTATTTAGGATTTTAATATGATTTTCCTACCGTATTTAGTCTAGCGCGAATTCTTTTTAATGATAATCTTCTTTCTATATATGTAACCAGCAGAGAACCCGGCGTTGCCCTGGATAATTACGCTTGTTAGGGAGCTGAAGGAAGAATAATTACCTCCTTTGCCTCATCGACAGAGACTGCCCTATCTATATCATATATTATATCCATTTCCTATTCATTGTTAAAAATTCTTGGAAACGAATGCTCTGTCATTGCATCATTTTTTTATGTTCATTGTTATAATTCTTTGAATAATTTTGTGCTCATTTTTATTGGTGAATTGCGCATTGAGACCATTGTTGATGCGAACACGACAGGCCTATTGTTGCACAAACTTTGCCTTGCCTTGTTGGTCATGAGATATCTGTTGCTGGTCCGAGCATAGTGTGAATTCATATATAGAAGGAAGAAGGATGTTTGTTTGTTTGTTTCTTTGTTTGTGGGTTTGTTTGTTTGTTTCTTATGCATATCTACAGTTTTATTTCGATCTTGATGAAATTTTGCATACTTGACCTTCAAACCATGAAGAAGGTCATTGCACTGTCTACCTCAGATTTCGTAAAAATAATAATTATCGATAAAAAATCGACATTCATGGTTATGGCAGGGTATATTAATGAGAAGTATCTCATGACCAACAGTGCAAATAAAAGTTTGTGCAACAATAGGTATCAACAATGGTGTCAACACGCAATGCACCAACACTATACAAGGATAAACAATATATGTTTCATCACCAACAATGAAAGGCAAAGTGTGTGCAATATAGAATTCAATGCATAGAATTCCTGTTACTAAGGCTTTTCTTAGAAAGGAGAATTCTTAGTACTTAACAATTTCTTGAAAATCTTTAAAAATGATCACTAACTGGAGATGATGAGTTAGCAGACTATTGAGAAAGAGTGAAAGACGATAGAGGAAGCACTCCTTTAGCTCCGTGCTGTATTGAGCAAATGGTAAGCAAGTAAATAGAAGACTGGGCGGCTATACACGTCCACCGACGGGCGGTTCCACGCACACGCCCCCAACGCGGCTGTTTAAGACCACTTGCGGCTCGTGCCCCAGACAGCCCTGGGGTGCGCCGTATAGCCCCACTGCGTGCTATCGGGCGCACAAGCGTGCTAAGTAATGCATGCTCGCTCCCTGCCGGGCCGTCCAGCGCACATCGCGGAAAGGAGGGGCTACTATCAGCCCAGTGCCCCAAGATGCCCGTTCTAGCTTTGTTCACCTGTATTTCTAGCAAGTGTGTTTATAGTTAGTTTACAAAGATATACATATATATTATTCTATTTATGTATTTATTTATTTAACAAAATTAATAGGTTAAAAAGCGCTGTCATCAGAGTCCGTTTGTTCGTCCTCTTGTGTTTCTTCCTCCCCTTCGCTTATGGCGGAGGCTTCGTTGGAAGGGGTCACGCCTTCCGACGGAGCTATGTTCAAAAAACTGTTCACTTTGCAATACACGCTTTGATAAAAGCTTGCGTTCCCTGCTTGATAATGCTGGGCAGCAGTGGACGAAACGTAATTTAGATACCGGTGAATAAACGACCCCAGCAAACCAGACATCACGCTTAGCGAACTCAGAATTCTTTGGGCATTGCGGGCACTGACGACTGGTAGCCCGTGCTTCACCTGTAGCATGGTGAGCTGCCGATCCGGCCGCCCTTCCGAATTGAAGACCAAGGTTTCCGTTTGACTCCTGGGGGGCTTCTGTTTGATTCCTTCTTGGTGAAACCAATCCAGAACGTCGCCGAGTAATCCCTCAATGACTATCGCACTGGCTCCCTGCTTTTCGGTTTTGTGACGCCGGACGAGCACAACTCTTGATCCGCTCACTGTTTTTGCCATTTGGTACTCTTGTATGGTTAAATTGCAAAGAACGTCGGGCCTTTTGCCCTGGACTAGCGATACACACGTGGCACAGAAGCCGATAAGATAGTTCCGCTCTTTTGGCCGTAAGAACGCCTTCGACAACAGGCTCTTCACAGTGGCCGCCACCTCTGGGCTTCTGAGTGCCGCAGTAAGGGCGTGTTTCTCTCTCTCCTCGTCAACGTCACCACTGATGGTCTGATACAGATGGTCTTGCATCTTGTCTCGGCCCCTATGAACAGAAGCTCTGGCTCTTGAGTTTCAAACATTCACACAACTGCTCGATTTTCAAGCGGAAATTCGGATCAGACAGGCCCTTGTTCCTCTGCAGCTGGGCCGCTAAGCACTCCGTAAAAGCAGTGAGGTATTTCTTAAGAGTCTGTGGGCGAATCTTTCGCTCTTCCTCAAACAACTTGACACCGTCTTCGACCGAGCGTATATCAAAAAGGGGGACCCAGCTGGTAGGTCCACCCAGAGTGGGTTCTCGTAAATAAATCCAATGATGCTTCTGGCCAAGCCAACCTTCGCTTTCCAATACTTGCTTGTATCCTCGATGTGTTCAGAATACAAGTCAAAAAAACGCTCTTCGGGCTTGCATGGTCGAATGTCTTTCCCACTTCTCAGAGTTTTGCTATGGAACGAAGACGCCAAGCGTGGGACAGCAGACCCTGGACTTTCGCCTCGCCTACACTTCAGCTGCATTTTCGAGATGCTTTGCCGGCGGCAGCTTTAATAAATTATCGTCTAAGGCTCTCTGGCCCAAACACATCAGTTGCCTTTATCGTTCAACAATGAGCTGCCTGCGGCGCTCGGGGGAGTGAATTTTATGCGCTCGAACAAGATGCTGGTTTGCGTGCTCGTAATTTTTCGACCTCCACTCGCAGCCCTCGACGGGGCATTTTAGCTTCGTTTTTGCTTCTTTGGACATTTTTCTATAAATAGTTTTTGCTGTTGCTTTAGAATTTCTCTCTCTCGATTTTTGTTGGAACACGACGCAGCAGGCCTCAAGTAGGAATTACGACGTTTCTATTGCGTTTGTATCAGTTAGGGTAAGTTGACTCCTCGTAACCAATCGTAACCTGACTGTCATCGGCCCGCTACAGTTCGGCGAACCAGCATTGAATTACCGGCCAGGGTTTGAGTGGTGTTAAGTTATCCCGGCCTCGGGCTAGAGGAGTATTAAGCTTCCCCGCCTATTAAGCAAGTGGGGTTTACTAACATGGCTTGCACGTTCGAACTCCCCCGTGGGGGAAATGCGGATCCTGGTTAGGTAAGTAACAATGCCTCATCTACACGCTTGCTTTCCATGTCTCTCTACCTACATATATAGCGCCAGACCCTGTAGGCTTGTTCGCAACAGAAAAGTAGGCAGTCACGAGTGCGACTTGCCTCTGCTTTGCCATGCCAATGTCGACGCATCACGTCTGGCAATCTTTTCCCATCACCTGTAAAAACGACAAAAAAATAGCATGTTTATCTTTGGACTGTTGACGTTCGAAATTTTTGCCAGGGAGACCCTCCAACACGAGTCTTTCTGAAGCCCACTCAAGTCTAAGTACACTCTACACCCAAGCAAGGACTTTTTTGGTGGCATTAACACGCTCGTTTTTGATAGCAAACGACCGACATTTGGTGGCATTATGAAAGAAAGTCGCATTAAAAATCCCCCTTTAACAAGCTCTGTTCACTAGCAACTGGCAAAAAAGACAGTGAGCAAGCCCCATTTTAAACAATTTCTCGAACCACAAGAAGCAAATCGCATCGCATTCAAAAATCCCCTTTTAACGAGCTCTGTTCGCTAAGCAAACGGCAGCAATAAGGGCGTATTTAGTCAAAATTCGATACACCTCTCACTCACTGTAGATCTGTTCACCAGGGACTTAGTCAAAATTCGATACACCTCTCACTCATTGTAGGTCTGTCCACAGCTGTTTATAGAAAAATTGCGCCAAGTCATGCTGTAGCCTTGTTCACGTACAAATTTTTGCGAAAATATATCCAAAAAAATGGGGACGCGTCCGTCTATTGCGGACAAATCCCCCAGTCGAAGGCAGAGTCTCAACGGATCGCAGTGTGGTCCCTGCTCTACTAAGTACGACACCCCAACCAGGATGATTGAGGTCGTCTGCAGATGATTTAGCGCCTCCGCTTTGAGCGCATGGGATCGAGTGATCACGGCGCGAGCCCGGGTAGATAAACGACTCGACCACCCGGGAAATTAGATTCGGCCGTTTGCAGGGGTGAACGTCGGGCGGCGGGCCAAGAATTCGCTCCCCTATCTTGCCCCGCATGCCTAGCGCTACCTCCCTCGACTCGAGGTGCTGATGGTATCATTGCCGCGGCTAGACGGGATTCGGACTTAGAGGAGTTCAGTCATGATCCCGTGGATGGTAGCTTCGCACCACTAGCCGCTCGACCAAGCATACGTGCCAAGTGTCCGAACCTGCGGTTCCTCTCGTACTGAGCAGGATTACTATCGCAACGACCGGTTATCAGTAGGGTAAAACTATCCTGTCTCACGACGGTCTAAACCCAGCTCACGTTCCCTGTTAGTGGGTGAACAATTCAACGCTTGGCGAATTCTGCTTCGCAATGATAGGAAGAGCCGACATCGAAGGATCAAAATGCGACGTCGCTATGAACGCTTGGCCGCCACAAACCAGTTATCCCTGTGGTCACTTTTCTGACACCTCTTGCTTAAAACTCTTAAAATTCAAAAGGATCGATATCGGTCCGTATTCGTACTGAAAATCGGGATCAAGCCAGCATTTACCCTTTTTCTCCACGCGAGGTTTCCATCCTCGCTGAGCTCGCCTTAGGACACCTGCGTTACCTTTTGACAGATGCACCGCCCCAGTCAAACTCCCCGCCTGACAGTATCTTTGGAGCGGGTCGCCCGAGAAGAAACAGCCGACGCCGCTTTGAGGGCGACCGTGGCGCCCCTCCGGGGCTTGGCGCTAGAAGCGTGAGTGCTCGGAAACGCTCGCTTCCCGCCTCACCAATTAAGTAAAGAAACGATGAAAGTAGTGGTATTTCAACGACGACAAACGCCTCCCGTGAGGGACGAAGCCTCCCACTTATGCTACACCTCTCATGTCTCTTCACCGAGCCAGACTAGAGTCAAGCTCAACAGGGTCAAGCTGATTCTGCCAAGCCTGTTCCCTTGGCTGTGGTTTCGCTAGATAGTAGATAGGGAGAGTAAGAATCTCGTTAATCCATTCATTCGCGTCACTAATTAGATGACGAGACATTTGGCTACCTTAAGAGATCATAGTTACTCCCACCATTTACCCGTGCTTTAATGAATTTCTTCACTTTGACATTCAGAGCACTGGGCAGAAATCACATTGCGCCAGCTCTGGCCTACGCCATCGCAATGCTTTGTTTTAATTAAACAGTTGGATTCCCCTGCCAGTTCTGAGTGAGCTGTCAGATGTCAGCCGGTAAGAGGCAAGTGGGCGTTCTTGCCACCCTAGCCACGACGTTCCACGACAACTGCATCGCCGGTCCACGAGCGCCCCTTCCAAGCCGCCACGACAGAGTTAAGCACCCACGCCACGTGTTGCCGAACGCAGTTTTTCCCCATCACTTGGAACATGCGGCAAGCACCGTGGAAGCAGAGAAACGTGCCGCTTGACGGCCCTTCCGAGACACAACGCAGTCTGGTTATCAGTCGGTCGCTTCTTTCCATCGTGGCCCCGACCGACACAGCCCTCAAAGCCCATCCTTGTCCCGAAGTTACGGATCTGGCTTGCCGACTTCCCTTACCTACATTGTTCTATCGACCAGAGGCTGTTCACCTTGGAGACCTGCTGCGGATATGGGTACGGCCCGGTGCGAAAATCATTTACTCTCCTTCGGATTTTCAAGGGCCCACGGGAGCGCTCCGAACACTGCAAGAGCCACGGTGCTTTACAGGAACAACATCCCTTTCTCCGGGCGAGCCGATTCCAGGGAGTCCGTCCCTTACAAAGAAAAGACAACTCTTCCCGGGGCTCCCGCCGACGTCTCCGAGTTCGTTTGCGTTATCGCATCGGACCTTAGAGGGGTCCGATCTCCGTATCCGGTTTCGGGAATATTAACCCGATTCCCTTTCGGGCTGTCGGGGTTGTTTACAATTTTTTTCATTGACACCCCAGTTCGGAATAGGTTTCCCTTATTCCTTAGGGCCGACTGACCCATGTTTGATTGCCGTTCACATGGAACCCTTCTCCACTTCAGTCCTCAAGGTTCTCACTCAAGTATTTGCTACTACCACCAAGAACTGCAGCGGCGGCGGCTCCAGACGGGCCCACGCCGGACACCTTCAACGCACACCGCCGCGACCCAGCTGCTCGCCGGGGCTTTTGGCTTACCAGAAATCTTTCTGCCCCAGCGGCTGGGTATGGGCTCGACGCTGGAGCGGCATCCATTTTCCTGCCCGAGCATAGTTCACCATCTTTCGGGTCTGGTGCGCTCTGGCTCCACCTCGCTGACACGATCGGCTGAGACGAGCCGGCAGTGCGCCTCCGAGCTCCACCGCGGGGTATAGGTTCCGCGAATGAAAGAACAGCTTCGCTCCCCCGGACGGATCCTTCCTCCATCATTGCGAAGCCTGACCTTTACTTTCATTGCGCCTTAGGGTTTCGTAATGCTTTGCGAGTAACCCTTCGACTCGCGCACATGTTAGACTCCTTGGTCCGTGTTTCAAGACGGGTTGGGTGGGCGACCGACCTACTCGCCGCCGACATTAAGCGCCGCCACGAAAGCACCAATGCCCGACCACCAGTGAGCCGATGTTAGGTTGCGGCCAAAAGCAGGGACTGGCTGTAAACACCGTCCGACGTTTTTTCTTCAAGAGGAAAGAGCACGCCGGCCGAGGGTACATACCCATTGTCTTGCCCCCAAGACCGCCTTTCTTATGGGCAACCCAACCGTTCGCGGCATCCTACTGAGGGGGAAATGCACCCACCTGCTGCCGGCTAGCCATCGGACATATGGCTCCCCTCAGGTCTCCATACATCACGACGGCCGTCGACGAGCACACTGGTTGAATCCCCCCATTCGACCTTCGAGGGCCCACCCGTTTGCCTCCGAGCGGTTTCACGTACTCTTGAACTCTCTCTTCAAAGTTCTTTGCAACTTTCCCTCACGGTACTTGTTTGGTATT
Source organism: Rhysida immarginata (assembly GCA_023313115.1). Taxonomy (NCBI): domain Eukaryota; kingdom Metazoa; phylum Arthropoda; class Chilopoda; order Scolopendromorpha; family Scolopendridae; genus Rhysida; species Rhysida immarginata. Next base: position 64,225 of record JAHWFO010015462.1, on the reverse strand, counting down.
GGTCTCGTGGAAGTATTTAGCCTTCAGTGGAGTTTACCACCCACTTAGGGCTGCACTCCCAAGCAACCTGACTCCAGCAAGAGAGCCGTCTGGCAGACACAACGAGAATCCAAACGGGCCATGCACCTGCCACGGGCAGTGGCCCCGGTTAGGGGGACTTAGGCTTCTGCGATCGCTGGGCTCTTCCGCGTTCACTCGCCGCTACCAGGGGAATCCTCGTTAGTTTCTTTTCCTCCGCTTACTTATATGTTTAAATTCAGCGGGTTATCTCGTCTGATCTGAGGTCGATATGATTTCTAGTGATGGCATGGACGCAAGAGGCTGCCTTTTTTCCCTTAAATCCCCCAGAACCCCACTCCCTTCAGACCGCACAACTAAGTGCGCGGACAGAGGTTCAGGAAGCAAAGAGATGACAAGAGGATCGCAGACGGACTTAGAGTCAGGCCGAAGCGCTCTCTCTCTGGAGCCCCACCATCCTCTACTTTTCCGTGGCATTCAAACACTCTCTGTCCATGTACCAGCCACCAATATATTTTTTTATTCTAGCTGGAGGCGTCTCTCCCTCTGTGAGGAAAGACGTTCTCCAGCGAGACACAGGGCCTATCTGGCTAGCATGTCAGGTCCGCGAAGTAAGATTTTATCGACCCTCAGACAGGCGTGGCCCCGGGACAAGCCCGGGGCTGCAATGTGCGTTCGAAACGTTGATGTTCAATGTGTCCTGCAATTCACATTACTTCATCCACCGCTTGGAGTTGTATCAAACAGAAATTTACAAACGAAATCTCGTTCGTTCATGAGCAGTCCATTGCCGTAGACGCATCTTTACAAGCTGACATGGACCCTCAAACGACCTAGAATTCTGGTCTAGGTTAGCTGGATTCCAACCGGCCACGGGAATCCTCTCGGTTAGCAGACTTAAAGATTTTTAACCGAGGTTTGAGAAAGGGTGCCGGGCGGCTCTGTCGCAGTAGAAACCATCAAAGTGGCCCAAGTAAGGTAACGACTGCGTCCCACAGACCTCCACTAGACGCTTTTTCGCAGCGTTCGTAAATGCTAGGCGCTTGTCAAAAGTGGCTGGGACGTGAGCAGGCGCCCTTCCGTTTGTAGCGGTGGCTTCCGCAGAACTGCAACCGAAGCTCTTTAAACCTCTCTCCCTACTGGCTGGCATGCCAAGGCAGTAACCCTTCAAGGCGAGCCGCTTCACCGTGCCAATTTCGGGCGACCAGTTGGGCATAGCCCCCTGTGACTGTCCTACCAAACGTGAAAATCTCGCAGGAATGGCAGGAGTAACTTTCAGAATCTACGTGCGAAAGCCCTTTGCCCAACCTTCTCGCACAGACAAGTAATGAGACGGTACCTATGCGTCGGTCGCTAGCAGGGTACACTCACGCTATGGGATAAACTGGCAGTCATCCCCGCACGCTTTCGCAACACGTTGCAAATTTGCGCGTGCATGGCCAGAACGACGCGGTCATCGGGATAGGTACCCATGCTTAAAGATAAAAAAGAAATCTAGGGAGGAGAGCAGCCAGCTCGAGAGCCGTCACGCAAACCTATGCCACCCAGAAACAACGGCCAACGCAGCTGTCGGCAGCCAAGCCTTACCAGTACCCTTTAGGGTTCCAGTGGCTGCCACTTAGCATCGCTGTTCTTTCCGTTCCATGTCTCTCATACTAGAGAGCGTGTGGCAGGGCCCAACCATCGCCCTAAGAACAGCTGCTCTGCCTTCTTGTTCGTCTGAGCTTTCTCCCACACGGCCGTGCGAGCCGTTCGGTACAGACAAAAGGATCGCTCGAAACAACAAGTCATCAGAACTTCTGGAGGAACTGGCTATCTCCTCGACCTGTTGCAGCCTACAGACATGGTCTCCGTCTCATGACTGCCGCCAGACCCCAACAGAAAGTCGGGATTCGTTGCCTGGTCTTCAGTGGGGGAGGGGGCTGCGACGGAGTACGCACTTGATTGTTAGCCCACTTTTGCGCGACTGTCAGAAGCAGTCAGTCCACAGGTTCGAGTACAGACGTGCGACTCGTTGCGAGTTTTAAAAGAAAGTGATCTTACGATAATGATCCTTCCGCAGGTTCACCTATCTAGTACAGAGGGTAGATTATCGCAAGCGATAATCTGCGGCACCTACTCCTACGAGGGAGTTTTGCGCCATCCCAGTAAATAACGACTGCTACGAGATGACAGTAGCAGCCGGAACCGACGGCTTAACATGCCCTCTGAAGCACGGGGGGTTTCATGATGGAAGAGCTGCTGGGGATAAACGAACCAGAGGCTGTCACCAACTGCTGGAAAACCAGCTATGGGTCAATCGGCAAATGGGTCAGACTAAAGTCCCCCAAATAGCTGTCCCGCCAGCAGTGGCCCTCGAGCCCTGGCCATCACCCAACCAGCAGCTGGCCATGCCTGAAGTTGCTGAACTCCATCGATTGGCGAGCCAACCGATGAGACAACCAGGCCACGACCACCCACAGGTTCACCTATGGAAACCTTGTTACGACTTTTACTTCCTCTGAACGGTCAAGTTCGGTCATCTTCCCGGCACGCCACTCGCGCTTACTGGGAATTCCTCGCTCATGAGGGATAATTGCAAACCCCGATCCCTATAACGAAGGAGGTTTAACGGGTTACCCGCTCTTTCTGGATGGGGGAAAGCACAGGCTGATTCCTTCAGTGTAGTGTGCGTGCAGCCCCGGACATCTAAGGGCATCACAGACCTGTTACTGCTCAATCTCGTGCGGCTGAGCACCGCTTGTCCCTCTAAGAAGCGATCGTTCGACCCAGGCAAAGCCCATTCCCCCGCTTTCCTCCTTCCTTCCCCCAACTCCATCCATCGAAGAGGAAGAAGAATGAGGAGAAAAGGTTTTTAAGAGGCGCTGGCAACCCCGAGATCGGACGTCTATTTAGCAAGCTAGAGTCTTGTTCGTTATCGGATTTTACCAGACAAATCGCTCCACCAACTAAGAACGGCCATGCACCACCACC
>JAHWFO010015462.1:9964-61224 GCA_023313115.1 Rhysida immarginata | reverse complement strand
TTTCTCAGGCTCCCTCTCCGGAATCGAACCCTGATTCCCCGTTACCCATTACCACCATGGTAGGCGCATAACATATCATCGACAGTTGATAAGGCAGACATTTGAAAGATGCGTCGCCGGTGCGAGGACCGTGCGATCGGCTCCAAGTTAACCAGAGTCACCAAACGGGAACGGATCGTTTCAGATCCGTATTGGTCTTGTTCTAATAAAAGCGTTCATCCCCGAAAATCGGAGCTTTTCAGAATGTATTAGCTCTAGAATTACCACAGTTATCCAAGTAGGGTGGTACGATCTAAGGAACCATAACTGATTTAATGAGCCATTCGCGCTTTCACCTTAATGCAGTATGCTCTTAGACATGCATGGCTTAATTTTTGAGACAAGCATATGACTACTGGCAGGATCAACCAGGCATCTTACAAAACACTCCTCAACCGGCCAAGCAGTATCCAATTTCGCGTGGGTGATGCAGACACCCTCGGCCGATTTATTTTTTAAAATAACGTGAATCTCAGCCGAGCTCACAGTAGCACCACGGACGGGCGATATATCCGTCGGCGCCTTTCAAATCTATATTCCGGCTAACCGATTTTGCTTTACGGCAACTGTTTGCTCTTTCTCTCTGGCTGCCGTTACCAAATCAAGAGCATCCATTCTCCAACGGTCAGAATCGACATTCGCAGCGGGGCGCAACGACGTTCTACCTTCAAAGCTGAAGCACGAACCTCAAATCCCGTCATCGGGCTTTAAGTAGCTCCATTGACAGGCCTCTTTTTATTATTATAAAAGGAAGCGTAATCTTAACGCCCCACATTGTGTTTCAGGTGATCCCGGGAACGATACTGTGGCAACCGCCGGTCGATAAGATTGTTACAGGGAACCCAGCCTTCATGCTGTCGGGATCAGGCCGTCAACAAAGCCTGCGAAACCAGACTTTCTATCGCTGGGTTACCTGCCACACGGGCGACCCATCACCGAACCAACGTTCGAGCAGAACGGTTCCACCCCGCCAGAGAAAAACGGCCGCACAGCCCACTGAATTTCCACCAGTCGCGATTACGCACCATAGTTTCAGGAACACGTAACCCCAAGAGGATCGAGCTGAAACGGTCGCCCCTTCGATCGGCAGATAACCCTCCGATATTCCGAACGTTCTTGGCAACGTGGGCGCCTCAAAGAACATAGCCAGGTAAATCCTAGCATTCGCCCGTGCAATTTGACATAAACCTGTGAAGGAACGAAAAAGTGTCGGTCACAGCTCAAGTCGTCCTCTTATTTGGGGAGCCGCCTCGGAAAGTGCGGACTGGTAAATAAGGAGAAATTTCATTTCAATATGTGACAATTTTGTCTCCTTTTATTCTTCTAATCGCCTTCCGTGAGGGGTTCCCCTATATATAGCACCGGACCGTCTACACTTGTGCTGAACATGAAAGTAGGCAATTAAAAGTCTGGGAAAAGGGTTCAGCCCCTGGCCGCACAAGAGTGGCCAAACGTGGCATGAAATTCGAACCTCTGATAAATCACTCTCAAAAGCAGCATGTTTTTTTCTTTGGACTGTTGATGTTCGAAATTTTTTCCTAGGGAGACACAATAATTAAAGCCGGCTTCGGTCGACTTCCACCCCGAGGAGTTCGGCTGGTCGTTCCGAGGTGCGGTGGGGCGCCCTGCTGACATCGAAAATTTGAACACCACAGATCGCGTTCATATTCGGCGGACACACGTACCTCTTAAGGCCGCGTCGTCTCACCGAGTTTCCGGTCGTTCGCAATTAGCCATAAGTTCAGGCTCGTGGCATGATGCTGCAGCTTTGTTCTTCTTTGAGCTCTGTTCCAATCGCGGGACAAAGGCCACTGGACAATGGCTGGTCGACCGTCAAGCGGATGAGAAGGTCGACAATCGGCGACCGCTAGACAACACAGGGCAATGAATGGCCAATTTTTGCTTCAAGACATCGAAAGAAGAAAGGAAATTGCAAAAACATCAAGTGTTCATCTAAAGTAAGATTACGTGAGTAAAAAATTATTTAGACAAGAAGGCATCCTAGGTGAGGTCCATCCATTGTGAGCCTTTAAAAAATTTTTTTCGGTAAATCAAGTCCCGGTATATCACGTAGAATGGATTTTTTCAGTGAAGAGGTAAATTCCTGTCTTTCGGATTTCTCTTAGAATGGATATTCCCTTCGCTCTATATTGTAGTTATTGAGTTATTATTTAACTACTTTGGACGTTTAATTTAGCTTTTTGAGGTTGTTCTGTTTACCTACAAGCGTAATTATCCCAGGCAACGCCGGTTCCTCTGCTAGTCTATATATATGATGAAGGTTGTGTGTTTGTGTGTTTGTTTGTTTGTGGGTTTGTTTGTTTGTTTGTTTCTTATGCAAATCTACAGGTTTATTCCGATCTTGATGAAATTTTGCATACTTGACATCGAGAGTGGGATTTGCAAAAACATCAAGGGGAACATCTAAAGTAAGATTACGTGACTAAGAAATTATTTAAGCTAGCAGCGGCATACATGGAGAGGTCCATCCATTGTGAGCATTTAAAATTTTTTTCCGAGTTTTCATTATGAATTTTTACTGTCTTAATTCTAAGCGTTTTCATCTGTTTATTTTTAAGATATTGCAAAATTTAATCATAACAACAAATCGAGCCACGCCCGGGGTTATCACCTAGCTTATTTTGTAGCACATCAGATCCAAACATTTCATAAAAATAAATGTTGACTATATTTTGGAAATTAAGATGTTGATAATGCGATGACTGAACATTCGTTTCCAAGAATCATTAATAATGAGCATAAAATGATGATGCAGTGACAGAACATCAATAAGGCAGCATCTATTGATGAGGCAAAGCAGTCACGCGTGTCTCCCTTGAGATCACTATCAAACGTCCAAACGACTCGCAAAATTGATGTGCCTGGAAAGGAAAGAGACAGAACGAATATTGTTCAGAGAAACAACTAAAACAGAAAAAGCTATACGGGAATTTGAAACATCTGAGCAAAGGGAGTTTCGAATAGAGCAAGAGCTTCTACGTCAAGAGCAAAAAAATTTGAGTCTAAATTATCTGGTCCCGCTATATCACCTAGAATTCCTGTTTTTTGTATTTTTCGTAGAATGCATAGTCCCTTTGCTCTGTGTTGTATTGATTGAGTTATTATTTAACCAACTGGGAGTTATAATTTAATTTTTTGAGATTGTTCTGTTTACCTACACGTGTACTTATCCGGGGCAACGCCGGGTACCTCTTCTAGTAGATATATTAAAAAAGCTAGCTAACATTGGCTGCGATTAAAAAAAGCTCTAACATCAGTATTTTCTCGGAATTTAACAATCAATGTTTTTTAGTTTGTTGGAAACAATAAAGGTTGGATTGCTCGGCACTATGGACACGGGCATGGAGCAGGAGAAGTTAGCATTTTATATATAAGATGACTATTGAAAAACAATTTATATATTTATATTTTTTCATTTCTAATTTTTATTTTGAACAAAACAGTTTCAGTTTCAGGAATAGCTGAAGATACTTATCGATAGCACAATATTAAGAGATTTACCATGTTATTTTAAGACCATAGACTTCTTATAGGTTTTCCTGTAATCAATAAGCAAAGAACTATTTTCTTTTTTTTTTTTGACATTTTTGGCTCCTCTGTGTTTCGGGACAAAGGGCGCGCGGCCATGGTCAATTTTCTTTTTTTTTCTGAAATAACTTAAAAACTATTTATTTTAAAATTATAAGAAAAATATATTTGGAACTTATAAAGGAAAATTTCGCAGTTTTCCAAAAAATTTAGGTGGACAACAGAATTATCGACTAGTTTCGCCATTTATTCCCGGCTTCTTCAGGATACACAACAAGACAACAATCGACAATCGAACAGTGTAGTGTATCGGTATTCGTGTGGAACTTAAAGCATAGCTTCCATAATCTCACCCTTCATAATCATATTCCAAGGGAAATACACTGAATTAGAAAAGAAGCCTGATGTACCCACAAAAGTCATCCAAAGTATGAAAGAAAATTGCCTCCTCTTGGTGGAGAAAAATTTGATTGACGACTGTCTAGACTAGAAGCAGACCACTAGTATTAGATAAAACACGACCTATGAAGTTCAGTAATCTGGAAATAAGACATTATCATTGTCTTCAAAATTAATATCAAGTGTATGCCTTGGATCACGATATCTCTTTCTATGCATAGGATGCTTTAAAATGCCCGAGACTAGCTCGTTGCTATGATTTTCTATATTGGGCAGCATGGATTCCATGAGCCCTTGAACGTATTTGCCAATATGAGTCATGTTGAAGTCATTATAAATGGAGGAATTGCGAACAATTCTCCGATCTTTTTGCGCAATAGTCCTAAGGGTAACGTTTTGGAACGTTTGCAGTTCTTTCCATCTAGACTTACATATTGTGGCCCAGACGGGCGTACCATACGTCAAGATAGTCCGAACAATGAACTTATAGAGTAGGAGTTTATTATCAATGTTTAGAGCACTATTCCGGCCCAGCAGAGCAATCAAGCTAAACTTGGCTCTCCTAGCCTTATTCAACGCATACGTTGCGTGGGGAGTCCAGGTCAGTTTAGAGTCAATAACAACACCAAGATATTTATAAGTTTCAACCCAGTCCAGTTTTTTGCCATATAGTGTTAGAGAATCCAATGATCTCTTTCTTTTCTTGGAGACAAACATCGCCTTGCATTTGTCTACATTCAATTTTAGCCTCCACCTGCTGAACCAGCTTTCACACTCCTTTAGAGCCTTCTGCAGCCGCGAGACTACTACGGCCGGTTGACGAGCACAGGTCAGTATAGTAGCGTCATCTGCGTAAAAAAAGAGCTTACATTTAGAAGGACTTGGAAAGTCTCTCATAAAAAAATTGAATAATACTGGCCCCAGGACTGAGCCCTGTGGGACACCAGCTTTTACTTCATACATAGAAGATAGATTATCTCCAACTTTGGCCTGAAAGAACCGGTTGGAGAGAAACGAGTGTGTCAGAGTAATTATGTCTTGAGGAAATCCATCCATAATCATTTTAAAAATAAGGCCATCGTGCCAGACTTGGTCGAAGGCTTTGTGTACATCGAGGAAAACGACCCCTCAATACATAGAGAGATTAAGGGGCTCATTGATATCCGCTGCGAGCCTCCATGTTTGGAGTTGGCAGGAATGGTTTGAGCGAAAGCCAAATTGTTCATCGCGGATGAGATCGTTGGCATCACAGTACTCAATGAATCTCTTGAGAATTGTTTTTTCCAGTATTTTGGAAATTGATGGTAACAAGCTGATGGGCCTGTAGCTAACAGGATTTGCAGGATTTTGTCCTGGCTTAGGAATGCTTAGGACAACTGATTGCTGCCAAGCATCCGGGAGGTAAGTGTTCTTCCAGCAGTCGTTAATCACTTTTGCAATATCTTGAATTGTATTTGGAGGTAAATTTTTCAAAGCAGTGTTCTTAATAGAGTCTTTACCTGGAGCTTTTCTTGTTTTTAAAGTTTTAATGATGCTTAGGACTTCATTTACATCAATGCTATGTTTTGGGAATTCATTGCCGTGAATATTATAGAAGCCAGTTATGCAGGATTTTACTTTCACAGACATATCAAGTCCTATTTGCCGACCATCAGTAGGCGTGACAAACTGTTCTGAAAGTGAACTTGCAATAAGCAGTGCTTTATCATCATCATTCGTGATGAATTTGCCATTTTGGGCTAACAGAGGTGGGATATTTATGGCTTTCTTGTTTTGCAAGGCTCGAACCATGCACCAAATAGAGTTATCGTGGGTCGACAGACTCTTAACTTTATCGCTCCACCTGTCATTACGAAGTGCTTTTACCTCCTCGTGAACTCTGTATATAAATAAGATAAATAATCAAATAACATAAATACAAAATTTATATAAAGATAAGAGAAAAATAATCCAAATGGATATTCATGCTACTTTTATTGTGCTTGTTGAAAATTGTTCCAAATAAACAAATAAAGAATAACAAACGTACATTCATCTCCACAAAGTCAAGATACAGTGCAGAGATCAACTCCAAATTGTAATTTCAGCTCTGCCCTACATAAAGACAATTTTAAAAAAACCCTTATAAATGAAAATATAGAAATTTTAAATTGCTTATTATTTAAATTGGAAGAAAAAGAAGAGAAAAAAATATTAAAAAATATCAATTTAGATAGGTTAATTGTCGAAATCACAGATTGTTTCATGCTGAAATTATGCTTCAACACATCTGCGGAGTCACGGCTTGTACATAGTCCAAATATCAGTAAGGATAAACGTTATAATCCTTAGAACTTCATGGAAACCCGAAAAGAGATACACTCGGTAGACTACAACGATGATCGTCACCCATTACATGTTTTATATTTTCAGATGAAAAAAAAAACTATCTCACCAAAGTCATCACATTATTGTAGTGACACATATGAATCAAAAGTCCGATTTGGTATATGTCCATCTCAAAAGATTCTGAATAAAACCAAGTTAAATTAACATAGTTGCAATGTGTCAGAAAAACAACTGTCTGTTATAATCCATCCTGGTGCTGTGGCTATTCATGGTTCCTGGAGTGGCTGAAAGAACCTGATGGAGCTGGAGCTGATGATATTTGTTCCAGCGGACGCCCTTAATTGATCGTAAAACAGGTCGTTTAGTGCACATGCTAAAAAGAGGCTATTTTACGCATGCACACTTTTTTTAAACACCTCGATTTTGAAGCTCGTTCTTACGCCGTAAGGTCATCAGAAATCTATTCGAAACATGTAGTGATGTCCATAATTACGATTGTCTCCTCCAGTGACCTTACAAAGTCGTTTAGATATAGAGTAATGCCTTTTGAAAACCATATAACCGAGCCAATGCCATTCTAATAGGAGGAAGGACCTTACATGCATTGACCCTCTTTCCATACAGATGACGGGGAAAAAATTATTTTCCTCGCTCTGTCTAGTCGGGCTGACCAGAGTTCTTGGTTCATAAACATGTTAGGTCTAGCTTCAATGGATCGCTGGTGGATTCATCCATCAGAAATCGCACAGTCTGGTAATTGATCCCAGTTAGACCTTAATGTTATCAAAGACGATTTCAGATGGATTTTGCAAACGAACACTCGAAGAATATATGCACAATTGTCTCTGTTACGCCACAATAGAGATAACCAGCAGATCTGACTACCCTCCAAAGATGAAGACGCTGGAGGGAATAACTAGAAGGAATAATTGTCTTTCCAGGGATGAAGATGTGGTGCAACAATCTCCATTAAGTCAAAAATACTGTTCTGTCGAAGGCGACTGTTTTTAAAAATCTGCCTTTAAGATTGCTGAACACAGGTAATCAGGACATACATGAATGATCACAGTAGTCTTGACTTAGTCAGATTGCTGTAAATACTATGACTGACGTTAGGATCCCCATTCTGTTTGATCAATTTGGCATAAAGTTGGCAAAAAATCACTAAAATCCAGCTGGGAGGTAATAGTAGCCTGTTAACCTTAACCCGGCGTTAGTGCGGTGACAAAAAATCACACCAGTGGTGCTGTGGGGTGTCACATACCCCAACATATTTTTGGAAATTTTCCAGTTTGTTTTAAAGTTTGTTATTTTTTTAATTTATTATTTAGCTTATAAATTAATATGATGAATCAATTTCACTAAAAATATTTTTAGTTTAATATTAAGTAAGAAAATAAAGAGAAAGTATGATTCTTTTCCTTTATTTAAAAAAAATAAATAAATCAAAAAATTATAATTGTATTAGTAAAAATGTAACCATTGCAAAAGCAATTTAATATAAAAACATGAAATAATATGAAACCTAAATTATGATTGCACATTATCTTGTTTTGCATCCTGCAGAAATATTTTTTCACAATCCGATATTACATAAGAATTGCTCACTTCTTTGGCAGGAATATTTCGTTTTTCGGTCTTTATATCTCAGACATAATGAGTATCTTCCTAAAAAATATTCATTATTATCACATAAACAAGCAAAACAGATAAAAATGTTTTATATTATTGACAGAAGTAATGCAAAGAATCATTTTTCCTAGAAATTTATGTCACTGCATTAGTGCAGTGGGGTTTGAGAAACTAACGCAAAAATCAACACGTGCTTACACGATGAAGTCTTCAACCAAAACGAATAAAACTTCGTGTACGTTATCTGTGGTTATGTGTCGAAAGGTATAGAAAAAGCCATTTTTGACATAATACGCCAAGTAGTGATAAAACAAAAGGAAAAGGTCTGGGGTTTCAGAGAGCCTGCTGCACTAACGCCGGCTTAAAGTATACTCGCAGAAAAATGAACACAATTTTGCCAAAACTGGTGAGCAGTGGAGGAAAACATGTATCATTGCAGCAAGTCTTGCTGCAATGAATATCGATGGATCTCAGGCAGTCCTAACCCTCCTTTTTCGAAGGGAATCAACATATCGGCTTTTAATGGATGACGTTGAACACAAAAAACCCACACGCAGATCACGATTGTATGTTCAGTATATTTTTTCCGCGTATGGCAAGGTGAATAGGCACTTGGCTGTTAATAGTGATAAGATGTAAGTTTTCACAAACAACACCTTAACAAGCACCGACGTAGAATAACAAAATTTCTTGTTAAGGAAGGTAATACACTTATATGCCAGTGCATAAAGTCCATCTCCTTTAGAAAAGAAAATATGTTGCCAAGCGCGGTGATATGACCACACCATGTTATCGGGAATAACTGAAGATTGTTAACCGTCCATTTCCCAATTGCAATTCCCTTAGATTTGAGTAGGTTGAAGGTACTCCCTATTGAAGTGCAGAAGAAATTGCAGGTTGTATAAATATTCAGGGGTTATGAGTGCAAAGCAAAGAACACAACGTCGTCAGCCTATGCTAAAGTTTTGATACACGTGGACGCAACTGGCAACCCATATCCCCGAATCTCTGGGTAATGGTTCAAAAAACTGAAGTAATGGCTTCAAATAGAAGATATACAAGAGAGGTTACAGAGGACATCCCTGCCTGACATCTTTTAAGAGTTCAAAGAAAGACGAAGTAGAGCCATTAACTGCCCCACATTATGTGAGCGAGGCATAGAGTGCAGAAATAATCAGAGCAAAAGCCGGAAGATGAATCTGATGAAACACTAGGTATAAAAATTCGAGTTTCACCTTGTCAAATGACTTTTCCTGATCGAGGCTGAACACTGCCAGAGTTTGCTGACGAACTTGCACTTCTTCCATTACACACCAGATGGACTGTCATCCTGCGTGTTGGTATTGAGCAGGATTGACCCGGATACAAAAACTTGTAGGCGATGAGTTTAAGCCGTAGCTGGAATATCCCAGTGAAGATTTTATAGTCTGTATTAAGCAAGGTTATTAGCCTCCACTGGGTCACGAGTTCCAGATCCGGACATTTTGGGAGTAACATGATTTTCCCAACAGTAAAGTCTGATGTGATGGAAGAAGGATCATTGATAATAAAGTTAAACACTCGCACCAGGAAAGACCCGAAAAGTTACTATGACGAATTGTAAAATGAATATGGAATGTCATCTGAGCCTATACTTTAACGTACGGCCATCTGCTAAAAAAAACGTTTTGGCCTAATCTTCGGTGAAGGGCCATGTAATGAACAAATCAGCTTCCACAGAAGAAGGCTGTAATGCCTCCATCTAATGCTTCATGGTGTCTAACAGTGATTGGGTGGCTGAAAAATGATGAAAAGTGAGAGTGAAAAGCTGATAAGATTTAGCCATCAGATTCCACTTCTTAACCTTCCACCATTAAACTTGGACAATGCTCATTATTAGCCCGACGCCTCTCCTCAGCAAAGGCTGCCAATGACATGTGCCTGACATAAGCTGCCCAAGTGAGCTTGGCCCTGAGTGCTGCGCCGGCAGCTTTCTGTGTCATTAGAGCATTTATCTCATATCATGAATTTCAGCCTGAAACTCCTCTTTAAGCGGAAACAGCGGAGGAGTCATAATAATTCTTCCAGCATAAAGAGATAACATTGACGATGTCTGACTGCATCCAAACCAATCTTCCTGAAGAATTCTTTGATCTTAAGCTCAACCACAATGCTAGTGTAGGAGGCAAAGTGTGGATATGTTATTCCACAAATTGAACTAACTTTCCTTAGTATTCTTCACTGTCGAGCAGAGAAGCGTTTAAAAACAGCTTCTTGTTGGTAACTTGACCAGCACCAATTGCCGGATCCCAAGACCACATGATGGCACTATGCTCTGAAATAGCACAAGGAATAACCTTCATTTTTGCAATGCTTCAGTAAATGCATTGTCGACCAGAAAAAGATCAAATCGTGATGACGCAGTAGATCCTTGATGAAAAGTACATCCTCCCTGATTACCACAAGAATTCACATGCCATAGATCAAATAATGCATTTTGCTGGCACAGGCGATGCACAGGTCCAGCCGAAAAGATGTTATCCTCATCTGAATGACAATTTATATCCCCAGCAGTCACTACAGAAATCGATTAAAACAGGTAATAATCTAAGTTATTGAAAAGTCTCGTTTCTCTACCTTCACGCAAGGAGCATATATATTAGGCAATCGGAATCGAACACTGGGTGTCGTAAGGTCCAGTGATATTACCCTGCACTCACTGACGCACAAATAATTCGACACCTGAATGGAGGAGATGAAGATGATAGTTGCATTCGTTGAAGAGGAATTAATAAAATATTGTCCATGATGAAATCGTCAGCATAGGCCTGGTAGATCAAACCACATTTTGTAGGGGCGAGATTAACCTCTTGAAGCATAAACAGGTCCAGCCTGTACAGGGCAATAAAATTGATAAAATTGATTGCCTAAATGAAGAAGCCTAGGAACGCACGTTTAGTGAGATAACCGACATTGTGGAATTGCGTTGCTAATTCTGAAAACTTATCTAAAGGAGACTTGAGTCTCATTGATGACGGTGGAGGCTCAGGCTTTTTCCGCCTCAGTGAACGAGATGAGGATGAAGTGCTGCAATGCTGGCCTCCGCCAGAAGAAAAAGAAGCAACACCATCCCTTCTGCTGTGCAGTCTGGGCTTTGCACGACCCTGCTGTGATGCTGATGACTTCTTTTTCCCAACAGATGATGACACTGAATCTGTCGTAGGTAAACAGATGATTATCAAATGTTGAAAAATCGATGTTCATGCAGGCAGAGGAAGAGATAGAAAGTCTTCTTTTGCAAAAACCGTTCAGAGCTCTACTCCTATAACAACGAGATTTTGCTTGGCCTGTGGAAAAGGAACAACCTCTTGTACTTCAGGAGGAGGAGGTGGTGGTGGTCGCACAATCTCTCTCGGCTCATCAGGAAGTGCAGCGGGAATGGTGACACTTTAGCCGACAATTTTCTAGGTGGGAGTGCAAGTGGTACTCTCCTAAGACTCGGACTCTGGTTCTGCGAGGACATCCACTGTGTTATCTGCTGGGTAGACAGTATACGTGAAGGCGAAGAAGGAGCTGCTGGCATTGTAAACATCCTCTCCGGGCATTGATGTTATTTGTTGATGACACGCGAACATGAGTCGCACTTCCACAGGAGATGTCAGTCTTTTCTGACATATGTGGACTTTTTAGGCATATGAGGCACTGTCTCATTCCCTTGTAAAATACATGACACTCTCTTTATTGAGTAAAAGGGAATCTGAAATGTCTCGTTGAAGTCACATATCTAAAAGACGGAAAGAATCAGAGTGCTCAGGATAAGAAACTGTGATGTTTAAAAAAAGGTTTTATAATTTTTTTCATCTCATGTTCACTTTTATATATTGTAGGAAATTTTTGTATTGAGAAAAGTTTCCTTTTTAGAACTGGCCAGTTCACAATTCAAAATGACACCCTTGCTTCAAGTGTTCAGTTTAATAGTCTGAATACTGTCCTCTAAGTCAGATGCTGTTCCCAATTTTAAATACTGTTACCAGTTTAAGGACTCAGTTTTTAAAAGATATAATTCTTAATCTAAGATAATAGCCTTGTTCAGTGAGTTAATTCATAATGCTGTTGTTAATTGAAAATATACGTTTCAATTTATAATACTAGTCACTAACCTAATGGAAATGCATAAGATTTTTAAGTTTCTGAAAAGTAGCATTTTTTTAAATATAGTTATTTTCTTTTTTATAAATATATTTTGAAAATATTATACTTCTAAAGGCAGATTTTGGGTTTCCGTGTTATCGTTAACTATAATTTTCTGACTTTACTATGGTGTGCAGTCTGTTAGCCCCCCAGTGTCTCCTGGGGAGGAGCGGGCGTGCTGTCTTTCATTCTGTCTTTGTTTCGTTCTTTCTTTCTTTCTCTTTTGTGAACTTTTTACTGTCCCCATGGAGCGCATAGTGGGCAAGATTGCCGACGGGCCTTTTGTTGTCGGCATGTTCATGAAGGAGGTGTACTCAAAAACGGGTATTCCTCCTGTTCCTTCGTCGGGTTACCCTGCTGCTTCCGTCCTGCAGAGGCTTTCTCCGATTGAGTCGAGGATGCTCTGCAGGCAACAAAATATGGCAGACCGCATAGTGGCTGCTACCTTTATCAAGTCTGGGCCAACCACTGTCCATTTGAGTTATGCTGAACCCGGATATCTACCAGTTCTCGTCCGGGGCGCATTACCACTGATGGTTGAAAAGTATCTCCAAGACTACATGTCGGACTACGGGGTGGTGTGCAGAATTTCATACCCCAGCACCCAGATTCTCCTCTTCAGATGGCAGTTGGCATCGTAGTCTTTATGGATCTCCATAGAGGCATTCCTGAGTTCGTTTTTATGCGCGGAGACCGTATCTGGGTCTTACAAGGGACAAAGGCAGTGCTGCTGGTACTGCAAAGAGACTTCTCATGTCAGGAAAGACTGTCCTCTTCTGCGGAAATGTGAATATTGCCACAAGACCCTGCACAAATTCCATCAGTGCCCAGAGAGGTCAGATACTCTATCAGCAGCCTCAATGCCATCGCCTCTAAGAATGTCGTCCCAGCAGCCAGCAAAGACGACTTCTCTGGCCAAGTCACCAGCGCCAAGCAAAGCAATTATGCCTCGACCTTTACCAAGGAAGTTGAAGGCGGCCTCACCATTGTCATCTTATCCTACGAGTCCTGGAAAGATAATGCCATCTCCCCCTCCTCGGCCTCGTGTGGTTCATGAGACAGTTTCTCCTCCTCCTTTGCCATGTGTTTCCTCGGTGTTGGAGGACTGTCTCTCTGCTGAAGTTATCATAGACGATTCATTGAGCTCCGGGTCGGTGTTTGCTGTGGAAAAGTTCCCATCTTTTCATCCACCCACACTTTCAGCAGCGTCACAGCCTCTGCGAATCGTCAGTGCAGAATTTCTTCCTCTGCTGGGACCTCAAAGCCATCAGCGTCTGCCCAGTGGGATTATCTTGCTATACCTAAGAGCCCTTGCAAGAAGAAGCCCCGACGTCGTAGAAAGATAGACGGGATACCTCTGTCCTCTTCATCTGTAAGAGACAGCTGTGCAAGTCATCGTTGCAGCTCTTAATCCTCTTCAGGATGTGCTCGTTCCCACAGACGGAAGAGAACTGAGCCTCCTACGCCATTGGTGAGGCTTAAGTCTCCTTCAGATTCACGTCAGCCTCCGTCAGCTTCATTTCGCAGTGAAGGTCTTTTCCCTAAACGTTCGTTCCCTTGGCTCGTTTTACAAGCAATCGGTTTTCTCATCCTTTATTATCCTGTACAGGTCAGATATCCTTCATCTCCAGGAGGTGAAGCTTGCTGCTTCTCAATAGCTTGCTAACCTCCCTGGCTTCGCAGTGAATATCCAACTGCGCAGTTCTTCATACACTCATCTTCACTACATGGGCAAGGTGGCCAAGAGGGCTAGGGCGTAGGCTATCTAGTTGTCGAATCCCGCCATAGGCATGGATGTTTGTGTTTGTCTCGCGCTGCGTACAGATATAACTTGTGTGTAAAAGGCGCAAAATGAACTTAGTAGTTGACGCCTAAATTTCTAGAAGCCCCCCCCCCCGCCACGGTGGACGCTAGGTGGGGGCGTGGAGCTGGGGCTGTGATAGCGAATGCAGGGTAATTTCATTACACCTTCTGCTATCTGGTCTCAAATTCCAATTGCTTATTTTGTATACCCCGTGTTTATCAACAGAGAAACGGACATTCTTTGAAGATGTAGACTTATACCTGTCCTCGTCCTTGCCTGTAGTGGTTGCTGGGGACTTCAATTGATATCTGGATGAGAACGACATCTTTTCGTCCGAGTGTGTCCACCAGTTGTGCCAGCGAAATGCACTTTTTGATCTTTGGGCGTCTTCTTCTCATTCCAGCCATTGTGGGTCCACATTTCATCTGGGGCCCTCTGTGTCTTCGAGGTTAGACCTTTTTCTTGTAGACGCTGTTTTTGCTGGTGCTTCGTGTTCCATAGAATTCATTCCATGTTTTTTTTTCTGACGATAGTGACATCAAGTGGTCATGGAACTCTTCATTCCCAACCATATTGGCCCTACTTCGAACAATTGGTTCTTGAACGTTTCTGTGCTTGACATCGACAAATACAAGGGAAAGTTCATTTGGTTTGTGGAAAGATATCTTCGTGGCCAGCTTCGTGGATTGCTCTCAAATCCAAGATCCGTCATTTTTTCAGAAAGATTGGGTTGGACGTCGCTAGACGCACTCGGCGCAATCTCCTCATGCTGCCAGAAATCCTAGGCCTCCTCTGCTGTTCTATTCTGAAGGATGAATATGCTGATAACATCCCCTAGGTGAAGAGCAAGATCGACGCTCCAATGATCTGCAGGGCTGCCGGCGCAGCTGTCAGGGCCAAGCTGTCCTGGGCGCATGACGTCGGACATATGTCGTCCGCTGTGTTCGCTGAGGAGAGGCGTTGCGCCAATAAGAAGAGGTGTCATTGTTTGGTGGTGGAGAATCGGACAGTGGAAACCGACTCTGACACCTCTTCTGCTTTACACTCTCATTTTTCATCATTTTTTGGCCACCCAGTCTTTTCATCCGATGGCATGATGAAGTGAATCGAGGCACTAGATCTTTCAATTACCTGCCCTTTTTCCGAAAATGAAGTTAAAAAATTTCTGTCGATGGTTGGCCATCATCATTCTACCCCTAGATTAGACGGCATCTCGTACTCGTTCTTTAATGCCACTTGGAATCTTCCTGGGCCTTTCCTGGTGCAAGTGTTCAATTCGATTCTCAAGGACCCTTCCTCCATCACGTCGGACTTTATCGTGGGGAGAATCATCTTGATCCCCAAGGTACTGGATACTGAACTTGTCACACACTGGAGTTCTATTACTTTACTTAACACAGATCATAAGATCTTCACTGGTCTGCTCCAAGAATGGCTCAAATGCTTTGCCAAAGAGTTTTTTCATCCGGGGCAATCCTGCTCCATTCCATCTCGCAGGCAGTCTGACAACCTGATTACCATCAAGTGTGTTATGGAGAAAGCGTGTGTACGTTGTCAGACTCTCGCCGTGCTAAGTCTTAACCAGGAACAGGCCGTCGACAAGGTGAATCACGTGTTTCTTATTGTAGTATTTTTTTACTATCTTCATCTTCGGAAATTTGCTACAATTATCTCAGCACTGTATGCTTCTTCCACATCATGCATGGCGATTAATGATTTCACTTCGCCTTTCTTCGAACTATCCAAAGGCGTCAAGCAGGGTTGTCCCATATCTCTCCTCTTACACATATTCTATTTGGAGCCACTATTGCAATTTCTTAATCGCCACCCAGATGTCCGGGGGTATGATTAGCCAGTTGCTTCCATCAACATCCGTACGCTGGCATATGCTGACGAGGTAGCGTTATTTTCATCTGATGAGTATTTCCTGAGCATATATAAAGAATCTTTCGACCTCTTTAGTACTTCGACGGGAAGCTCCATCAATCTCGTCAAATTTAAGGCATCGCTGTTGGGAAATGGACGTTGGACTATCTTCAATCCTTCCCAATAACATGGTGTGAGCAAATTACAGTGCTGGGATATGTTTTTTCTTTTCAACCTAATATGGACTCTCGTCACAGGCAGCTGGTAATTACCAAATGTATTGCCCGCCTTGGCAATTACTCTCCCTTTATGACTTCGATGTTTGTCAAGGCAAGGTATGTCCAGACGCATTTTCTACCAATCTTGACTTAAGTGCCTGTTCACCTTCCCCATAGTTGACTGTGTATGGGGTTATTCGGCAGCCCGTCATCCCTTCTATTCGGAGCTATAGTTTATCCCTTTCGAAGGGGAGGGAGTTGGGCCTGCCAAACATCTGGCGATACCTCATCGCGGCCAGAATGGCCGTCTTGATTCGTGCCTTCCTCTTTCCTCCCACTATCTGGGCTAACTTCTTTATTCATCTACGCTTATTCTTGAAAGTGAACAGGCTTCCTTTTCCATCCACGCTGCAAGTGATGATCATGTCACGTTCGCCGGACATTTATCATCTCTACCCTGTCTCAGCTTTAGTTGAGAGTGACGTCACAAGTAAAGCAGTTAGAGTTCGTACGCACGAAGAAATAGTTCAAATAATTTTCTATATAAAAATTTCCAAATTCCTTCTGCAATCAAAATTTCATATTTTTCTTCTCGATATAATAAAAAATAGGCGGATAGAAAATCCATTTGATGAAATTAAAAAAAAAACCTAATTAATAAGGTCTGTAGTCGAGTGTATTTGATTGTGAAATGGCGGCATCTTGTAGCTACGTGAAGATCGTAACGTTAAAGATGTGTGTCAGAAATGAAATAGAGTTTCCACGAGGGGGATTAAATATTTTAAACATAAATTTTAAAAAATGATATCGGACAGATACCATTCGACTAATCTACTTTCGAGAAGCCATGTGATTTAACATGGTACAAGACTACTTGCAGAAGGATACGATGTTGGACACTATGCCCAGTAAACGGCGTCATTCTGTGATGTCACTCTTCTCTGAAGCTGAAACAGAATATAGTCTGGCGAGAGTTGACATTCTTTCTGTCTAGCCTTTGACAGTTCGACCCGCAAGACTGGGAAAGCCTTCGTCTCTCTTGGTGCTTCCATCGGTCTGACCAGAATGCGACTTCTGATATCGTGCCGTGGCACCCTGAGTATCCATGATCAGCCATCTTGAAGACTGTCAAGTCTCTCGCCTTCGTTTCGTTAATATTGATGCCACACAAGCTTTCTCTTGCTGCTGAGGACAACTACCCCATCAACTTTAAAAGCTAATAGAAGCAACTGAGGGTAGGTGAGACCGCAGCAGCTGAGGATTTCACGAGGAAAAGTAAAACTTGCCTGTATTCCTAATTTGCTCAGATTTCTGCATTCCTCTCCGTGCAATGACGATAAACCTTTCTGCTGCTTATCTGCGTAGGACGGGACTGGAGTATACAAAGGAGAAAGAGAGAGACGAGTGGTACTAGGAGGTTTTTGAAACTCATGTATTAACCCTCCGGTACTAACATGAATTTTAAAAACAACATTACTAATATCGGTCTCTCAGATATATATCGGACAAAGTATATATTTTTGCACATATTAACATCAATTGAAAGATTATATATGTTGTTTTGCACAGTTGGCTATGAAACATTAAAAAAAATGAATAAAAATCGAGGAATATTTAGAAATTCTAAATTACAAACAAATATTGAAACTTTTTGTTATTTACATTACAAATTTGTTAGATATAAGAAGTTAGGTAATAAAATAAAGTAAGAAACTGGTTATTTCAGCGTATAAGCGTACTTTGTAGCAACAGAGCAAATAAAATCACTTTGCTTCAAAAGTCACATTGTTTATTAATAACTATAGCATATAACATTAAAACAAATTAAAATTAACAAAAAAAAATAAAAAATTATTAGAATTTTGAAGACTATAAATATCTTCTAAAAAATTAAAAAATAACTACAACACAAATTTATTTATTTCGACAGAATTTATTCATGAAAATAATGAAAGGCACAATATTAGGATTTCTTATATGGGACATTCCACGTCCGTTCAGGCAGGCATTGGCACTGACCTCTCCGATTTTAATGAAATTTGGTATATACAATTGCCCTAGGGATTTGGTAATGAATGTCAAATATTATTATTTCTTTTTCATTTTTACGGAAGTTACGGACATTTAAAATTTGAGAAAGTTGAGTGGGAGCCTTATCTATGAAGTACTGTAAATTCGGTTGTGTATTACTTAGAAAGATGCGATTAGTGACATATGAAAGCTCTTTAACTGTAGATTTTGTGTGAACTTTTTAAAATTATATTACGCATGCGCAAATATTTGAATTTAATAAAATTATTTTATTTATGCAAATTTCTCAACAGGTGGGTATTTTTTTTCGTTAAAAAATTATTAGTATCCTACACATACTTTAATAAAAACAATACAAAAAATTCAGAACTATGTTTTGCTCCGTTTTTAGGATAATTTTTAAATCTGGAGGTCCAAGCAGCGGGATTCAGGTAGTAGGGACTTGACTACTCGTACAGGGAAGAGAAAGCGTGTAACCTTGGGACCATTCATTTATTTACGTTTTATTATTTATATCAATAGTATTATTAATTATAATTACACTAAAAAATAAAATCAATAATAGAATTACGATAATAATTATATCAATAGGAAAAATGTTTCCTAGAACTTCAGTTTGTTTTCTCCAGAAGCCAGAAAAGTATTGAGCACCTGTTAAATAAGAAGATAATTTAATAAGAAAATGTAAATCTGCATTATGATGTCGAATTGTAAGTAATAAAGAAAGTATATTTACTTTACGTTTCCTCAGAGTCAGTCACTTCTGAGTTACCCTGAAGGACGAGATGAATTGCAGAGGCAGCTAAAGTTAATACAGGCTTCATTATACAGGGCAATTCAAAAGTTAATGTGCAGAAATGCATGGAAACGTGTGCAGCACACACACTAATGCACTTTCTGCAGGACGTCTTTGCTGATCGAATCATCTCGCGTGGCATCTGGCCTGCACGCTCGCCGGACCGCACACCTCTCGATTTCTTCCTTTGGGATGCCTTGAACGATAAAATGTATGCAAACAATCCGAACAATCACTTTCTTACTTCCTCCGAGATCACAACCGAAGTTCAGCAAATCTCACCAGCCATATTGAGCAGAGTGTTTCACAACGTGCGACAGCTCTTTTATCTCGTCATCAGGGATTGAATTAGGCCTAGATTGAATATCTTTTAAAGTGCTTTTTCTTCTTTGGGAAGTGGTGAAAGTCGCAAAGTGCAAGATCTTTCATCTTTGAACTGTAGGCGGTGCAACATCTGTAGTGTATGGCGACTGTTTGCGGGGCAGCGGTATCGTCTTGCAGAAGATGGTCCAAAGCTGCCATTCAATCCTGGTGTCGACAACAATTCCGGACTTCCTCTCCGGCGGGTTCACCCGAGTGGTTACACGTTGGTGCAGTCCATGGAAAGGGATGGGGATAATGTCGAAAAGTGAATAGTGCATTACATAGAGGACAAATGTAAATATCAGATAAAAAAGAATTTTTAAAATCGGTTAACAAATAAAAAAGTTACAGCCATGGAGCCATTACTTTTCGACCAACCCTGGTATCTTCTCTACATTTATTGAATTTTCTTTTAAAAACTTAACGAGTTCACATTGAAAACAAATAAAAACAGCTGTAAAATGCCTAAGACAATCGGATATTACCAAAAAATTTATATTTCGTAGGATGCCTTGTCCATCTGAAGAATTTTAAAATACAAACGGATGTATTGTGGCTTAGAACTCGAGCTTAATAAATTAATATCTTCAAAACGGAGCAAAACACAGTTCTGAATTTTTTGTATTGTTTTTATGAAAGTATGTGTAAGATATTAATAATTTTTTAACAAAAAAAATACCCACCTTTTGAGAAATTTGCATAAATAAAATATTTTTATTAAATTCAAATATTTGCGTAATATAATTTTAAAAATTTCATATAGAATCTACAGTTATAGAGCTTTCATATGTCACCAATCGCATCTTTCTAAGTTAAAGTATTTCATAGTTAAGGCCACCCACTCAAATTTCTTAAATTTTAAATGTCTGTAACTTCCATAAAAATGAAAAAAAATTAATAATATTTGGATTCATTACCAACTCCCTAGGGCAATTGTATATACCAAATTTCGTTAAAATTCGAGAGGTCAGTGCCAAAACTTCTGCAAAATTTTTGCCTGAATTGACGTGGAATGACCCATATTCCTTAGAGGAACTTCACCTATTGACGTTATATATTATAAGAAAATAAGTTTTCTGTATCTTTTCTGTGTGAGGTCTGTTTTCTGAATTATTAAAAATAACAATTAAAAAAAACAAATAAATAAAAAAATAAAAATATATTTTTGAAAATATTATACCATTACTAACATCGATCCACAGGACCGAAGGTACGGATATTTCGCAAGCGCATTTACATAAAAAGTTTTGCTTAAACATGTATCATAGCACTGTCTGAAAAGTGAAGGTACATAAGAAATCAACCATTTATTTGCACGCGTTTGAGCTGTAGCGCCGAAAATTCTATGGGTCGGTCCCTGAGACCGCATGTTAGTACTGGAGGGTTAAAGACCACTTAAGTTCATGTCCATTAAATTCAGTATTGCTATGTGATTCATTAATCAAATTGTCACAAGAATCTAAACTAGTTTCACTGGCCTGTGCATTCCTTTGATTAATATTTTTGTTACAATACGACGCATTCCATGATCGATTCTGGAATCAAAAAATTCCTTTGTGCCTTTCTTTTGTGCCGTGATCCTATTCCTTTGGCTGGGCATCTTCTCCAGAATGATGAAGACTCGCGAGCGATGAATAGTGGTAGGTGTTGCCGTGTTCAGTTCGATTAACTTCTGTGGCTGGGTCTGCTGCTTGGATGAAAACTCTTTCAAGGAAGAATTATAAGATTCATGAATTTGCTTAATTCCTAATGCATGTTCACCAATTGCTTCCAAAGTTTCCTTTTTGCATTCCGTCTCAGCAGGGTCTCTTTTGGAGCTGGATCTGTTTTCATTGCCCCAGCGGACACCCTTGAACGATGAAACCGTGCAGGTTGGACTGGCAAACCTGCGTTAAGTGTCTTTCAGCCCCAGGCTGCTGTGTGACTTAATTAAACGCCTTAAAATGAGGCCCGCTCACCCAAAGTCCGTCGGGAAGGTGAAAATTTAGGTATATTTATTACTGCCTACCCCGATGACCGTAGATAAGCTCTTTGAAGACAAATAACGGTTCTAGAATGTAGCTGGACCTAGCCTATGTCATTCCAGTTGGAGGAAGGATATAAGATGTAGAGCCACTCTCCTCCATACAGCTGTAGTTGACGAATTTAATCCATTAAACCTGTTGTTTCTGGCCAACCACAGCTCTTGATTCAAATATGCGATGGAAGTAGCTATATCTAGCTTTAAAACAGCGCCGGTGTAGTCATCCATCAAGAACCGCACACACTGATAAGAAAAGTCTTCAGACAAAAATGTTGTTGTAGGCGATCCCAGAAGGATTCTGCTAACGGGTGCTCATAAAACACATGACTCACTGATTCTGAGACCCCACTAACCAGGCAACCAGCAGATCCGACCGCTTTCCATAGATGGAGGTGCTAAAAAGTGATAAATCCGTGGTGCAGCAACCACCATTGAATATTAAAAAGAGTTTTTTCAAAGGCTAAGGTTTTGATTGCCTTCACAAAGCTTGGCCGTAGACCATCAGTATGCAACCAAACGATGTCAGCGGCCATACCCTGGTCGGACTGCTGAAAGAACTATGATAGATGGAGGTTGCCTCAGTCTTGTGGGTATAAACGTTTAAGTCCAGGGATAAAAGTCACAAAAATTGATTTACACTTAACATAAAAGTCTTGTGTTTTAAGGTTCATCGTTAATGGCAACGAAGATAGAAACGGTAAACTGTTGATCTTAAAAAAGAAGCGCAGTTACATAAACACAAAATTAGCCCATATTGGAGAAGGGAAGAAAAACACACGAATCAAAGCGGCTATTCTGGCAACAATAAGATAGCGTCGAACATCGGGTAGTCCAAATCCCCCCTCTTTCCACTTGGATAAACATATATTCAGATCTAAACGGCAATCTCCAGGCCCCATGACCCCACACACAATCCTTCACAATGAATTTTGGGGGCCATGTAGAAGTAATCCTGTTGGCCTCGTCCCTTCCGCTACAGCTTTCGTCTCGGGGATAGGGCCTTTCATTCCTTTTGCGCTTGGTTCCTCTAATGGGCCATCCAGGGTGAGCAACCCTCCGTGATCCAACTCCTGTTGAGGTGGGTCGCTGGAACGAGGGTCCTTAATGCAGGTAATTATATTACAAAGTGCACAATTTGTTTCACATACTATAGTGAGTCCTTTGGCGGGCTACATGAGGGGTTTTGTATCACTTCATCTTTCTCCAGAGTTAAGAGTTTTACGCCGTCGATTTCGCCTATTGCGGTTCTTGGCTTCGTCTTGTCGCTACCGGGCTCCAACACCATTCGTTTGTCTACGACTCCTTCCGAGCAATCGTGGCGGCTTCTTCTCCCAGCGTGAGACCTCCGTACCTTACTTCGGCCATTCCTTCCCTCGTTACTGGCTTGTCCGTACTCACGGTTCTGGTACAGTGGATAGACCTTGCTGCTAGGGGGTCTTCTTTGACAGTGGCTCCGAGTCTTTCTGATTCTTTCTCCAGAACCTCGTGCTGCAGAAGGAGATGGTTGCTGTCGCTCGGAGTTCTTTCCTTGACTGTCATCGGGTAAGGTTAGGCACATTCTCTCCCGATGCGTTGTTCATCTGCCCTTTCTATTCACCCTGCTAATTACTTCATTATGTATTCGATCATGCAGGGCGAAAGGGAGACGAATACCTTGGCTCTCGAACCTTCAGCCCGATCGAAAATACTGCCTGGGAGGAGGGAAGGTGTTGGGCAATTTTTACGCCCAGCCTCTTACTAACCGCGCTCCTTATTCCTAACCTGAGACGCGTACATCGTCTAATCACTCCTCTCAGTCGCTGCCTTTCGCGCTCGAGGTAAACGATCTGACATTTAATAAATCTTTTCTGGATGGCAAGTTGAACAGGCACTTTAAAGTCATAATCGGCAAAACAAGCGTTTTTACAAACCTCCCTAGACAAATATCGATGTATTAAAGCGAAAATTTTTATCAAGGCGAGAAATACACTTGTTGATCACCTGTTGCCAGTGACGGGAGTCTGAATCTGTGAAAAAGGCAAAAACCAAAACACTGTCACTTGGCCACACCATGTTATTGGAAAGTCTTCAGATCATCGGCCGTCCTTTTTCCGACTGGCAGGGTGGCAATTTAAATAATGTAGTAATGGCTCCAAATAAAAGATGTACAGGAGGGAGGATAACAGACACACCTGCCTAATACCCTTTGACATTTCAGAGAATGATTAAATGGAGCCAAGGTATTGGTGCGGCAAGCGTGTTATTAGATTCAGGAGCAATTTTAAAACCCCATGACGCGCTTTATGCCCCAAACGCGCGCCTTAATCTTATCTCCATGAGTCAATTTTCAAAGCAGCGTTACAGTCTATTACTTCACCCAAGGGCACGACTATCGCTGCGCAGGAGGGCGTGGAGGACCTCCCGTTCCTTCCCGTGGTCTCAAATATCCATTCAGTTTCCCGAACGGACCCCCCATTATTTTCAATGGCTGTCACTTATAGTGACATTCACAATGTGTTGGGCCACATGTCATCAAAAATACTCACCGCAGCCGTTAAACACTATAGCATGCTCGGTCTTGAAGTTTTGCCGCCATTATTTGATGACCAACCATGTGTTGCATGCCTTCAGGCACGATTATGCAACGCCCCTCACAACATTGTACAAAGTCAACGGTCAACACGTCTTTTACAGCTACTTCACGTGAATACAGTGGGACCAATGCCTACCATTTCTATCCATGCAAACAAATTCCTGTTAGTGGCCGTCGATGACCTCTCACGATAAACTTTCGTTTGTGCTGTGAAGTGCCAAAAGCGTTAATAGACTTAATACTAAAGCTACAACGCTCTACAGGACAAAATCTGGCGTATATACATTCCGATAATAGCACAGAATTCACCAATGCGGAGCTAGGTGAGTTCTGTAAGAAGCAAGTCATATCTCAACAATTCACCGTTCCTGAGAACCCCCAGTCAAATGGTGTTGCTGACAGAACCGTACGCTTCATTTGCAAAGGAATTCGAATTCTTCTTGCATCGTCAAAAGTTCCGCACCGACTCTGAGACCATGCTGCGATTACAGCAGCATTTAATCTGAATTCTTTGCCGAGACGAGGTCAAACTAAGTCTCCTGAAGAGATATGGTCCAAACAGAGACCGATCATCAAATATCGAGCTCCTTTCGGTTGCCTGGTATACTATTATATACCCAAGTCGCCCCTATCAAAATTTGACGCTCGCGCTAGAAGTGGTGTTTTTTTATAGGATATTCCGCTTCATCTCCTGGGTACCTTATTTAGGTGCTGAATTCTCCTGAATGCAAGTTTTTTACGAGCACGTACCGTTCGTTTCTAAGGTATTTCCAGAGTTCACAAGAAAATCAGATCCATCATCTGTTCATCTGGTTTTTCCAATTCACATAGAACCCCCAGTCTTTAAAGCACCACAGCCTGATGAACCACATATCATTCAGAGCGTACCGCCAATCTCACCCACTTTAACATTAGACGAGACAAGAATGCAGGTCCTATCCGATACTGAGGACACGCTAGTGGTCATACCTCCATCAGACACCACATCGATGGAAGATGCTCCAGTTTGTTCGTCTAAATCACCAGTGAACCAACCACCCGTTGAAGTCCCACAACCGATATTACGACGTTCACGAAGATTAAAAGAGAAGGCAGAAAAACAACGTGCCGCATTATGTCATCTTGACTTTACTGACTCCGACTTGCTAATCACTCCGCCAATCACACCCCAGTCTTATGAACAACACTCCCTTTTCCCTAACATCATCAGTGGGAAGAGGCCTTGCAAGATGAATTGAATTCACTCATGCTTCATCATGTCTGGGATTTAGAGCTTCCACCACCAAATGTCAAAATTTTAAAGAGCAAATGGATCTACCGCATCTAATACAATCCTGATGGTTCGGTGTCCAGATTCAAGGCAAAGTTAGTGGCTATCAGCTCGTCACAAGTCTACGGGAGCCAGTATGAGTTAACTTTCTCACCTGTCATCAGAATGGAATCCCTCCGCTTACTGTTTGCCATAGCTGCAAAAACAAGGATGTCACTGCGCCAGTATGACGTCAAATGTGCATATCTTCACGCACCGATAGACCACACCATATATCTATCGCCACCCAAGGGATTATCAACGCCAGTTATTCACGTCTGCAAATTGCGTAAATCACTTTACAGCCTTAAACAAAGTGGAAGATGCTGGTACGTAAAATTGTGTCAGCTTCTTACCCGATTAAAATTCACTCCATTCAGAGCAGACCATTGTTTTTTTTCTACTACACCAATGCTGGGTGCACCATTCTATTAACAGTCTACATGGATTACATCGTGGCAGCAACAACAAATGTCTCCATCATGAACAAAGTGAAACAAGAAATCGACCTCGTGGAGTTAGGAGTGTTAAAGCATCTGCTAGGTATGAATGTGTCACAAGTGAACAGTTCAATTCATCTGTCACAGGCACATTATATCAAGCAAATCCTGCATGATTATTGCCTTCAAGACATCAAACCAAAGACCATGCCACTAACTCCTCATGTCAACCTTGATGATACTGCGGATTCACAACCGGCCGATTCTACCAATTACCAATCTCTTCTCGGTTCCTTAATGTATGTAATGACTTGCACGCGGCCGGATATAGCTTTTGCAATTACCAGGCTGTCGACATATGCTAAATCGCCTACACATTTGCATATGTCTGCTCTTAAGGGCGTCGCTTCTTATCTTAAACACACCTACGACACATCACTCGTTTTTACTCCATCTACGGGTCCTTTGTGCGCATTCGCTGACGCTAGCTAGTGTGTCACCCCACAGAGTAAAGGATACTCTGGAATTTTGATCAAAATGGGGAAAAATACCATAACCTGGTCATCTAAGAAACAACGTTTAGTAGCCCTGAGCAGCTGCGAAGCCGAAATAATCGCTTTAAACGAATGCGTGAAGTCACTGAAATGTCTTTGGGACCTCATAACCGAGTTAGGACAAGGGGAGTTTGTTTCTTTCCCCACAATCATTTATACTGACTCAACGTTTGCTATAGCATGTCTGGGAGCATTAGAATCGAAGAGTAGGATAAGACACATTTTGAGATTGCATAATTACAAGGCGAGAGAAATTATTCTTCAGAATGTGATTCTTACCTACTGTTCTTCCACCAACATGCCGGCAGACGCACTAACTAAACCTTTACCTGCCCCTGCTTTACGCAGATTCCTGGATTTGTTATCCTTATCTGAGCAGGATAAGTAATTATTTAAATTACTTAACTCATTGGTTTATTGGCCTACACGAGGGTATTTACCAAAGTTTATCTTGTTCCGTAAATTTCATAATCGCAAAGTTATTTACTTCGCGGGATGAGAGGGGTTCTAAACGCAATATTTTTTGTTAAATGACTTTAGCTTTAAAATCACAAAAGGATATTCTTTGGGCTTGTTCTTACCTTAAGTGAAGGCAGGAACCACATTGTTTTTTAACTACATGGTATGTAATTTTTTTATTAACGTATTGTACGTTTAATATACATTTTAATTATGGTATACCAAAATACAAAATATACCTATTTTTTGCCTTCTTTTTCTAAAAAAGGCAAAATATACTCTGTGCGCACACAATAACGACAGACAATAATAAAGGCATAAATGTTTTTTTGTTTATTGTAACTTAGACAATTTCTTTTTGAATCTGTATATGTAACGTCAGTACCTAAACTTCTATCTGTACAAATGACCGTCATTTTTTTTTGTGTTCAAGAAAATTATAGGGGGCTTTGTTCGGGAAAACTCAGATTTTTATGTAAAAACAGATATAATTTAAGTTTCTATTTTTTCTATTCTTTAAGTTTTTTTTTACTGTTTTGCAGACAGTGATTGTTGAGTATTTATTGTTTTAATGAATGTTAATTAAAAATCTCCACGTGATTATCACTGTCTGCAGCTAGTTGTCCCTCGCGAATAATTTTCGTGATCACGAGGATGTGTCCCACTATTGTTGATGTTCCTTCCGTGGTTACTGTTTTTTTTATTTCAGATAGACCACTTCCAGCAACTGGCTTGACCAGTCGTCCCTCCTTCTGGTCCTCCATTTGTGCAGTGCGTTTGCCCCCCCCCCCCCCTGGTGTCACCTGGGGGAGGTCTTCTTCTTCTTCCTTACTAAAACATTGACTTTTTTCTATCATCACCATGGAACGCATGGTGATGATGATCGCCGATGGTCCACTTATCGCCGGCGCATTCATGAAGGGGTTGTATGCCCGTACAGGCTTACCCCCTGTTCTTCCGTCGGGTTTTCCCGCTGTTTCGGTTCTGCAAAAGCTTTCCCCCACTGAGTGGAGGATGCTTTGCAGGAACCGAAATGTTGCTGAGCGGATAGTAGAATCTGACCACGTCAAAGTTGGCCAGACTACTGTCCACTTGTTTCATGCCGACCCCGGTCATCTCACCGTCCATATCCGGGGTGCCTCGCCGCTGATGGCAGAATCCTACCTGAAGGATTACATGTCCGACTACGGGGAGGTGCTACGAGTGTTCTACCCAGAGTACTCCGACTCCCCCCTGCAGAAAAATGGAGTCATTTTGTTGGACATGCGCCTTCAGAAAGACATTCCTGACTCCCTTGTGTTGCACGGAGAGCGTGTCTTCGTGTTCTACAAGGGCCAGAGGCAGTGCTGCTGGTACTGCAAGAAGTCCTCCCACGTCCGGAAGGACTGTCCTCTCCTGAAGAAGTGCGACTTCTGTAAGAAAATCGTGGGTAAATACCATCAGTGCCCGGAAAGGACAGGTGCACCACCAGCGGCCCCAACGCCACCGCCTCGGGGGATGTCGTCCCAGCAGCCAGCACTGATGACCTCATCGGCCAAGTCAACTGAGCCTAGCAGAGTGACTATGCCTCGTCCTACTCCGAGGATTTCGAAGGCGGCCCCGCCATCATCGGCTCCTCCTTCACCAAGGAAAGCGAATGCGGCCCCACCGTTTTCACCTCCTCTTTCACCGAGGTTATCGAAGGCGGCCCCACCATAGTCGGCTCCTTCGTCACCAAAGAAACCGAAGACGGCTCCAGCATCATCGCCTCCTCTTACGACTCCTGGGAAGGAGATGCCGCCTCCCACTCCTCGGCCTCGTGTGGTTCAAGAGACTGTTTCTCGTCTACCTTCGCCTGATGTTTCCACGATGGCGGAAGACTGCCACTCTGCAGAAGTCATCTTAGGCGATTCGTTGTGTTCCGAGTCGGTGTTTGTTGCGGAGAAATTTCCATCTCTTCCTCCACCTGCGCTTTCATCGGCATCGCAGCTTTTGCGAATCGTCTGTGCGCCTACGCCTGGAAAAATTTCTTCCTCTGCTAGGACCTCAAAGCCATCAGCGCCAGCTCAGCGGGATCTTCTTGCGACGCCTAAGAGCCCTCGCAAGAAAAAGGCCCGACGTCATCGTAGCAAGAGAGACGGGATTCCTGTGTCCTCTTCATCTGAAAGAGACAGCTGCGTAGACCATCATCATCGCAGCCCCTCTTCCTCTTCGGGACGTGCTCGTTCCCCTAGATGGAAGAACTTCTGAGCCTCCTCCCTCGTCGGTGAAGCTCAAGTCTCCTTCAGATACAGGTCAGCCCCCGTCAGCGTAAATTCGCAGTGAAGGTCTTTTCCCTAAACGTTCGTTCCCTTGGTTCGTCCTTCAAGCAATCGGTTTTGTCATCATTCGTCGCCCTGTACAGGCCAGATATTCTCCTTCTTCAAGAGGTGAAGCTTGCTGCCTCGCAGCAGCTTGCTAACCTCCCTGGCCTTCGCAGTCAACATCCATCTGCGCAGTTCTTCATCAACTCATCTTCGCCACATGGGCTGGGGGTTGCCTCCATCATCTTCAACCCCTCCATTGTGGTGTCGAACTGCGTCTTTGACTGTGAGTGCAGGGTAATTTCTTTGGACCTCCTGCTATCTGGTCTCAAATTCCGATTGCTTAATGTGTACGCCCCGTGTTTATCAGCAGAGAAACGGACATTCTTTGAAGACCTGGACTTTTACCTGTGCTCGTCCTTGCCTGCGGTGGTTGCTGGGGACTTCAATTGCCATCCGGATGAGAACAACATCTTTTCGTCTGGATGTGTCTACCAGTTGTGCCAGCGGAATGCACTTTTCGATCTGTGGGAGTCTTCTTCCAATTCCAATTAAAGAGGGTCTACCTTTCACCAAGGGCCCTCTGTGTCTTCAAGGATGGACCTTTTTCTAGTAGACGCTACTTTCGCTGGTGCTCCTGGTTCCATGGAGGTCATTCCATGCTCCTTTTCTGACCACAGTGCCATCAGGTGGTCTTGGAACCCTCCATTCCCTGCCTCCTCTGCAGGCTCCGCTTCGAACAATTGGTTTCTGAACGTTTCTCTGCTTGACAACGATAAATACAAGGAAATGTTCGCTCAGTTTGTGGAAAGACATCTTCACAACCTGCCTCCGTCACTAGCTTCGTGGCTTTTCTTTAAATCAAAGCTCCGTCGTTTTTTCAGAAAGATTCGGTTGGACGCCGCTAGACGCAATCGGCGCCATCTCCTCATGCTGCAAGAAATTCTGCGCCTCCTCCGCTGTTCCATTCCGAAGGGGGCATATACTGATGACATCCGCCAGGTGAAGAGCGAGATTATCCACAGGGCCGCTGGCGCAGCTCTCACGGCCAAACTGTCCTGGGCATCTGACGTCCGAAATATGTCGTCAGCTGCGTTCGCAGAGGAGAGGCGTCGCGCCAATAAGAAGAGGTGTCATCGTTTGGTGGTGGAGAATGAGACAGTGGAAACAGACTCTGACATCTTGTCTGCTTTCCACTCTCATTTTTCATCATTTTTTGGCCACCCAGTCTTTCCATCCGACGCCACGACGAAATGGATCGAGGCACTTAGACCTTTCACTGCTGACGCTGACCTGTCAATTACCCGTCCCTTTTCCGAAGATGAAGTCAAGAAGTTTCTGTCGATGGATGGCCGTCATCAGTCCAGCCCTGGATTAGACGGCATCCCGTACTCTTTCTTCAATGCGACTTGGAAACTTCTTGGGCCTTTTCTGGTGCAAGTGTTCAATTCGATCCTCAAGTGTTCAATTCAACCCTTCCTCCATTACGTCGGACTTTACCGCGGGGAGAATCATCTTGCTCCCCAAGGTACCGGATTCCCAAGGTCAGACTCTTGCCGTGCTAAGTCTTGACCAGGAAAAGGCCTTCGACAAGGTGAATCACGTGTTTCTTTTCCGAGTGTTTCACCATCTTCATCTTCGGAAATTTGCTGCGATTATCTCAGCACTGTATGCTTCTGCCACATCATGCGTGACGATTAATGGCTCCAATTCCCCTTTCTTCGAACGGTCCAAAGGCGTCAGACAGGGGTGTCACATCTCTCCCCTGTTATATATATTCTATTTGGAGCCACTTTTACAATATCTTAATCGCCACCCAGATGTCCGGGGGTATGATTTGCCAGCCGCTTCCATCAACATCCGTACGCTGGCTTATGCGGACGATGTAATGCTATTTGCATCAGATCCGTATTCCCTGGGCATCTATAAAGAATCCTTCGATCTCTTTAGCACTTCGACGGGAAGCTTCATCAATCTCGTCAAATTTAAGGCATTGCTATTGGGAAGTGGACAGTGGACTATCTTCGATCCTTCAATAACATGGTGTGAGCAAATTACAGTGCTGGGATATGTTTTCTCCTTTTCCCCTAATATGGACTCTCGTCACTGGCAGCTGGTAATTGATAAATGCATCGCTCGCCTTGGCAAGAACTTTCGTTTCACCACCTCGATGTTTGCCAAGGCGAGGTTCGTCCAGTCGCACGTCCTACCGATCTTGACGTCTAAGTGCCTGTTTGCTTTGCCTTCTCCATCTCATTTAAAGAAGGTGCGTAGTGCGATAATTGACTGTGTGTGGGGTTATTCAGCAGCCCGTCATCCCATCCGTTCGGAGCTGCTGTTTATCCCCTTCGATGGGGGGGGGGGATTGGGCTTACCAAACATTCGACGATACCTCATCGCGGCCAGAATGGCCGCCTTGATTCGTGCCTTCCTCCTTTCTTCCCCCCATCTGGGCCAACTTCTTCTTTCTGCATCTGCGCTTCTTCTTGAAAGTGAACAGGCTACCTTTTCCGTCCACGCTGCCAGTGACGATCATTTCACGTTCGCCGGACTTTTACCATCTAGTCTGGCGACATTTGTCATCTTTCCTGTCTGGCCTTCGACAGCTTGACCCGCAGGACTGGGGAAACCTTCGACTATCTTGGTTCTTCCAGCAGTCTGACCAGGGTACGACTTCTGACATCGTACGGTGGCACCCTGAATATCCATGGTCAGCCATCTTGAAGTCCGTCAAGTCTCTCGCTTTTGAGAAGGCGGTCTTCAACTTTCAATGGCGCTTGCTGCACCATGGGTTCTACTCTCTCCAATGTCTACATCGATGGGGAGTGGTCAGATCTGCTGGTTGCCAGTTTTGCGGGTTGCTTGAGACAGTTCCTCATGTTTTCTACGAGTGCCCGTTTGCTCAGTCCATTTGGGATCGCCTCTCTCGTCATTATCTTCTGACTGACTTTACCTATCAATCAGTGCGATTTCTGATGGACTGCTCCACCGGTTCTGCGTACAAGCTGGACCTAGCCACTTCCATCGCCTTTATGAACAGAGAGCTCTGGCTGGTCCATCAGCAGCGATCTGCTGGTGTTCATCAGCCAGCCTCAGCCATCTGGAGGAAGGGCACCATCCATCTCAGTTCCTTCCTTCATCTTGAATGGCATCGGCTTGGCCCAGCTACGTTCCGGAGACGCTATTCATCATCTCAGCGTCTCTGTAAGGTCATCGAAGGGGATACGAATACCATCTCGTACCTCTTCACCTTTCCCCTCGACATCGATGACCCACCGGTGGGCGGACGGGCCCCCTTTTGAGGCGTTTGAATAGGAAGTGCAGCCCTTGAGGGCAGCCCGTACTCCTACAGCATGCGCGCCTGGGCACCCTGCCTGAGGGTGCTCCTAAAGGGTGCTCCTGAGGGTGCTTTAAGAACTAAGGGTGCTCCTCTGGAGCCATAACATCGGCTCCAGTTCCAACAGCACTTTGTGGTCCTCCACGTCGTTTCTAGGCTGCAGCATGGCGTTCATTTTCCATTTATCATTTTCATTCCAATGCTCTGAAAATTACTCTTACCCTGCCGTTCGATGTTTAGTTTCTTATTGGATTTTTTCACTTTCTCGCGGCAGCCATGATTTTTTACCGAGCAGCATTGTTTTGCGGGTTACCCCATAAGGTAATAATGAAATTTCTTCTAATGCTATTTCAACAATAACGCGCACAAGGTACGCCATGCTGCACAATTTCAATTTTTTTTATTCCCCATTAATAAATGATTATCATTTCGCAGTCTTTCTTTAGACATTTAATGAAAATTTGAAATTTCTTTCCCTTATTCTTTATAAGGAATTGGTCTGTCTCAATTCTTTTATATTTAAAGTACTGAATGTAGCGATTAATATTTCTGGTTACAGTGTTTTTGATGTATTTAACGTACATTCAAGTATTTCTTTATTTTATTCCGAAAAATATTTTTTCTTTTGTAATTGAGATCGCAATGCCTATTCCGCCATTAAATCATATTGTATAGAACATTCTTTTGTATAGAATATTTTAATATTTTATAAATAAATATTGCATTTTTTAAACCAAAATAAAAGTCTTTTAACGAGCCACGTTCATTCTTACGTTTTGGAGTTTCTTTTAAAGTAACACCCCTTAAATGCTATTTATTTTGCATCCCCCTCTGAACACAAGAGAATACATGTTCAGTAATATGACCTTCATTGAGTATTTAAGATGTCGAAGACTGACCTGGTTCTGCAGGAGACTTCAGCCTCACTGATGTAGAAGAAGGCTCTAATAAATTCCATCTTAGGGATCAGGTCTGACTCGAAGAAGAAGATTGGCTATACTGGCAGTCTGTACAGTTGTCTTGCTGGTCGAAGAAGAGGCAACAAACCCATGCCTTATGCTGTGATGTCGTCTGACTTAATCTTGCGAGGACTCTTGGTGAAAACAAGTTGATCTCGCTATTTCATCACCGATAGCTTCTTACTCCCAGCTGAGGCTGACCATTTGGCGGGAGTAGACGTGCAGGCTATCCGTACTGGCTGCGACAACGATGTTTGCGCCGGTGTTGGAAGGGCTGGAAATTCTTCCTTTGGAAACACCAATCCAGAACACAAAGAATCGTCTATATTGTCTTCTGTTGCAGAGCTTTCCTCCTCTACCATCAGATGTCGCTTGATGGCTGAGGAGGAACCACTTCTTGCACTTCCTGCAGAGCTTTCCTCCTCTACCATCAGATGTCGTTTGATGGCTGAGGAGGAACCACTACTGGAGGTGGAGGGGCAGACGGAAGTAGTCTTTCCTCTCTCGGTTCAGCAGGAAGAGGCAGCATAGATGGCGACGTTCACAGTCTTCGAGGAGGAGGTGATGGCGGTGTAGCTCTGCGTGCCACAGACGTTCTTTACGGTGATTTCATCATTGCTGGCTGCTGGGACAACATTCCCTTTGGCAACGACGGTGGAGCTGCTGATGCTGCGAGGGTCCTCTCCGGGCAATGGTAATATTTGCCCACAATGCACTGGCATGTCCCACATTTTATAAGAAAGTACGTGAGTCAGATTTTTGTAGTACCAGCAGCACTGCCTTTGCCCCATGTAAGACACAGAGATTTTTCTCCGTGCAACATGTCTAGAATGATGTCACCATTTTTTGCACGGGAGAATCCGGGTGCTGCGGATATGCTACTTTTAGCACCTCCCCATAGCCGGACCTGTAGTTCTTCCGCTGTGACTCCTCCATTAGTGATGACGCACTACCGACAAGGACGGCCAGAGGTTCGGGGTCAGCGTGAAGCAGATGGATAGTAGTTTGTCCAACTTTAACAAAATTGGCAGCCACTATATGGTCTGCCACATTTCGCTGTCGGCAGAGCATCCTCTACTCAGTCGAGGATAATCTCTGCAGGACAGAAACGGTGAGATCGCCAAACAAGAGGACCAGAGGAATATGCGTCTTTGAGTATAACTCCATGAACATGCCAATGGTGAATGGGCCACCGGCAGTCGTCATCACCATGTTGTCCATGGTGATGAGAGAAAGAGAACTAGTTCGATTGTGGGGGTGAAACCTCCCGTGAAGTCACCAGGGGGAGAGTCACTCACAAACGAATAAAGTCACTCACAGACACTCACTCAGTATTCTTAACATAAAAGTATTTAAGTCCAATTCAGTTAGCAACACAAACACTCGCTGAGCAGGGGCTTGAAGTTAAACTGCAACAACGTCTTCTGTTTCTACCATCTAAAAATTTTCTTCTTTTCTTTCTTTATACTTTTTTTATATCTTCTTACTGCTCCCTTGATGTGCATTTTTACTTTTTTAGGAAATCGCCTCTTGCATTTCGCTCTTTGCTGATCTTCAAATAGCGGTGTCGGCTTCTCTTTATTTCTAAGCTTGGCATTTTCAGTAAGTAAGAAACAACATAACAGTGAGGCAAACAACAGCTTCTTGACGTAAATTTTAGGTAGGACGTAAAGCGATTGTGTTTTTCTTTCTTCTTTCGGGCGACGCAGTTGCGAGGGCTCCTCTTGTGTGAATAAAGGAGTTTTTCTGAAGGAGCGTTGCTTTCTGTGGCGATGCTTCTTTTGGGAGAAATGGCAAGCTGACGACGTCTTTTTAGAAGAGCCTGTCCTCACTGAGCCAAAAAATAATCAAAAGCGAATGTTAAATAAACCAATTTGGTTGTTAATTTCTTGTTGGAATTTTCTTTTCAATATGCAATTTAATCTTCGAAGAGCTATCACTAATTTCAGACCAATTATGATTAATACATTAAGATCAATATGAAGTCTTTCATGCTACTTAAATTTACTAATTATTTAATAAGGCAAAACAATACGGACGTTTTTACTGGATAAAATTCAGGACAATGCATGGAAAAATGCCGTGGTGATTTCCTTCGATGGGTGGTTTCCATGCAAAAAAAAGTTTTCTAGTTTGGGTATTTTTTCCGTGTTAAAGTTTGTCTAATCTACCAAATGTAAAGTTTAGCTATTTGACATTTTTTTGCTATTGCCAATCTTGTTTTTCGTGTGGAAGATGATTTAGATTGATTAGAAATTCGCAGGCAACATACCATTTGTCTTTTTTTTGGTTTCTGTAGCACTTGCAGTGTGAAGCCATCTGTTTGAAGCCAAATTGGTTCCGTTTAAAGTTTTGTAGAGGAGTTTTGCTTCTATTTCAGCGAACTCGTTGGCACTGGACTTTATGGGTTTCTCGCAAGTTGTGCTTTTTTAGAGTAAACTGCTGTGTTTGCCACATTAGGGTTTTGTACAGCCAATTAGCGTTCTGGAAAAGTCGTTTTCGTAAATGTTGTTTGACGGGGTTTTGCTTCAATTGCTGTAGTTGCCAACTTGTTTGCTCAGAGCATTCAGTCAGCGTTTCGTGTCGAGTTTGGGCAGAATGTTTTTGTTGCGTGTTTGTTTGCTTCGCGTTTAAGTTTTTTAGTGTCTTTTGTGATGCTGTAGCGTCTTTCTTCGGTTTGCTTTTCTGGTTTATTTTTAAGTCTTGTCCGTTCCTTCAAATGTCAAGTTTGTCTCTTTCACTTTTCTTTTTACTGTTGTCGTTTTTTTGTCTTGTGTGAGGGGTGCTTTAGGTAGTTTAGTAATTTATTGGCAGCATGTCATCTGCGAGTTTTCGGAATATCTGTAGCAGATATGTGAAACCATCAGATTTATACTGTTCAAACTCTCTTTAAGAGGAGTTGATTGGCTTCTATTTTGACGAATTTCCTTTTGTTTTCCTGTTTTTTATGTGAGCTCTCTAAGGTTCTGTCTTTTTTAGATGTGAAACTACTTCTGCATATTCCTTAAGGGATTGGTCGTGGTTTAGCGTTTTACAAAAAGTTCTTTTGGTGTTTTCTGCTATGCAGTTTTTTTTAGGTTGCTATGGTTGTTAGCATTTTGGAGTGTGTACAGCCACCAGGTCGTGTCAAGCGTTTGTTCGTAATAATACTCTTGCGTGTTTCTTAGGTTCATAAAGTTTTATGGTTAGGCTTTTTAAAGTCTATGTCATATTGTTATGTCTGCCTTCAGATTAGTTATATGTTTGGTCTTAAATTGTTGCTCTCTTCTTCCAAATGTCAAGTTTCGTTCTTTTTATTTTTCTTATGCGGTTGAGGTATTTTCTTGTGTGAGAGACGAATCAGGTTGATTGCAAATTTCCTCGCAGCATTCCACTTGCGTTTTTTTTTGAGTTCCTTAGCAGATGCAGTGTGCAGTCATCTGATTGGTGACTTTCAAAGTCATTCTTGGGGGACTTTCCTTTCATTTTAGTGAAAGATTGGTACCAGGCTGTATGGGAGTTCTTGCAAACTATCTTCTTCGGTTGGTTAAGTGCTACTGTGCCCCTCTGGAGTGTCTTCAGGAGCGCTTGAGTGTCTTAAAAATGTCTTTATTTAAAATTGTCTGTGGGGTCGATACTCATGGCAGAGGTTTGCCCAGTTGGTCACTGTCTCTCTGTTTTCTACTTCATCTTCAAGATGAATAGCTCTTTTTTGGCAGTTCATATGCCCAAGCAACAACTAGAAGGTTAATCTTTATTTATGAAAAATGATTGTTGAAAAAAGGAGTCATCTCTCAACGACGAAATATCTGCAGTGCGAACAATGCCATCTCCTTCCGTTAATCCCTGTAGAAAGCTTTCCTAGAGATGCTATTCTGCTGCAATTTCCTCCAGGAATGGAATTTTTATATGCTCTTTTTTGCAAGACAATGCAGGCTGTGATCTGCTGTTAGCAAATGGACTCCTAATTTGGCCAAATTCTATCGCTGCTGCCGAATTTCTTTAGGCTGCAGAATGTCAGTGGGATTAAAGATTTTCTTTTTCCCCACCATCGAATTGGAATGTTGCTTTCTTGGCAAAATGAAAGTTACTTAACACATTAACAATGTAATAATGCTGACCTTCTCACTCTTTGCAGTCCTACCAGAAAATAAGGAACAGCTTTGACTAAAATTTTCAATGACTTGCAAATTTAATCTTTCTAAAATCCGTTTAAAACAATGGTCCACTTCTAGAATCTTTACTACAGATGATGCAACTATATAACATAAAAAAATTCAAAGCCTTGCGGTGAAGCATCGGCTTACCAAAATATTTACAAAATGAATCCTAATCTTTTGCAGCCATTTCTCTCATATTTCTCTCAGCAGATAGCCATCTCCTTTTCCAGCTAGAGGAATCAAAACCTTGCAGTGAAGCATCAGCGCACTGAAATAAACATTACCCCAATCCCGTCATCTTATCTGAACATAGTAGGTCCATTCGAGCAAACTTGCTCATGGAAGCAGACGTCTTTCCCTCTAACTCGTACAGCTCCGGCAAAAAAATTAAATCTCTTATCCAGCAGTATAACATAACTGCTGCGTCGTCATGATCACGGATTTTGATTGTCAACTGCACTTTTCATAACAATAATCGAGTCGCCAATGTTCATCCCTGTCTGTTGATCGTCCAGTTAAGAATAACTGTTAAAAGCCTTTATATTTTTTCATAATCACCGAAACTTATATCTTCGTTCCAACAATTAAATTAAAACAAGGAGCACCACAATCGGGTACCAAATTCTCCAAATGCCATTTTCTGTCTTTCAGAAGGTACACAAAACCGTCATAGAGGGTAAGGTTGATACATTTCGGTGGTGAAAGACGCCGGAAAAGTTCTAAACTTAGTAGTACAGAGTGTGCGAGTGCACAGGGTGCTTCAAAAAATACAATGATCGAAAAGATGAGGTAACAATGTATAAGGTGATATATTACCTGGCAGTCCTGTCCTGTATTTCTTTGCAGCACCCTGTACATGTTTGTATATGTTTGTGTGTGTGCTTGTGTTTATGCAAATATCACTAGAATGTTAAGTTGATGTTTGACAAAGGGCAAAGGTTAACACCAGTTTTAACTTCCGGATGAAATAATTTTCAGGAAATGGGCAAGGACCGACAGAGTAGAAATTATCATGCAACTTCTACCACTTGATAAGTTTTTATACAGTCAAAACCTTTCTTTGAAGTCGCCATTTTATTATAAAGGTCCAATTATAGTGTGTTTAGGAAACTAAAAGATAATCTTCAAGAACTGTGAAAGCTCAATCATTAATGATTTCTCAGAAAACTATATGTTCACTGTTCCAATGAATTTCAGATTTGTTACTGGGTCAATACAGAATCTACAGTACACCCGTTTGTTTTGTATGTTAAAATGGAAGATAAAATCTGCTGTAGTATTATTGGAATTGTAAGCATAAATTTTACACATGACACAACTGCAGAACATAGATTTCAACAGCCTATCATGAATGAAGCGAAGAGTATTTTACCGAAGAAAGAAAAGAGGATATATTTCAGTGACAGTATCAGTAATCAATATAAAAACAAGAACAACCTTATTGAACTGTCAACTGTTTCTGTAGAAACCAAAATGTTTCTGAAAAGTACGCATGTGATATTTTTTGTTTTCTTTATTTAAATGCATATATATTTTCTGCCTTTTAATATTCTGAAAAATTTCTAGTTTGATATATGTCACGATCATTGAAAAGACCTTAAGTATGAGTAAATAATGCATAGTGAAAATAATGAACATAAAAGAAGTTTTGTAAATTTATAACTTGATCTGCTGGAAAAAATGGCGCATTTTTTTTCAAACTTTGATGCTCTACAATTTGAAACCAGTTCGATATCAGTCATCAAATTGATATTGACATGTTGCTATTGCAAAAAAAGTTTCTATAAAATGTGTAAAATTATTTACGTAGTCTCTTTTGAGGTATCAAGCACTAAAAATGAAGGATAAAAGGGATGCCACTTTCTTTGAAAGACATTATGAAAGCACGAGAGGATTCTGAAGCCTAAAATTTCTGCAGCAAGTAGTCCTATAAGTGTTCTGTGCAAAAATGAAATAGTCAAGGCTACCCTTATTTCCTTCATGGTAAGTAATTGCACCAAATACCGTTTTATAATTTTATTTTTACTTTTTTGTTGTGATTTTTTTCCGACCAAGTTTCTCATACGTACCAAAATTTGAGACTTATGATATGAAAATAATTACCAATTATTACAATTTCCAACCTCGTTGTCACCTTTAAGCATTAAATTTTAATATCTAATAACATATGGATATCTAGTATTACCTTCATTTTCCATAGGATATTCTTTATAAAACTTTCCAAATGTTTCACCGAATTTGTTATCTTTTAACAGTTTATCTTCCAAACCTTTCACATCATCCTCAGTAACAAACAAACCTTTGGCCTGCAATGAAATCAATTCGTATATTCCTAGATGGGTAAAATTTGAGAATGTTATTACTTTATCAGAAATAACTACCGGCTTTTAATTATAGAAAATGTATTGCAAATGGAGGGTGGACGTAATAAAAGAGAATATTAAAGCCCAATTGCCAAATTAATCATATAAGGCCAATCGGAAATTCGTTTTAGTGTGTACCCAGTAGTTGGCATTTTAATGATGCTTTCGTATTTCCTTCCCTGTTTGGAAACGCTTTGCTCTACTGTGTCCACAATGTCCCAGTTGTTTTACCGTGGATCCTGCTTCTATTCCAGGTCATCCAAATTTTCTCCTATTTTTCCACTATATCATTATTGTGGTGTTTTTGTACAGCATTCATTCATTCATGTTCAATTTTATAACATTAAATAATATGTAGCATACGTAGTGCTCTTAGTGATTATTTTTTCCTATTCTATATTCCTTTTTTACCTTTTTTGATGTTACATAACTATTAGATTTATTTTTAATATGACCTAATACAGGACCAGCCTACTGAGGCTTTGCTGGTCTCCAAGCTTTACAGTATAGAAGAAACACTAACATCCACGCCCTCAGCGGAATGAGAATCGGTGACTAACAGATGTAGAGGGCAACATTTTGCCGGCCACTGAGCTGGTATTTATTTTATTTATTTATTTTAAATCTTTTCATTAATTCCACTGCAAAAAATTTACAACAATTCCATGAATAGAAATATTAAAATCTATATTGCATTTAAATTTTTAACTATCATCTTAAATTATGATCTGAATAATGAATACACAATTGTTCAAAAAATATAAATCATAGAATTATTAGAAAATTGATCAGAACGTGTCCTGCGATTGGTACAAAAATAATAAAGTGGGACACTAGCTAGTAGCACAAATCTGGTGACATATCCGTGTACTGTTCCTTCCAGTCTCCAATTGGAGAAAATTCAAGGATATGAAAGGATATGATTTAGAAGAAGAAAAGTTTTAAATTTGTCACTAAAGTTTACTTTTGCAAAAGTAACGCTGCAAATTAATGGAGTGCAAATAAGCATGTCACCTCTAGGCAATCTTTATCATTCAAATTTGTAGAGTGTAGCAGACCGCTTCGTGCCATCTGTTACAGTATCATCGCAATCAGGAGTGAGCATTTTCTCAAAGGCATTATACCCTAGGTCATAGATCGTTGCAAGCACTATCAGCATAAAGTATCAACATTAATAATCTTACTAAATAAAAATGAGTCAGGAAAACTAAAGATGGCGGGGGAAATAATAATCTTTTTTTGTGAGGTTCTCTTTTCTAGCTGGATACATCATTCCATCTTGCCACTTACCAGAGCTCCACTGTTGAGGATTGTGAATATTCTGGGGGAACTGGGTAAAATTACCAGCATATCTTTCCATAGACTTCATTATGTACCATTAATTAAACATTGCATTTCTATTAATACCATTTCTATTAATACCATTCAGATAGACATTATAAACGATACCGGTGCTCTTGTACCCTTTGGGAACTATGTATATGTAATTTGTGTAAAACATTTCACAAAAAAATTTCTTAAGAGTAACTCCGAATTTATATTTCATTGTGAAAGAAGATGTATCGTTATTTGACAAAAAAGGACATCGCTGTGCACATAAACACAGTGTTATTTAATACAGGAGAGAGGTAATTAGAATCCTATTTATTATGAATCAATGTACTACCGTGATAATGGCTTAGGCAGTATCTTTTCTTCAGTAGGAAAATATATAATTCCGTTTATTTCAATAGGTGAAAATAATCTTACAGGCACAGTTTTGAATAAAAGACCATTGATAGAGTCAGATGTAGTTGGACTAAAAGAAACTGGAAAGATGATTGCAAGTGATTTGAAGAGAAAAATTCATGGTGGAACAGCAAATGAGAGCAGAAAAGAAAAGAAAACATAAAGGAAAAAAGCAATAATAAATCAAAAAGAAGAAA
Organism: Rhysida immarginata; assembly: GCA_023313115.1. Classification (NCBI taxonomy): domain Eukaryota; kingdom Metazoa; phylum Arthropoda; class Chilopoda; order Scolopendromorpha; family Scolopendridae; genus Rhysida; species Rhysida immarginata. Next base: position 19,667 of record JAHWFO010015462.1, on the reverse strand, counting down.
AATTGAAAAGAAGACCATATTTGACTAAAAAGTCTATTATTCCACCAAATAGTGCTGATTGCCCTCAAGGATCATTAGATCTCTTTGAGTTACCATCTACTAAATTGTCCGTAGATAAATCTCATTATGTTGAATTTCTTCCGATAGCAACACTTTCTTCTGGTACTCCGATTGAATTTTTCTTACCAGGGTAATGCTGATCTCCATTTAAATATGACAGAATCACTCCTCTTACTGAATATAAAAATTAAAATAACGTCAACAAAGATTTTTCAGTGGCTGAAAGTGTGCATATTACTCCACGTAATCTGTTCTGTATATGATATATTGTCAAGTAGATGTGCTTTTGGAAAAAAAATTGCGAATGGAGATGGATATGTACATAAAAGTTATTTACAAACGTTACTGAATTACGGTGAAGAGCAAAGAAGTCTCAAATTTCAGCATTTCTTCCACTTATCAATATTACTTCCACTTATCACCTCCACGGATTAAAACCCTCAACAAAAATATTCCCATGGTCTAAGTCAAAGGGGTAATAATACTGTGCCAAACCGAACTACTGCTAACAACTGTAAGGTTTTGAGAATTAATTAGCTAGAATTTGAATATTCAGATTATTTATGCAAATGAACTATTTTATTATTCGCGTTCAGGATTGTCTATTTAGATTCAGAAGTTAAGAGTTTATATAAAGTTTAGAAGAGTTTTGATGCAGAGAAAGAATTAAATAAAGTATTAATTGTTTTAAATATTTTTTATGCGTAGGTGTAAGGATTTGTTAATAAGGAGCCACGTTTTAAGGTTTGTCATAAGGAGAAAGGAAGAGTCAGTTTACACAGCTTTGTTTTGATCGTTAGAATCATATTCAAGGATAGAAATTGAATGGCCACAGTAGGACAAGTGAATCGGAAACCGGATGAACAGATAGAAAGCAAGAAAGATGAATGTAAGGATTGAACTTTGGATCTTGAAGAGAGGAAAGAAACAGGGAATGATCACGTGGATGCCGATGTTTGATTGGCTATCGAACATCGAAATCGTTAGTTCAGTTTATGCTAAATGAAAGATTTTTAGTCAGTAGCAATGTAACGATTCCCGTAGCCGAGTGTGCGGCGAACTACTCATAAATTTTTATATTAATTCGGCCTACATCTGGTAATCTTAGGATTCCAGATGAGAAGTTTAAATTTTTAGTATTAATCCAGTTTGAGTTGTAGTTTATGAAAATGTAACCGTCAGATTGAAATTTAGTTAGCTCGCGTTATCGAGGTGGTTTGAAGAGTTTCTATCAAGCTGAGAACCAGCGTCATCAATTACAGTAATTTCATGGTTTGCGAGGGATGTTGCAAGAATGTGTACCGAGCCCCGTGGAGTACCCAGATCCAGTACAAGAAGCCAGAGACGATCTTCCTGTGAGCCACTCCGTTGGACGAGGACGACCCCCCTCCCGCCAAGCTGTGGTAGCCGAGAGGACGAGAGAGATCCAAGAGCGGACAGATTGAGAAGACACGGTATAGCCCATTTCCAATTTAATGTCTCAATGGCCAATTCTTTTATTCCTCACATGATTTCATTCTCTCTATTTTATTTATTACATTCATAATTTGGGAACGGATTATTCTATCAAACAGTGGGAAGGACAATTATAACGTAACTTAGAACAGTCATATAATACGTAAAGAACCCTGATTAATTTAATCTACATTCTGTATTTTATCCAGTTAATTGTTTAGTTGTATTTATTAAAGTCTTACGTTCAGATCTTTATTCAGTAGCAATATAGCAGATTGTTCAGTCAGTAGTTTACATTCATTATTATTTCGGAGCTATTAAAGCAATATTTGTATTTTACATTCCGAGAGAAATAGAACTATTTATAATTAGAGTTCCTGTTGGACACTGTTATCACTGTGTAATTCTAAATTCAGTATAACCCGAATTTCCTTGAGACATAAATTGTATAATCGAATAATTGAGAATTACATTCATACCTAATTTACATATTGCTATTGCTAATATATCATTATTGTTATACCCAGAACCTTTGATTATTGTCTTATAAGTTTAATCTAAAGGAATCCTTAATTGATAATCCTTCAGTTGTATACCACATAATTTAAGTGCTAAGTTATTATTTGGGATTGTGATTAATCATTGAAACGTATAATTAGTCCAATTGCCACAAGTCATTTCTTATTTACAAATTGCATTATTTAATTTGAATCTTAATTGGAGTTTGACCAAGTTGAAATTCATATCTTAAATTATTCTTATCATTTGCTTTACCTTCCATTCAATATTGTTTTATATACATTTGTTGAACATTGAATAAACATTATATGTTAAATTGTTAAATCAGTCTGAGTGCCTATTCTTTCCTCTAGGCCGGGCCTGTTTAAGCGGAGGTATCTTTTATGTAAGTGGGATAAATCCTAAATTATCATAAACTTTGTGAATAGTATAATTCACTGGCGCAGTCTTTTACCTAACATAATTATAATAAGTACTCGACCATAAATCTATGAATATTATCCCCAGGAACCCTACACAACGTAGTCGTTGTGGTTGAATGAAAACGATTGAAAAGCTGAAATTGCCAGCAGAAGATTTGTTGAATTAATCAGAAATCACACGGATATATGCATGCAAGAAAAATTATTGTTGAACAAAGCAGATGTTAAATTTCGTCTCGTTCCTAATCGTGTACAATTCTCTATTGAAATAGCAGAATAAGGTATCACAGCTTGCTTGTCTTCATTGTTGGTGTTTGAAGAAACTACACTATACATCATGATAGTCAAACATCATCGTCCATTTCATTAGCTCATGCAAAACCATTGTCAACCTCGACTGCAAAGTATGCCTATCAATGTTCTGATTTGAAAGTACATACCATCATGTCTGGTAGAAATTCTGCAGAAATAGACAACATCTTTCAAGGACAATTACCTATGAGAGTGATTATAGATTGGGTTAATCATAATGAATAAAATGGAGAGTTCCAAACGGTTCCGTTCTTATTTGCAAATTTCAATTTATTTTCTCTTGCACTGAGTAAAGTAATCAAAAAAAGCTGTTAATGATGGACTTTGAAAATGGAAATTATGCATTAACTTATTTCAGCATGTTTTCAGGATTAGGTGTTGCTTTCCAGAATTTTGTTAATGAAATTATAATCACTGGGGAAGTGGTCGACGGACTCTATTCATTTTTGTCCTTACACCTGGATAAAATTAGTGATGATTGTTCTCGTCTTTCTCTCAGTCGTAATGGAATGACGTTTGGAATGCCGCAACATGACGTTTGTAAAATTCTCAAAAAATTTTACAAGCAACATGAACGCTCTCATTCTCGGTGATTTTGAGTCATTGTTCGAAGTGAATAAGGAACGAAACGTGATTACAGAATATTATCTGAATGAAGCAACAGTAAATTCCGAAATAAATTTACCAACTGCTTGAAGAAACATGATCAATTATAGATATAATGATATTTTGTATTTGAAATGCTTGGTTTCAGTCCTTTCTTTAAAAATTATAAATATAATAATATCGAATTTAACAATAGCCAAAATTTAGGGAGAAGTCTTTTTTTAAATGGTGCAAAAAAATTAAAATATCTCTATTGTTTTTGAACGATCTTTATATAATGTAGCCTCCCCGCTTCTTGTTGTTTAAGTTTGTAAAAAAAAATTTACTTACCCCTGTTTCATCCTGTAGGTCCCCCTTTTAGCAGCGTTAAATATCAGTGTGGTTCCCTTAGGGTCCATACCTATTAATTGTTTTATTACTCTTTTGTTGGTAACGCTAATCTTAGAATAGTTCTGTAAGTAGTTTGGATTAATAATTTCCCTTTTTATTAATTTTTAAAAGCTTTTATTCTTAAACTTTCCTTTAACGATTTTTGTGGTTTTGAGATCGGTCTCGCGATCCTTTCTTTGTTTAGAAAGTCGTTGCTTTTTGTATTGTTTTAATTATTTCTTCTTTTTTATTTTTTGGAACTTTTAGGTTTGAACTGTCTCACGCAAGCTGCTTTGAACTGTTGGCATGCTGACAGCTCGTGCTTGGCTCGAATTTCGCTTTTTGGTCGTCTGGTTTGGGTTTTTCGAGGCAGTCTGGAGGAATCCTTGGTTCAGAACAGCATTACTCATGACGCTGTTCTACCCTGGACTCGTCTGGCTGTTCCATGGAAGCCTTATGAGCTTTAGATTTTTTCCCTCTTCACCATTAGTTCCACTCTGACGGAATTAGATGTTTTCCCATGAGTTGGGCAGTTAGCTCCTTGGTTTAGATGAAGTCACTTCTCTCCTAGCTCGGCGGATCCTCTCCTTGCCTCATCATACCCATTCTAGATTATTTGATTGTAAATGATGGCGTCGGCTCATAGAAGATGTTGAGCATCGGGACTTGAGCAACTTATGGTGATTCATGTGTCGTTCAGCTATACTTTCATGATTTGGTAGAGGTCATTCAAAAAGCCGTTTGCTTCGGCGTTCCGTTTCAAATGCCTGTAGTAAGAGTTTCACAAACATTATTCGAATTCACGCTTCATCGTGATAGTCATCGTCGGACAGTTTTTTTTATCCATTGTATGGATTCGCTGTCGTCGTCGAGACATTAGACCGGTTTAACAAATAAATATGACTGAAGTTTCTCTTGTTTAGGATGGAATGGACTTCATCAAGGAGTTCCAATCGGTCACCTCTGCTGCTGCTTAAGACTGTGTTTATGTCTAATATTTATCTCTTTCACCTTCATGTCACACTATGTTGTTGCTGTAATATTTTTTTGAAACCATTATTTTAATGATGTTTTCTTTTATTCTTTATTTTTTAATTACCTACGGACTGGAGTGTGTTCCTGATCAACTTATCGTCACTGTCCTTCCTAATTTTGTTCCCCGTGTGATCTTGCTGTATGTAGTTTAGTTGTTAAGCCAGCTTTTTTCGTTTATAGTTTACTGTAACCAGTTGTCCTGCTGTCCTGTAAAATCCACATCGTCTGGTATTTTTCTTCCTCTTTCTTTTTACCGTTTTCCCCTGCCTGTCTTTAACTGTTCTTTCTTCCCCCAGTCACGTGTTATTTATTTTTGTTTAGTGTATTATTTTGCCTTTTCTTTCTCCTAATTTCCTCTTTGCTTGTTTTTTTATGGTTCTAGGTTCACACTCTGGCCGAGAAACTGTCTTTCTTCCCAGAAATTGTTTTGGGTCCAACTTGCTCAGACTTAACCATCATGTTTGGTTGGATTCCTTTTTAGGGTTCCGTACATCCGAATGAAAATCGGAACCCTTATAGGATCACTCCGAACCTACTGGATCGATTAATTTGAAATTTGGTACATATATGAATTCTGTGACCCAAACACGGACGTGTAACGTATATACAACCCTAGCGTCAATGAACTTCGGACACCTACAAAATTTTGGATAAGTACAACGAAACTAATTGTAAACAAATGAAAATTACTTTATTGAGTGCACAGAGCTTTAGTACAACTGTGATATAGCATTTTAACATAAAAAAGAAAACGAGAAAATTAAATAAGCGACTTCTTGTAATGTTCCGTTTTCAACACGTTGCAATGAACTTCGTACACCGTACCGTTTATTGCACATTACCACTGAGTAGCGTCACCTTTCCGGTGAATGACGCTCCGAAGTCGTTAAGGCATGCTGGACACTTAACTTCTGCGTTGTTTCTATTGGAATTTTGTCCCACTCTTCGGAAATACACGCCTGCAACTGCTGCAGTGTTCGAGGCTTCCGCTGTCTAACTTTTCGCTTTACAATGCGCAATACATTTTCAATGGGTGACAGATCAGGGCTGCAGGCAGGCCAGTCAATCACCCTGAAACGCTGCTGTTGTAGCCAAGCCTTGGTGTTCTGAACAGCATGAGGCTTCGCGTTGTCCTGCTGAAAGATGCTTGGTCTTTTATTGAACAATTTTTGGCGGGATGGACGCAGATGCTGTTGAAGAATGTTTATAAAGGCAGCAGAGTTAATAGTGTCCTTGCAAAAGTAAAGCGATGCTGTCCCGGCTGCACTCATGCAGCCCCACACCATCAGCGATGCAAGCTTCTGAACATTCCTCTGGTAACAGTCGGGATGATTACTTTCATGCTTGGTCCTTAGCACCTTGCGACCGTTGTTGCCATACATCACTGCAAAGGTGGACTCGTCGGACTACAGAACACTATTCCACTGAGCAAGGGTCCACTTTAGATGGGTCCTGGCTCATGCTACCGGCGATGCTTAGCTACAGTGCTCATAAATGGCTTCCTCTTTGTAGCGTATAAGTAATAGTTGCATCTTCTGATGTAACGGCGGACTGTGCTTTTGGATATGGGTATATGAAAATATTCTCGAGCCCAAACAGTCATTTCACTTATGGGAGCATGCCTGTTTTTCACAATGTAACGTCGAAATAATCGTTGGTCCCTAACATTCAATAATCGCTGCTTGCCTGGTGCAGTCCCTGGTTCTGTTTTCCCGATTTCTCTGAAACGCTTGATGATCCCATTAACAGTAGAGAGTGGAACTGATAATTCATGGGCAGTAGCTCGCTGTGATTTGTTATTCTGAAACTACTGTATAATACTTTGCCGTATACACGTTTCTACTGACTTACCACCTCCCATGGTTCAAAACAACACGAATACTGTGCTCTGTCTCGTGGACGGTGCTTTTAAAGCCTAATGCAAAGCATTCTGGGCGTTTCTACAGCCTTCAGGAAAGTTCTATATGCTGGCGATCCCTTGTGTACGAAGTTCTTTGAAACCTGTTGATAACGCAATTTTACATAAATTTGAATAAATTATTTCACACCATGACATCGATTCTAAATCGATCTTGATATTGTTACATATATTCAGTAAATCTATTTTCATTAGCCTGCAATCCTCTGTATACACTTTTCACTGTGTTTTTAGCCAAATTACTTTGTGTCCGAAGTTTATTGACGCTAGGCTTGTAAATGAATTTTGAATATGGAGGTCATTTTTGCGGGAAAAATTAGGAAATTAATTTTTTTTTTTGCAAACTGTACCGTGTAGCATAGCAAATGAAAGGGCTTGTTGTGAGGGTCTAAAACATGTTTTTTATAATTTTAAAATTAATAGTTTTAAAGTTTTTTAAGAAAACAGACGAAAATTGACCATTCCCCCACCTTATCTCGGAAACTACTGAGCTTAAAATTTCAAAAAATTACAGAAAATAGTTTTTCTACTTATAGATTACAGAAAACCTATAAGAAGTCTATGGTCTGAAAATAACATGGTATGTCTCCCAATATTGTGCTAAAGGTCAGTATTTTTAGCTATTCCTGAAACTGAAATTGATACTCAAACTGTTTGCTTCTATTGTTTTGTTGAAAATAAAAATTAGAAATTAATAAATATAATGAACGTAAATATATTAGAAATAAAAGACAAATATAAAATATATGAGCTGTTTTTATTAAATATAAAATGCTAACTCCTCCTGTTTCATGCACGTTTCCATAGTGCGAGCAACAATCCAACTTTTATTGTTTCCAACAAACCAAAAAACATTGATTGTTAAATTCCAAATAAATACCACGGTCTATAGATATACATGGTCTTCGAGCTTCGACCATTTTCCATTGTTTCGAGAAGCTAAGGAAAACAGTTCGCGCCAGGTGCCGCACAGAGCGCACTAAGGCCGACTGTGACCTGCTATCACAGTCTATAGAAGTAAATGGTCGTTCAACTCCCGTCATTTTCCATTGTTAAGGGAAGCTAGGGAATTTAGATCACGCTAGGAGCTGCATAGTCGCAATGGACTTTCTGCGCTCTATGCGGCACCTAGCGTGATCTGAATTTCCTAATATGTAAAGTTATTTTATTTATTTAGTTGATGGTCAGAATTAATAGTGAGCTATGTAATGCATTCAATAGTTGGATTGTCAATTATTTCTTTAAGATTATGTAGACTCATCAATTTCTATAGTATTATGCCAATAATTCCGGCTGCATTGAAACTGAAAGAGAAACTAAAATTTCTAGCTCACGATAGGGCAGCGCTGCACGCGTTTTTAGTCCAATTGTACATGCAGAGCCATTTTTCAATTAATTTACCCCCCTATCGGAAGCTAGAAACTTTTGCTTCATTTTTCAGTGAAGTTAGAAGGCCATCTACTATCTAAAGACTATGGCTGCGATAGAGTTATTAATTGAAACTGAAAATGAAAGTAAAGTTCTATCTGCCAATAGGGCGGCGCTGCAGGCGCCGTTGGGCTAGAGCACTAGATAAAGAGAGTATGGACATTCTTTGCCTCAGCGAATGCCGACAAATGACTGGCGGCTAGCAACACGGCAGAACATGACGTCATGGCGAAAAATAGAAGGGAGAGCGCAGTTTTTCTATCAGTTTTTCTGCAGAAAAGACTTTCGCACAGGCCTTTTACTATCTGGCAGGCCGTGTTTAAATTTAACAAACTTTTACCACTCTCGACGCTTCGCGCCTCACGTCGGCCCTGTGGGCCTCATTCAAAGAGGCTCATTGGTCTCTGTTTTCCGTTACTCGAACGCCTTCGGCGTTCTGTCTACGACGTCCCCCTCCAGGGGTAAATTGATATATACCCCAACCTATATGGTTACAGGGGGCAGTTGGTTTCCCCTCGGCCGGTTTCAGGAACTTGCCATGAAGTCATGTTCTACCGTGTCGCTAGCCGTTTCTGGCAAATGAGGCATGGGATTGGCTAAGGCGTGTCACGTGCCACTGGCCGCCATTAGAGCACCCTTCTGAAGTAGTTGTGAGAGAGTTGATACCGCAAACCATACTGTAAACCCTCTAATATTATATATAAGATAACTGAAGAAACCTCTCCAAGATTTCGTAAGACAAATTGAAAAGGGAAGGAAAAATTCCGCGAACTGGATTCGAACCAGGGACCATGCCTATCGCTGGCACTGCTCTTACCAACTGAGCTACCGCGGATACGAACTGCTTTGCTGTTACAAGAATCCAAATGGACTTCGTTGAAGCCACATAGCAAATCAATCGGCAGAGCACGCCCCGACTCGAAGGTCGGGAATAGTCTTTATCCTTTAACCATCAAATAAAACGATGAAAATAACTCAAATATGAGATACTAACTGAAGAAACATCTCCACGATTTCGAAAAGTACTTTTTTTAAGTTACCATAAACAAATTTGGATTAAATTTAATAAAAAAAAACAACGATAGATAACATTTTCATTGTACGGAACCCTCTCCAAGCGTGTTCGACTCGCACTTGTCCACTTATTTTGCCTTCCATCAAGTTCCAAACAAACCTGAACATTCATTATCCAACAACTTGCACTCCACCGAACTGGTTCCTAATCCTACTCCCGTGGATCATCAAGCTTCCTCCCCATCAACAAGGACTGTTTCTTCCCTCACTACAGGTCTGCGTTCGTCCTAGAACTCTTTGTAGTGTTTTTTTGTGCATTTTCAATTGTCATTCTTTTTGTTGCAATAAACGGTTTTTGTTTGGAATAGTCGTTAAAATTTATTCTTTAATCGTAAAAATCTGCCATTTGAAAAAACTAAAAAAAAAAAAAAAAAAAATTAAAAAAAACCTAATATTTGGAGGCTAAATTAGTATTTTTCTTTGGGAGCTTATATTCTTTATAAACATAGATTTCTCCTTTTCATTCATTTCAACTTTGTCTTTATTTAACTAATCAGAAAAACTT